>OW204010.1:15681924-16281924 GCA_934047225.1 Ypsolopha sequella | reverse complement strand
GTAGAGCTGATGCCGGGCTCGACTGTGGAGGTACCACCATCTTACTTGGAGACCCCCTCGAAGTAATTCGGGGGAGAGTAAGAGGACAGCTCACAGGCAAAAAACCAGGAGGCCTACCTTGCCTGGGACCGATGGATGGCGGTATATCCATCCCTAATAGCCGGGCCTTATATGGAACAGACTGGTGATGGGCAGCGGCGTCACTGGTGTGAGGGTTCCGGCACCGCGCTCACCAACCCGCCTGCCCAGCGTGTGTGAGTATGGGCAATTCTTCCAGGATGACCGCCGGGAGTGGCAAAGTCCTGGAAAGGCTTATGTCCAGCAGTGGACGAACTAGGCTGATGGATGATGCTGTATTTAAACAACAAATACTAAAAACGCCGATTTAAAATGTATTTTTAGGGTTACGTCCCCGAATACTCAACCAACTTAATTTTGCAGTTTTTATGTCTGACAGAATTAGAGCATTACCTAAAATTAAATAAATATCTAGTTTGAAATAATTGGTCATATGTACGAAACCCTAAAAGAGCGAGGCCCGACACGCACTTGGCCGGTTTTTTCTATTCTAGTCACTACATCTTCTTTTTACAGTTTCGTATAAAAATAGAAACCCTTATAGGGTTTGGTTTCCAATTTACATCCGCCATCCATTCATATGTGTGTGTGCGTCCGTCCGTCTGTCTAAGCCAGGGATGGGGAAACTTTTTCCTTCGCGTGCTAAATTTACTAACGAAATATATCGCGGGCCAAGTTGTTGCATTTTTGGCTATATTATTTACTGAAATAAAAATATTAGTATGTATTTTCTGAAACACTAAAATTAAAACACAATAAATATAAATAAAATAAAGATATTTTTATTCAACAGAACACAACACAAAACACATAATACTTAAAGACTATTTAGGATTAGACAGGTTCTGTTGAAAAGGTCGGTGACTCAGCTTTTGTCCCTTAAGCCAGAAGCAAAGGGACGCTGTTATTCTGTCACTGCCTGTTCATCCATAAGGATACTTAAAACAATAAACAAAAATTAACACAACTATGACTAAAATTAAAACACATAAAAAACAATAGCCATTTTTAGTAACTTGGAACTTCTATTGTTTTGCAGCTTAATTAACGTACCATTTAATGTATAATTATATGACGTTGACGTTGCGAAGAAAAGTCATATTTTTGTACCAAACCAAAAAAAATATTTACAAAATATATAAAAACCAGTGCAAATCATTCCTTTTTCTAAAAAACGTTTAGTAAAATCTTGACACCACATGATAATGTAAAAAATTCAGATCGTTACAGTTCCTGAAATAAATATATTTACTCGCCTTGAATGTTTGACACATCGCCACAGCAACAAATTTCCCCGTGATTTTCCTGATAAATAAATTCATCGATACGACCACCTGGCCCAAAGGATAAAAAACAGTGAAGATTTTCTAACCTGGTACCGCAAGCGAAGTAGCTTATATGAAAAATCAAACCAACAATAAACTATCAGGCTAGGAATGTGTCAACGCCACAACAACAAATTTCCCCGTGATTTTCATGATAAATAAATACATCGATACGACCACCTGGCCCAGAGGAAGAGTGAAGATTTTCTAACCTGGTATCCGAAGCGAAGTAGCTTATATGAAAAATCAAACCAACAAGAAACTAACAGGCTAGGACTGAGAGCGTGCATATTCACTATAATTTGATTTGCAACATTTAGAAGCAAGTTCTTTATCATCACCTTCCGTTACCAATTACTATCTCCTGCTATCTCCAAAATCAACACAAAAATATGACAAGTAACATTTCTTCATTATTATTCTGTTTCAAAGATAAAGCACGTCACCAAATTTAGAGCATAATCCTTATTAGTACTTATTACTAAGGACCTTTTTTTTCCTTGGTTTTAGATTTTAATTATTATTTAAGATAGTTTTAATTGTAGCTTTTTATTTATAGTTTTTACATTTAACTTACTTTTTCTATTACTTTATTAGCTATTATTATTTGTGTTCCTCCTGGCGCCGCATGTCGCAGGCGGCCGGCCCGTCCCGTGCGGGTGCCGGCAGCCAGTCGTCGGACGATCGCGTGCAGTGTCCAGAATGTAATAAATACTTTCAAGGACAGAGAGGCCTGAAAATACATACAGGAAGAAAACACGACAAAAACAAGTCCACTACATGCTCAGCAGGTACTTCTGAAAAAACATCCCTTTGGAAAATAATAAGTAACCTAAAATCTACAACTCCAGTTGTCAAAAGAATCCCTCGAGGGGCCAGAACAACTGTAGCGGCCTCTCTGTTTCAATGTATAAAAGGAGTTATAGACGTGAATGATGAGGAACACTGGAAACAACTTCTCACATTCTCGTACCGGATACTGCACGCGAGAAAGGGGAGGGACCAGAGCGGCTCCCTAACGCAACAAATAAATAATAATTGCTCTTCAAATGATAACAACACGCCTGATTATGACACAAATGTAAAACACACTTCAGATTTCAATAAAAAAATAGAAAATAAATTTAACGATGGTGACATCAGAGGAGCCGCTCAACTCCTCTTTTCCAGCAATACCATAGCTCCTGACTCGCCGGAAACACTTTTGGCTTTGGCTTCGAAACATCCGCCTTCAACAGCAACCTGCCCGCTACCGGATCCGCCCCATCCTTCTGACCACACACCCGAGGCCTTAGTTAATGAGACGTTAGCTGCAGTCATGTCATTCAGGAACGGATCGGCTGGTGGCCTAGATGGGATAAGCCCTCAACATTTGAAAGATCTATTATGCGGCGCCACTGGGCCCACCGGTCAAACCCTTCTGGAGGGCATCACACAGCTTGTGAATCTGATGCTTTCAGGCAAGGTGTGTGAGGATATCACGGATTTGCTCTATGGAGCAAATCTGTGTGCCCTTAAAAAAAAAGATGGGGGTATTCGACCTATCGCAGTGGGAAATACTTTTCGTCGATTGGCATCTAAAATATGCTGCAAAAATATCCTAAACGACCTAACGCCAAAACTTCAACCTGTTCAATTAGGATTCGGAAGCAAAGGAGGTTGCGAGGCTGCTGTTCAAGCAGCCCGCACCTTCCTTGAGCATGATGCGGGCGAGGTTCTGCTGAAGGTTGATGTCAAGAATGCCTTTAACTCGGTGGACAGAGGAGCCTTGCTGACCGAAATAAAAAACAATACACCCGCAATTTATAGTTATATGTACCAGTGTTATGGAAAACCATCGAATTTAATATATAAAAATCACTCACTTCAATCCGCAGTTGGCTGTCAGCAAGGCGACCCTCTAGGACCCGCAATTTTCAGTTTAGCTATCAATCCGATCATAACATCACTAAATTCAAAATTCAACGTTTGGTACTTAGATGACGGAACTATTGGAGGCGACGCTACATCTGTTTTTAATGACCTGGAATACCTAATTGACATGTTTAAAGATATTGGTCTAGAAATAAATTTTTCTAAATGTGAACTGTTTATTTCAAATTCTGTAACGTCATTAAAAAAAGATGAAATTATTAAGAAATTTAACAGTATAGCGCCTAATATAAAAAATTTAGACAACGATTCGCTGCGCCTCCTTGGAGCTCCGGTCCTAAGTGATTCAATCCCTGGCTATGTGAGTGAGCAGATAGCTAAATTTAATGGAATTTCCGACCGTCTGACCAAAATCAATCCGCATATTGCGCTGTTTATAATTCGTTTCTGTCTTTTTGTACCCAAATTAACATATGTCCTCCGGTGCTGCCCTCTCTGGAAACATGAAACGCTCCTTATTATTTTTGACAATAACCTTCATAAGGCCCTAGAGACAATATTAAACTGCTCACTCACAGACCGTTGCTGGAGCCAAGCCACCCTTCCAGTTCGACATGGTGGCCTGGGGATCCGCAAAATTTCTAGTGTAGCGCTCCCTGCCTTCCTGTCCTCCGTTCACAGTACGAATGACCTCTATGGTACCTTAATACGCCCATCACTTAGTGATGTTGAGGCTTCGTGCTTTGTGGAGGCCAGAGATGCATGGACGCTTGCCTGTCCCGGTGAGGATCTGCCCACCGACTTAAACTCCCAAAGATTATGGGACGAGCCGATCTGCAACCAGATACAGAAACACCTGCTGGAAACTGCTACCGACTCTGTAGATCGAGCTCGTCTCCTTGCTTCTGGCGAGCAGGAATCAGGTTATTGGCTACACGCGTTACCTTCTGTGAAAATCGGCACCCAGCTGGACAGAGTAACATTTACTCTGGCCGTCAGCTTGCGGCTCGGCGCAAGGACAAACGAGCCACATCGCTGTCGGTGTGGCACCAACGTCAACCAGCTTGGGCACCACGGCCTATCTTGCCAACGTAGTGCTGGTCGCTTGTCGCGGCATGCCAGCCTTAATGATGTCATCCGGAGGGCCTTTGTCACCGTCGGCGTGCCAGCTGTCCTAGAGCCGAAAGGCCTTGCACGCAGCGATGGCAAGAGGCCCGACGGTATGACAATCATTCCTTGGAAATACGGCAAGTCACTGGTGTGGGACGCAACATGCGTTGATACTCTTGCTGCTTGCTTACATCCAAGTCACGGCTGCCAGGGCTGGCGCAGCAGCGGCAGCGGCCGAGGGATCCAAAAGGCGCAAATATGCAGAGCTCAGTTCGGAGTACGCGTTTGCGCCTTTTGGAGTCGAAACCCTTGGGCCGTGGGGTCAAGAGGCTAAATGTCTTTTTAAAGAAATTTCCTCTCGGCTGGTTGACGTTTCGGGGGACCCAAAAGCTGGCGCATACTTTGGACAACGCCTTAGTTTGGCAATCCAAAGAGGAAATGCTGCCAGCATTCTGGGAACCCTGCCACAAGAAGGCGGCGATCTGGCCAACATTTTTTACTTAGTTTAATTTTACTTTAGGAGACATTTTAGTTTTATAGGTAAATTTGTAAGGTTTAATTTTAGTTTTATTTCATGTTATTTAAGTTTTTTTGTTTCTGTTAATAAAATTATATTATCTATATACTTATACAAGTGACTTTTTGACCATCGTCCAAATTCATACTGGTGGCTTGGTAAGTGATCAGTATCATGCATCAATAACAATTTTGTTGAAATTCGTAAAATGAAATTTCGACTCCCCATAGTGATTCACTCGGGACTGGAACTGAATTTAAATGGGAAGCCGAAATTTCATTATACGAATTTCACAAATATTGTTACTGATCCAAGATACTGATCACTTATCAAGCCTCCAGTATGAATTTGGACGATGATCAAAAAGTCACCTTGTATATGTAAATTATATAAACTTAAATGTATTATTAATTGATTTAAAATATATATTAATATATTATGTTATTTACAATGTACATACTGACACCATTTTCCTTATCTTTTTATTTGCAATTTCATTTGTAAGTATATATTGTGCAATATTACAAAATAACTATTGAAATAAGGGAGAAATTGCAAATTGCAACTAAATTACATTTTCAAATTAGCTGCGAAAACAATACGAAAACTTCACTTGATTTTTGTTCGCTGGTCGCGGGCCAGATTTCAACGCTTCGCGGGCCGGAGACAGCCCACGGGCCGTAGTTTAGTTGCCCATCCCTAGGTCGATTAAACTGCATTAATTTTGTTTTTTATTTATTCCTACCCTCGTTTCTATCCTTACTTATGAAACTCTGTACAGTTTCATAGAAATCCCACCTTGGGCCTTACTCAATGTCAAATTTAAAGGTATTGTGATAGATTTAAAGTTAGACAATAAAAACCCTAGCTTATCTATTTGGCATGTATATTGAACTCTGAATTTTTTTCTGGTTTTTGCTCTTATAAAATATAGAAAAAAACACTTTGTTTATAAGTAATCTAAAAAAATTCCTCATACAGAAATGCTATTACAATTTATCTGAATATTTTAATGACGATACAAAATCAATACTTCAATAGCTCTTCTAAATGACATTTGTTAAATGACATTGAATACGTTTGTAATTAATCGTAATATTATTGTGAACAATTAATTAAAATGGAATAATATATAACAACAATAACAAATTTAACATAGGCTTAACTAAACTATTATACTATATTGACCTAGCTAGGAATGAATGATAATATTATGTAGGTACTTAAGAGGCATCTAGTAGCCCTCTCAAGATTGCTATGCCCCTACAGGGCGTCACCTGTACTTTTCTAGTTATGTAAGATCTTCTAAAACTTGTGACATTGCAATAAATGATTTGAATTTGAATTCTTTCTTTTTCACAGTTGTCTGACAGGGATACTTTTGGGTGTTGCTGGCGGCCAGCCTTTTTCGTGGCGTCCTTCTTCCTCTCAAAATACCTATACAAGGTGTAACAGAAGGGTGTAACCATATTTGAAGCGCTTATTGAGTCAATGGTATAGAACAACTTTTATACCTACTATGGAGCCAACCTCAAAATCTCAAAAAAAAAAATCTGCCCTTTATATTATTTCAGCCGAACGGCATTGCATTTTTCTATGGAAAAGTATTTTTTTTTTTCGAGATACAGGGTTTGTTCCATAGTAAAAGTTGTTCCATACCATTGACGTTGTATAATTATTGACTAAAATAATTACATAGCTATTTAATATTTGACATCAGAAAATTATTTTCGTGGTATTCTTACTTCTGAAAATAAAGTTCATTATTTCTACATGATATCATCCACAGAAATATAATTTGTGCTCATAAAAAGAAATAAGTGAACACTTAGCCGAAAAATAATATTTTCTTTATTTAGCAGGCGAACCCTCTAAAGAACAGCTAGTCAAAACATAACCTCTGGATTACACAAAGCATTCTCAATCCATTCAGAATCGAGAATCGGCTAAAGTGACCCCAAATCGGCTCCCTTTTGATCCCTAATTGACGGCCGCCCATTGGTCGAGAGCGGCTAAAGCGCGCGCGGAGTACTCTGATTGGTCGACGGGTGGGAAGCCACGCCCACTTTCAGGATTAGGGGAAGGGTAAGGGGTGCCGGATTTAAAGTTTTCTAACCAGTTTTGATACTTAGGGCTCAGTTTAATATTACTGTGAATAGTTTACAACTATTTCTACCACATGCAAACTATTTCCGAAGAAATTATTTAAATCAGCTAGGTATTTAATTTAGTTGAAGATATCGTCAAGGACAACATTTAATTCGATAATGATAAATAAAAAAACAAAAAATTGCAATAAGAGGTCCCACAAGTAACACAGATTAACAAATCAAATTTAATTAAGTATCATATACATAAAGAAACACAAATTCAAATTCAATCAAAACAAGCACGTTTATGGATGAGTTATTTTATCATTTCATATTTAGTTCAACAAAAAATCAATAAATCGAGTCAGGTTGCATTCAAAAACCCTAACTAAAATAACTTAAAATAGAAAAGACTAGAAAAACTTATAAGTTAACTTATATAAACTGATATATATTATTTCTCAACTCTGTTGTTGATTGGGTCTCTCGCTAGCGGTTTTAAAATAATATGGGCCAATCGCAACGCAGAATCACGGTGTTATAATCTAATGTATAACATCGGATAAACAATCTAGGTACTTTTAAAACTGCTTTTGATATTGCAATAGCCTTATTGCAGTATGAGGGTAGATAAAATATATTTAAACTCAAAATACAGCTTATTTTATAGCCAAAGGAAGCTAAGATAATAACTGTAGCTACATAATATTTTCCTGATTTTGCATTTTATGGCAGTGTAGCAGTTTTATAAGCACGACACAAAAACACGACCACACGAGAGAAGTAACAAAAAAAATACAAAGTATCTTAACCATTCAGCCCATGTATTCCGTTTTGCATGTCGAGATGATCCGCGAGGTATTGCAGACCCTTTACAGCAATTTAACCTGTTATACGCCAGATATTCACAGCGCCTCTACTGTACAGATAGGTGTTTGGGATACTCCATAAATATTAATATACAAGTTTGTTTTGTCTATCTGTAGCTTTTACTTGGATAACAAGGTGTTAATTATGTTAACCCATTTCCTGTGAACTTTTACTGGGTGTAATGATGACCTGCTCAGAAAATGAAACCACATGTAGGGAATACCTCTACAAAGCCATAAAAAAAACAATTTCGAGAAAATATTTCTGTTTACAGAAATTTGTTTTCTCGAACAAAATAAATCGTGTTCAAAGTGTGCACCTTCCCTTCCAGTATTACTACATGTCAGTAACCTGCACGAAGCGGCAACATCGCATTTTTTAAGCCTCTTAAAAAACGTGGTTAGTACGTTGCACTTGTGAGCGAAACTAAATTAATTATTAATTTTTAGATGTATTAATAGGAATGTCGAAATGAAATTTAGTACAAAGAACCCTCATAACATGAACCCTCATACGTGGTTTCATTTTCTGAGCAGGTCATCATTACACGGTGTATAACAATAGACTGAAGTATGTATCTCTAGTTGCCAACTGGACTGGGTGCCTATCATCAAAAACATAGATATACTATCGAATTCCGATTGTCTAAGGATATGTATGCATTTGAAGTGACGTCACAGTTCGTAAATAGTTAAATACCTTCTAAAGGCAATTTTGAAAGTTCAGTTTTTATCTATGTTTTTGACGATAGGCACCCTGTCCAGTTGGCAACCTAAGATACAGAATAGGGGGGCAGCACCCGTAGCACAGTGATACGCACGACGCGGCCTATTTGAATCACAAGTGCGAGGAGCGTGACATACTGTTTAATTGCAAAAACATCGTGTCACGCTCCTCGCACTTGTGATTCAACTAATTTCTGTAGATCAATTGAATGTCTCTGGGCTAATATTCTGGTCTGAGAGACTTCAGCAAGACAAAACGCACTATTAACTTTTTCGACTGAAATTGTTTTCTGGGTCTCTAATCATAACTTCTAGTTTTACGAAACTTCGGTGAGACATCGAAATCTCTTTTGAGTAACTAACCTTATTCAAATTCAAATTCAAATTCTTTATTTGCACCATAATGTTCGAAAAACATTTAGTATGATAACAATTACGGACCCTGACGGGCACAGCAAAGTAACTTAAGGCGATTACCATCGCCAAATTAGCAGCTCGAAATTTGTCACTACAAATATCAACGGAAACGACATTGAAATAACGTACATATCAGCGCGCAATGCATAGTGGCTGTTACGACGCTCGCTGCGTCCTTGAAAGGGCGAAATAGGAGAAAATTATACTTTTCACTTGGACGTGATTACTCAATTGAATAATCTTATGTTATGTTTATAGCTATAAAGTTTATCTATTTATCAAAGCATAGATGAATTCAATCGGCCAAGCCACTCAGGAGCAGTAGGGAATTTGAGGTCAAAAAACACCATTCAGTAAAAAAAAAATCATGTAGAAGTTTTGGTGGTATGAAAAAGAAAACTGTTGCATATGTTGTCTAAGAGTTGATTATTCATAATACATTTTTTCATTATTTTTGGTTTGGCCATAAACGAGGAGTAGGCTTTAGAAAGTACCCATTTGGCAATAGTAAGGCCCTTAAAGCTAGTAACACAATTATTATTATTAATTACCTACATATTCATGGGACATAAGGAACATATCCATCTTATATCCTAAACACTATAAAACTATTATTTAAAGATAGGCGGAGGTTATAAGTGGCGGAATCAACACTCACAAAAGTGCAAGCATGCTGCGACTGCGATTACGTAAAGTAACCCACGTGTGGTATAAGTTTTATTGTCCAAAACCTGACATAACTCATATAAAATTATATTTTCAATGCAGTTGCTCGTAAAGTTTTCTTTTTTGTGTAACAAAATTATGCGGAAACCGACTCTTTATTTCACGCGTGAAATAAAACAGTACTGAAATCCTTTATTTCACGCGTGAAATATAGTTTTTTTTTTAAGTTTTTGACTCTGTGGTGCATGGTGCAAGTCATAAAATTTTAAAAATTACAAAGATGCAAGAGGGTTTTGCTGTCCAAAAAAAAACAATTATTTATAAGTATGCGCGCTCTAGCAATAATTGAATGATGATAAACACCATAACACATAAGATTCTTGATTATCTCATTTAAAAATACGTGTTTTGTTTCCGCAAACAAAAATATTTTTCACATTATTGGCTGTATGTATACCGTACCTTTGCCTCAAGATAGAAAAAACTGTATGTAACGCGCGCTCTGCAAAGAAATCACGCCATTTTGTTGTAAATAGGCTTTGGTGAAATAAAATTACTTTCTTTATTATACACACTTTTTTTGTTGTATTTCCTCGCAAAATGCATTGAAAAATGTTGTAAGATACTTGAGCGTAAAAGGTTTTTATCCGAATGCGTGCCAATGAAAACACTCGCTGCGCTTGTGTTTTCAATTTGGCACTTATAAAACCTTACTTTCCGCACGTGTATCTTAAATAACTGTTTTCTACTACCTTTATGAAAAAGTTCCATTTAATACTCGAAATTAGTTTTGAAAATCGAACTTTCCGGGCCCCGTTGCGGAATGACTATCAGGTCAGTTTGAAATTATCTGAGGTTTAAAATATCGTATTGAAATTTCATTTATTGCAAAATTATGTTCTTTTTGACGTTTGTCTTCATTTCATGCTAAATTAGGTTCTTTTAGAACGGAATCATAATAACATGATTCATCCAAAGCGGTCTTTTTAGAGGACAAGGTCGAAGGCTCGTTGCAGGGAAGGCCCTACGGTCTATTGTCAGTCATATGTCGCGTCGCGTCAGTTAGCCATTTATTCGAAATTTGGCAAATGTTCCCAATAAAAAATATGACAAAAAAGAAACTTTTTTAACGATTCTGATTGTTGTGTACAACGTGTAACAGAAAGGTGTAACCATATTTGAAGAGCTTATTCAGTCAATGGCAGTGGCGTGCAGTGGCGTGCAGTCCATACAGACAAAAAGACACTGTCTACCCTGACAAATACACATCATTTACGCATTTTTACGCATATCGTAAAAAAAAAGTGTAGCCACACCGACCGCCATCTATTGTCATTAGCGGGAACTGCGAGTCTCAGTTCACAGCTGCGATTCGCTCGCTCACTCCAGCCATAGATAAAGTATCTATGCTCGAGCATTCCGAAATAGAATTACATCGCTAAAATCGATTACGAAAGACTATGAAGTGAATGGCTTATGATTCGTTGTAATTCAATATCGGACCAGCCATCGCGGAATGGTGGCTACCGGCCAGTACCGGCTTTTATGTGTGGGTCATTATTCCAACAGTATCTTTGTTGTGTGCGTTACTGTAAGTACATGGCACACAAATGCAAAAGCTTTTGCTTGTTTGCGTGCGACATGTATGCGAAAACTGCAAAAAGACGACGTCTTTTTAGTTTTACGACATTCACCGAAAATTACCGAAGTCTTACGAAGCCGCCTTAGCAGCTGAGCCGGCGCCATCCATTATTGTTTTGCGTTCGTTCGTTACGCAAATTGATGACAAGCAGTATAAATAAAATAAAATTGGATCTAAAAATTGCAAAAAATGGCTAGTGGTGGTAGTAACTACTGTGAAAGTTGTGCTGGGAATGTGTGTGTGCAAAAATTAAGAAATGGTACGTTTTCAAAACTGTGTTATGCTGAAAAAAAAGAAGTAATCGAGAAAAGCCGCTTCGTACCGGATTCAAATAAAAGGTAAAGCAACTAGAAAATTCAATCCAAAACAATATGAAACATTTAACTGGCTGACAGGTTGTAAACATACTAATCGACTGTTTTGTTTCTTCTGCTTGTTATGTTCAAATAACCAAACTGTTTGGAACGATGCCGCTTAGCTATATTTACTTGCCTCTATTTTGGGAAATCCTCGAAAAACTACAAAAAAAAATTGATGTCCCTCAACTTATCTCTAAAATTGGTTGATCGAAAAATAAAAAAAAATCATGGTAATATGTGCTTACGTAAAGATTACAGGAATAATATAGCAGTTTAGAAATTCACGAAAACAAAATTACATTTTTCATCCACGATACGGAACCTTAGGTACGCGAGTCTGACTCGCACTTGACCGGTTTTTATGTCTACCCTGTGTAAAAACTCTGTGCACGCCACTGGTGGCGTGCATAGAACTTTTTTCCGGAAAAGCAGTCATAAGGTCAAGTTTGACAATAAAAAAATATGAAAAAAATTAAATTACACTTTAAAAATGTTCACAGTGCCTACCCTATCGTCGTACAAACTTTCTTTTTTCAAAGTGTTATTTAAATTTTTTCATATTTTTTTTGTTGTCAAACTTGACCTTCTGTCTGCTTTTCCGGAAAAAAGTTCTATGCACGCCACTGGTCAATGGTATAGAACAACTTTTACTAGGAGCCAACCCAGAAATCTCAAAAAAAAATCTGCCCTGCCATGCATTTTTCTATGAAAATGTAATTTTTTTTTTCAATATACATGTTTTGTTCCAAAGTAAAAGTTGTTCTACACCATTGACTGAATAAGCTCTTCAAATATAGTTACACCTTTCTGTTGCACGTTGTATAAATATAAATACTTATATAGTTACGACATAAATTCCTGAGGGAGTGTCAGAGGTGTTAATGAAATGCTAGTCACAGTACACCCTCGTTTCACCGACGACTATTACGTCCCAACGTGATGGGTGGTGAGCCCTATCGCCGTTCTTCGGGCACAAATACACGCTTTTTAGGGTATGCAGGTTTCTTTTCGACGTTTTCCTTCACCGATCAACAAGTGGTAAGTAAGAACAAATATTTATATCTTTAGGTACCTATATAATGTTTTATTTATATGTTCCTATATAAAACATTTTCAGAATAGAAGAGTTTATAATGTATTACAAAATTTATGGATTTGAAAGAGGCGAAACAAGTGTTTCAGGATCGTAGCAGATATAAATCTGTTATATCTGCCTATATATCTGGGAAATGGGCGTGAGTATTTTCTGATATTTTGGTTTTCAACTTTTTTTACTTTTTATCTCATAACTGGCAATTTAAACTGCGAGTTTTGTTGTCCAGTAAATATTAAGACCTTTACATATTTCTGACATACGGTTAAAAAAACCCGCCAAGTGCGAGTCAGACTCGTGTACCTAGGGTTCCGTAGGTATTGTGGATGATAAATTTAATTTTGTATTTTTTTTTGTGAATTTCTAAACCGATTTATTTTTCCTGTAATCTTTAATCCTTGTGTTTAACATATTACCATGATTATTTTCATATTTTGGAGTTTTTTACAGATTTCTCGAAACCAGTGCCAGTAAATATAGTAAAATTTTATATTTTTATAATTAGCTATTTATTACTTATAATTTGATATTCATGTTGTATTCTTATAAAATATTTTTTTTACTTCTTTTTTATATTTCTCATTTGTGCTCAATTTTTTTTAATCGCTATAGTTTTCCTGTAATTGGCCAGTTATGATCTATAACCGACATTTTTTCATATTTTTCGGTCTACCAGTTTCGGAGGTAAGAGGGGGGGGGGGGGACATACATATTTTAGGGTTTTTTAAAGATTTCTCGAAACCAGTACCAGTAAATATACTAAAAGTATATATTTTTTCAATCAACTTTTAATATCTACAATTTGATTCCCATATTGTATTTTTAGGCTAATATTTTTTATTTTTCTCACTTTTGTTTTGGAAATATTTTGAACAATTTCAAACTTTTCATTTTTTTTTCACCGCTATATGTGGGCAAATTAATGCTATTTTTGTGCCAAATTGTATGTACCTATCTATCTTACAGTGGCGTGCACAGAACTTTTTGCTGGAAAAGCAAGCAATTGGTCAAGAATAACAATAAAAAAAATATGAAAAAATTTAAATATCACTTTGAAAAAAAAAAATTGTATGACGCCAAGGTAGTCTTCTACCCTAGAGAAAAAAATTTCAATACAAACATTTTTTTCAAATTGATATTTAAATTTTTTCATAATTTTTTTATTGTTATTCTTGACCAATTGCTTGCTTTTCCAGCAAAAAGTTCTGTGCACGCCACTGCTATTTTATAAGTCCTACTTGAAGCTTTGATTACGAATTCATCAAAATGAAGTTTGGATCTCAGAGACTATACATTGCTTGCGATCCATTGCTGTATCCTTCAAGTCTCTATAGCTTTTTAGTCCAGGCAGTCCACTCTTTGACGTCACCTATCCATTTGTGATGTTGACATCCTAGAGCTGTGTTTCCGTGAATCTTGCCCTCGAATATCAACCTAGAAAATATGTAGAGGGAACCTCTTTGCACACGCGCAAAAAGGCGATCTTGTTCTCTACCTCTCATTTTTAATTAAAACTTCCTTACAAAAACAGTCTTATTCAGTTTACAAAACGAAAAAAAACAACAACGTCTGAAAAAAAAACAATAATAAACAAAAGAAACGCCACCCTTAAAAATTCTTACCCATTGCGCCGCCCCTTTCCCCCTCCCCGCAAACCAGCCCCTCCCCCTCAATCCGTCTCATCCCACAGCGGCCGTTACGCGACAACAGTTAATTTTCGAACGCGCACTCTAACGAGACGATTCAGAACAAAATACCCGCCAAAACGGGTCGCTTAGTTGGTAATTATTATCGATTCTCATTAAACGGATAAAACAGCGTAATTAAAACCTCGACTGGGATTCAGATTTTAAATTCGGAACACCAGTTGAATTTGACATATTCGGACCGTGTTTTTGAAGCGTTATTTGAAATATATCGCGTTCCATTCGAAATGTGTGTCGTGATTGTGAGTTTTTAAAATGAATCGACGTGAAATACTGGCCACTAATTATTAAGAGAGCTACTAAAACAAAGACAATGGAAACGAAACAAAAGCAACCGAATTGAAATAATACAATTTGAAAATGGAAGAGACGCGGAGTGAGACGCCGACGGATTCAAACAGGGAGCCAAATTCTAAGACCTCGTTTCTAATAGAGGACATTCTATACCGGGGACAAACAAAACATTTTAAGCCCCCTACACCGGTTGATACGATTCGGCGTTTTGAATACGAAAGACCGACGCCAAAGCCTTATTTCCAAATACCTGGGGAAGTGAGGCCTTCAGTGCCTGGACGTGAAGGGTCGTATCTTCAAGTGGCTATGGGGGCTCTAGGAGCATATCTACATACGCCTAGCACGTATAAGGCAGTGGACGCACCTTATTTCTTGTCACAAGGTTAGTGGAGTTTGTTTTTAAGTATTTTTAAACGGCCCATGTTGGGTGCCAAATTTTTAAGATAGTCAAAAACGATAAAAAAATTGCACCTGCGAATTTTAATTTTGTCACTGTCACTCCAAGCGAAAAATCGCGTAGTGTGAGACGGGCGGATTCAGGGCAAAACGGAAAAAAGTTGGTTTTATATTTTTATTAAAAAAACTAAAATAGCTAGCAAAATTTCAAATATCAAATCTCTAGATATTGTTTTAAACACACCTAATAAAATATGTTTGAGTTCTGTATATGGTTCCTATTCGTCAATCGAGGAGGAAAAGTGTGTTTGAAGACCTCATTTCAACAATTATTTCTGTCTAGGAAAATTTATCCAAACATGTTTTCCGATTTCAAAACCTTAGATTATATAGTAAAAATGCATATACCAGAAATTTATAAAAATTTTCCGTGTATTTCATGAAATACACAGGAAAGAAACATCCGTATTTTTTTCGCAAAAGACAGCATTTAATGATGGATGTCAAAAACATAACTAATATAATAATGTAGTTCGTACACTTCGTAGTTACGTAATAAACATAATAAATAAATAAAAAATAATAATGTTGTTGATTGTGTTATAATTTCATATTTATTACATATTATAATTTTATGTTCATAATGTAATTTCGAATTTTATGGTGGCTGAGGATATCCGAATGACACTAAAAGGGCCCTTAAAGCCAGTAGCGTGCATTGGTTTTCAAAGTAGTGGGCATTCATTTTATGGTGGCTGAGCATATCCTCATGATACTCAAAGGGCCCTTTAGAGTGACACTAAAAGGGCCCTTAAAGCCAGTAGCGTGCATTGGTTTTCAAAATAGTGGGCATTCATTTTATGGTGGCTGAGCATATCCCCGTGACACTAAAAGGGCCCTTTAGAGCCGGTAGCGTGCATTGATATTCAAAATAAGCAGGCATTCTTTTTATGGTGGCTGAGCATATCTGCATGACACTAAAAGGGCCCTTTAGAGCCGGTAGCGTGCATTGATATTCAAATTAAGTATTTAGGCATTAATTTCGCACACTTTAATTTGTCCATTTTGTCACACACACCACCTCAAACTTCAAACACAGGAAAAAATGTATTTTCAATGCAAACTAGGTGAAAAATAGCATCAGACCTCCGAACAAACGAAACACAAACCTGCCTAAGGGGTCATCTTGGCCACATAAAACTCGGCCGCGTGGCCGAGTTGACCCCTTTTCGATTAAATCAATTTTATTGGGGGTCAACTCGGCCGACAGTGAAAATTTGAGTTAGTTATATACAGACAAAACAAGAAGCGGTGATACTTTAATTATTTTATTATATCAACAAAGAGCGCAAAATGGTAAAACCCACGACGAGCCTGGTACAACATTTGGTTACCACACTGGCTGGACCCGTGCAGTCAATTTCTGTTCCTTTGTTACGCGATTTCATTCAAAATTTAAGTAATTATGCCTAATTTAGGGTGATAAATTACGAAGACTGTCAGAGTACTACGTGTGGGAAGAACGTGATTTTTAAATTTGTCGTATTAAGGCGCTACGGAATAAAATCAACACTTTTAGAACTTCCATATCTACTTCGGTAAATAATGTATAATTTTGATAAAATAGTATATTATTTTTGGAATCTTTCTCTAGGGATCTGTTAAAACAGAAACGCGATTGGAGAATTTCGGCTCGATAGAAATATTTATTGAAATGAAGTCTTTATCGACACCAATTCTCCCGGTTTGACAATTTAGAATGACATATGGACTGCAATTATATTTTATTAGATGAGTTTTAATAGTATCTAGGACCTGGTTAAACGAAATTTTGATAGTGTTTTTAGTACATTTTATATTAATAAAAAACCGACATTTTGCTACTTTTCCACGAATCCGTCCCTCTCGCACTGAGGGTTTTTTCGCATATGGAGTAACAGGGACGCTAAGACTTTTACATATCGCCTTAAATTGAAAGAGTCATTTGGCGAAAGTAAAAATTTTATGGAAGGCGGTAGGCGGTAGGGCACCGTGTGCCTGCCTACTTTCTTACACCACTGTGCATTGTTATATAGATTAGGTATGATTATTTAGTGAGTTTCATAAAGCGATTACCGTCGCCAAATTAGCAGCTCGATGTTTGTCGGTACCAATATCGACAGCAACGACACTGAAACAAAGGAATCATTCTCAGTAGATTCATTGGCTAGATCCATCATGGATCTAGTGAGAACTTTTTTTCTCAGTAGGTTCATATCAGCGCGCAATGCATAGATAGTGGCTGTTACGACGCTCGATGTGTCCTTGATAGGGCGAAATTGAAGAAAATAATACTTTTCACATGGTCGTGATTGTTCGATTAAATAATCCTATGTTATGCTTACAGCTATAAAGTTTATCTATTTATCAAAGCATAAATGAATTAAATCGACCAAGCCGCTTAGGAGCAGTAAGGAATTCAAGCCAATAAACATCATTCAGTTGAAATATTTTTTTCATACAGTAGTTTAGGTGGTACGAAAAAGAAAAATGTTGCACATGTTGTCTTAGAGTTGATAATTCTTAATAATTTTTTCAGAATTTTTGGTTTGGCCATAAACGAGGAGTGGGCTTTAGAAAGTAAGCTTCTTAATTGCGAGGCACACTAATTGTTTTTTTATTACCTATTTATTTACTTATTATAAATTGAATTACCTACGTGGCACACTTTTTTGAGGTAGGCACTGCTTATTACCTGTATGGAAAGCCCACCACTTTTTAGAGCTGTATTTTATAGTCTCCGTTACCGGGCGTAAAATAGCACCAAGTTCGGTACAGGTCCCGGCATTATATAAGAAGGCTGGCCAAACCCAGGCACGCGGGCCACGTCGCCAAGGCATTTGAATTTGCCCGCCAGCACTTCGGTCGGCCGGCTAGCCTTATACAAGGTGAATTTTTGAACATCGTCCAAATTCATACTTGAGCCTTGGTAAGTGATCAGCATCATGAACCAATAAATATTTTTGTACAAAATATAAAATGAAATTTCGACTTCCCATAGTGATTCACTCAGGATTGGGAGTGAATTACTATGGGAAGTCGAAATTTCATTACACGAATTTCACAAAAATTGTTATCGATTCACGGTGCTGATTACTTACCAAACCTCCAGTATGAATTTGGACGATGATCAAAAAGTCACCTTGTATAATACCTTATATTAATAAGGTATTTCAATTTAAATGGAAAGTAATTTAGGAGGTGATTCATTATCGTTTATACATCACATTCCACTGCAAAGTACTTTTTTTTGCGCGAACTTTTTTTTCGCTTGTCCATACAAACTGAGTCAGCTGATCGGACCACTTTGTACTGAGTTGTGAAAAAAAAAGTTCGCGCAAAAAAAGTGCTTTGCAGTGGAATGTGATGTATTAACGATACTGAATCACCTCCTAAATCACTTTCCATTTAAATTGAAAGACCTTATATAATGCACATCGTATCGTAGCGTCATCTCTGTCGCCCGAATCACTAACAGTCTGGTGACAGAGAGAGACAACGCGACGCTCTACAAAGCCGAAGATAGCTGATGTGCATTATTTTCTGCCGAGTACTGTACGAACTAGTACGAAGGTACCTTAGGATGTTGTGATAAATGTTAGTTGGCCTAGGAGCACCACAAAAAAAAAAATTTTTTTCAAGTTTTTTTATTTTTGATTTTTCTTAAAGCTATCTATACAACGTGGAATTCAAGTCATTTTGTTAACGAAAACTGGTGTTAGTACTCACCAATATGAACAACTTTTACTATGAAGCCAACCCTGAAATCGTGAAAAAAAAATCAGCTGTTTCATACATTTGGGTCGAGTAGGTATTTAACTTTTCTATGGAACAGCTGATATTTTTTTTAACGATTTCAGGGTTGGCTCCATAGTAAAAGTTGTTTATATGGACAAGTACTATCACCAGTTTTCGTTAGCAAAATGACTTAAATTTCACGTTGTATGTGTAAATTAACAGAAAAAAATTACTGTTAGTTTTCATTTACAGCTTTAAGAAAGCTAAGAAAGAAAAAAAAATTGAAGAGAAAAATTAAATGTTTTTTTAGGGCTCCTAGGCTAACATTCACCCTAAGGTACTAATTGGTCATGCCAAATTTGGTGCTATTGTCCACCCGGTAATAGTAATTTCTCCAAGCCATCGAACTACACTTCATGCACCGTCATTCTTGTCGTGCTCGTCATGGTGGTGATCATCCATCCATCCATCAGCCTAGTTTGTCCACTGCTGGACATAAGCCTTTCCAGGACTTTGCCACTCCCGGCGGTCATCCTGGAAGAATTGCCCATACTCACACACGCTGGGCAGGCGGGTTGGTGAGCGCGGTGCCGGAACCCTCGCACCAGTGACGCTGCTGCCTGTCACCAGTCTGTTTCATATAAGGCCCGGCTATTAGCAATGGATATACCACCATCCATCGATCCCAGACATGGTGGGCCTCCTGGTTTTTTACTCTCCCTCGAATTACTTCGAGGGGGTCTCCAAGTAAGATGGTGGAACCTCCACAGTCGAGCCCGGCATCAGCTCTACCACCTGGTTATGATGATGCTTCTTAATATCTATAATTTTTGTTGCAGGGGTACCGTACCATGCCTTGTTCAGTCCATCAGAGCTCTCCCTATCAGCACTGAAGCACTGTCGTCGGAGAAAAGCCAGGACTGTGTTTTCAGACCCTCAACTAACGGGTAGGTTGTATTAATTACAGCGAATAAAAAATAACCGGTCAAATGCGAGTCAGACTCGCGTACCCAGGGTTCCATATTCGACAGTTTTGTGAGCAGAAATTTGAATTTTGCCACTTTTTTTTCGTGTATTTCTCAACCGCTATATTTTTCCTGAATCTTTACGTAAGCACATATTACCATGATTTTTTTTTTCACGTTTTCCAGTCCACTAGTTTTTTAGATGGATTTTTGTCGTTTTTCGAATATTTATTGAAATAGATGCAAGTAAATAAAGCCAAGCTATATATAAGATTGGGAAAAAAGTTTCTTCGCATTGAAAATGAAAACTGCAGACATTTGACCACGACCTTTTTCGCACGTTCTTTTCGTACGTGATCCACTTTTCATCACCAGTTATCAATCTCTTCAAAAACTGTTCGGTTTCATTACGTCTCAATAAAGAATCGCAAATGAGTACCTACACGGTTCATTAGTTTTCATTCAGTGAGCTCGTGTGGCACCCAAATATCGAGCTTTTTTGTGTACCCAGCTTTTTTCAAAAGGAATACAAATAGAAACCTGGCTAAAATAATACGCGGAGAAAGACACCTATCCTTGATTTTCTTACGACATTTTAGTGCGTTAGAGAGAGATGGATATGTATTAGTTTTTTCTTAATTAGGTAGGTTGTCACTAGTTCGTTGCTTTGCTAGTGATGTGACAATGTCGATTTTTGACTACGATAAATAAACCAAATCGAAATGAACCGCGACCAATCTCCTTACCACACATCATATCGTATCAAAGTGTGAAAAAAAAGAGAATGCAGGAGGCACCGACCTTTCTGGTGACATCCTCTTGCTTTGGAAGGAGGCCAAGAGAATTAATAGCAAAGTGGTCTCTGTCTACCCCAGTGGGACACATGTTATATTGTGTAAATAAGGAATTAATAAAAGGATATCTTTCGTTTAGCATAATATTTTTTATTAAGTACAAATTACTATATAGTAGGCAGGTAGGTACATAAGTTAAGTCCAAAATTGTGTTTGTTTCTAGTACAAAAAATGCTGTAGCTTGTATCAGAGATACAACCGTAAACTATTTAAGTGGATACTTTTTAAGTCGCCTCTTAACTCAATCAAATAGATGTTCGTTGATGTCGCGTCTTTGTTCAATCAAGGAAGAAGGAATTAATCGCAACAATAGAAATCATAATAATCATAGACTTATAGGATTCGTAATAATAATATTATGTCAATAATGAGCGATGACAGCGCAATTACTACAGAGGTAATTTCATTTATTTTTATTTCTATCAAATAAACATCAACTTATCTTGAATAAAAACTAATAACAAATAATGAACGATTAAAATACCTAATAACCTGTAATAAGAAATCAAATTATGCGCAGTTCAAGTCAATAAGCAGTCCCAAAATTCATTTCACGATAGAACTACCCTGTCAAAGTACTTTTATTGTCAACCACTAAGTACGAAAATGTCTTGATCTGCGGAATTTCTTCGTGAAGTCGATCACGGCAGTAACGTGAACGAACAGGCCTTTCAGAACGATTTGCGAACATAGAAGTATGCACTTTTCTAAACCACAGACATCTATAGGTACTGGTTCTGTTGCCTAAAATTGAAAAATTATCGAGTTAATATACTATAGTATAGTACAAGCACGTACCTACAAACAAGATTGATAATGCAATTATACATAATTATTTAAAGGTTACCAATGTGTCTGTATCTGGTAAATATAACGTGGGTAAGGCATCTGCTTTTAAAAGTCTCCATTTTAAATTTTCGTTTGGTCTAAAAGAATCCAACGTAAAGTGTTTCGAAAAAAATTGACCGCTTTTTTTAATTGCCCAATTTGGTCAAATTATTCATCTAAGCCATTCACTTTTTAATTCTTCCCTTTTTGGAAATCTGTAACAAAAAAATATAGCGATATTTATTCGGCATTATTTTTCTTTTAACTCGCGCTGCAATGAGGGATTTTCTTTTCTTTTTGTTTTTACTCTTCCCTAGTCGCTGGATAGATGGCGCTGAACTTGGTAAGTTACTGCAAGGAACGGAACGTCACATAATTTTTTGATTATTGCACTTGGATGTAATTTTGAGATCGTAAAACGAAACTTACATAAAAAAGTAATTAATGTCATTGTCACATCACATCACAATGACATTTTGAAAATAAATAAATAATAACAACAAGGAAAAAAAAAAAAATTAGCAGTCTTTTTATGAGTTTTCTAAGCCAGAAAGAAAATCTCCCAAGAGAAAAAGAAGAGAAGTCTGTGCCTTGTGGATTTGTATAAAAATGGAGGCATTCATCTTTTTCCTAAAGATGAAAGTCGTAAAGCGCAATGAGTACAAGCCATGGTACATTTTAAACCTGGACGGACCATAACAAAGCATTCGCACATAATATGCTCAGCACACATGTCATCAACCAACAAGCGTATGTGACGTGACGTGACGTGACGCAATGTTTTTTTTTCAATCGTTTTGGCTTTGGCACCTAGCAACGTAGTCAGTTCAACACCATCTACAGAGTTCTGGGAAACTATGTTTTTTTTTTAATACTCAAAAAGAAAACCTCTCATTAATCTATTATCCTTTATGCACGGCTGCCGCGGGAACCAATGTTCGATAGTTTGCCACACGGACTTTAGTACATCACTATACGAAAAAACATAACCTCTCGTAGTCGGCAGAAAATCTATATAAAACAGGCAAATATCGGTGTAGAATTGAACACGAGTATGATTTACAAGAACTACTATTATTGTTACTGAGTTTTAGGTATGATCCTGCAACTTATTAACATAAAAACTATCAGAACTCACCGATGAAATGATATTGCTTCATTGTTGTTTTCTTTTCTTCCTGTATGCGATTTACAGCCTTCAATCGCACAAGACATTTTATTACAATGTTAAAAAAACAATCAACACAAACAATAATAAATCACACTTTCACGAATTTTGAGAGGAAGAGCACCAAAATATTTAATTTCTCTCGATGAAGCTGTAAACTTTCGCAAAATGCAATAGACATTTCGATGCCACCAAATTAAGATGTGATGCACGCAACGTACGATATTACAACACAACGATACAATGATGAGACATATTTAATTTGATGGTATTATAATTTTTAAAATACATCCAAATTACATCCATCTGACATTTGTTTGGTTCAATCTAGTGACACACCAGGAAAAAATATAAAGTAAGTGCGGTCCGTCGTTTCATTCACTCGCACACAGGAGTAATTTACGTTAGATGAGTACAATGGCTAATGCCCAGTTCTTATTTTAGTCAGGCTTCTATTTGTATTCCTTATTCTGAGCTTCGGACTAACTTTGGTGAGATTAAGAACGGACATAGAGTAATATGTCAAAAGAAAAGTTTGGCGGGAAGACGAAATTGTTTAAAAGATGGATGAGATTTTATCTACGATATTTTTTACTTTTTGCTTAAAACTAGTTATTGGCGGAACTAATGTTTGGAGACACGTTTAAAGAAGCCAGATAAAATGGTTTTGAATTGAATTGAGAAAAGCTTTCTCATAATCAAGTTTCAGACTTGTACTTAAGTTACTTAAGTCCCTAAACGTCACAAACTTTTATCGTGGCTTACGTTGTATTTTTTTCTTTTTTGTGATAAAATTTTAGAATGTGTCGAATTTCTCCATTAGATTCACTCATTTTGACAGAAATAAAAACAAATGAAAAATAGCTGGAATCAATATTTTTTGTTTATTTTTTTTTAAATGTTACCTTTTTAATGCCATCAAAACCAGCCAGATAGAAATAGTACAGCCAAAGATATTTTGTTACAAGCTTAAACATGCAAAATACGAAAAGAAAATTTTCCCCGACCTTTTTTTAGTCGACATTTTTTCATATTTTTTGGTCCACCAGTTTCGGAGATAAGGGGGAGACAAACATTTTTTGTGGTTTTTCAATATTTTCGATACATTTTTCTGCTGCCTTTGGGGCTGGCATTATTAGGGACTGCAATTACTGGATCCCTCATTTACAAGTCTAGCTGGATTTAGCGCTGCGGATCAGCAAGTAACTAATTAATTTATCTTTCCAAATAATTGCGAAAAAGCCTACGTTGCTGCTTTGCTAAATGCGTCACCGCTCTACATGCAGTTCATGAAGAAGTAAGATGGAAGACAAAACCATCATTTTTCTTAAGATCCTGTGTGCCTAATCAAGGCTAATTTTTCATTTCAAAACAGTAGTTCTTCCAGACAAATAAAGTAAAAGTTAGGTTGCAGCTTAGCTTAAGGGTCGGTATAATGTCAGATGCACAATTTCAAATGAGCATAAAACATTGTGTAACTTGGTCAATCGGTTTAATAAAAATAATATAGATAATATACTATAGGGCTGATATTCGTGCAGAAGCAAAAACGCAAAAGCTTTAAGTTCGCTCGATAGAAAAAAATTACGAAGTTACCTCTATATTTCATATTTTTCGAGTGTTAAAGGACCTTTCTTAAAACAGTTTGCCTTGAAATTTGTATTAAAAATAAGAAAACAAATGACCCCGTATAATTGCATGGGGATTTTGAATAATTCTGTTTCGTTTTCATTTAATTTAACATCTAAGAATTGGCGCTTACGTCGATTTATTCTGAGACAAGGCGGCGACAAGATATCTCGGTCGCACGTGCTTTTTGTTCCATGCTTTGTTTCGTCACTCACCCGTCGGTCAGTTGTGATCGCTCCGTTGAGACGGGAGGGCTACGTTTTTGCGCTCTCGACGTCCCAGTTTCGTAATTTAAATAAATCTCGTAATTTGAAACATGGGAAATAAATGCAACCAATGTAAAAAATGGAATAAAAATGTTTTACGAGTGAAAATAAAGCAGTGGATGAAAGTAATGCAAAGGTACGCCATTACTTAACAAAATAAGTAGATAGGTCATGTTTTATTAAAGATGTTGAACTAAAGGTTGTCTCAATGGACTAATGACATCGAATTTCGATGACTAATGAATATCGCAATGTTTTTCGTCTGAGGTATTCTTTTTAGCTTACAATTTAATATCACAATAAATATGGTTGATGGATGTGGAAGAGGCGAAAGAGTTGTGTCTGGATCGTAGCAGATGGAAATCTGTAGTCTCTGCCTACCCCTCTGGGAGACTAACAAAACCTTATCTCACCATCACCATCGCCATCGCTATCGCGATCACGATCGCGATCGTGATCGTGGTCGTGATCGTGGTCGTATCGTCGTATCGTCGTATCGACGTATCGTCGTATCGACTTATCGTCGTATCGACGTATCGACGTATCGTCGTATCGACGTATCGACGTATCGTCGTATCGACGTATCGTCGTATCGACGTATTGCCGTATGGTCGTATCGTCGTATCGACGTATCATCGTATCGACGTATCGTCGTATCAACGTATCGACGTATCGTCGTATCCTCGTATCGATGTATCGTCGTATCGACGTATTGCCATAGCGTCGTATCGACGTATCTTCGTATCGCCGTATCGTCGTATGGTCGTTTCCTCGTATCGACGTATCGTCGTATCGACGTATCGGCGTATCGACGTATCGTCGTATCGACATATCGACGTATCAACGTATCGACGTATCGTCGTATCGACGTATCGTCGTATCGACGTATCGTTGTATCCTCGTATCGACGTATCGTCGTTTGGTCGTTTCCTCGTATCGACGTATCGACGTATCGGCGTATCGGCGTATCGACGTATCCTCGTATCGACGTATCGTCGTATCGACGTATTGCCGTATCGTCGTATCGTCGTATCCTCGTATCGACGTATCGTCGTATCGACGTATCGGCGTATCGACGTATCGACATATCGACGTATCGACGTATCGACGTATCAGCGTATCGACGTATCGACATATCGACGTATCAACGTATCGACGTATCGTCGTACCGTCGTTTCCTTGTATCGAAGTATCTTCGTATCGACGTATCGGCGTATGGACGTATCCTCGTATCGACGTATCGTCGTATCGACGTATTGCCGTACCGTCGTATCGTCGTATCCTTGTATCGACGTATCGTCGTATCGTCGTATCGACGTATCGGCGTATCGACGTATCGACATATTGACGTATCGACGTATCGACGTATCAACGTATCGACGTATCGACGTATCGTCGTATCAACGTATCGACGTATCGTCGTATCCTCGTATCGATGTATCGTCGTATCGACGTATTGCCATATCGTCGTATCGACGTATCTTCGTATCGCCGTATCGACGTATCGACGTATCGTCGTATCCTCGTATCGACGTATCGTCGTATGGTCGTTTCCTCGTATCGACGTATCGACGTATCGGCGTATCGACGTATCGTCGTATCGACATATCGACGTATCAACGTATCGACGTATCGTCGTATCGACGTATCGTCGTATCGACGTATCGTTGTATCCTCGTATCGACGTATCGTCGTATGGTCGTTTCCTCGTATCGACGTATCGACGTATCGGCGTATCGACGTATCCTCGTATCGACGTATCGTCGTATCGACGTATTGCCGTATCGTCGTATCGTCGTATCCTCGTATCGACGTATCGTCGTATCGACGTATCGGCGTATCGACGTATCGACATATCGACGTATCGACGTATCGACGTATCAGCGTATCGACGTATCGACATATCGACATATCGACGTATCAACGTATCGACGTATCGTCGTATCGTCGTACCGTCGTTTCCTTGTATCGAAGTATCTTCGTATTGACGTATCGGCGTATGGACGTATCCTCGTATCGACGTATCGTCGTATCGACGTATTGCCGTACCGTCGTATCGACGTATCGTCGTATCGACGTATCTTCGTATCGTCGTATCGACGTATCTTCGTATCCTCGTATCGACGTATCGTCGTATCGACGTGTTGCCGTATCGTCGTATCCTCGTATCGACGTATCGTCGTATCGACGTATCGGCGTATGGACGTATCCTCGTATCGACGTATCGTCGTATCGACGTATTGCCGTACCGTCGTATCGACGTATCTTCGTATCGTCGTATCGACGTATCGTCGTATCGACGTATCGTCGTATCGACGTATCGTTTTATCGACGTATCGTCGTATCGACGTATCGTCGTATCCTCGTATTGACGTATCGTCGTATCCTCGTATCGTCGTATCCTCGTATCGACGTATCGTCGTATCGACGTATCATCGTTTCCTCGTATCGACGTATCGTCGTATCGACGTATCGGCGTATGGTCGTATCGTCGTATCATCGTATCGACGTATCAACGTATCGACGTATCGACGTATCGCCGTATCAACGTATCGACGTATCGTCGTATCCTCGTATCGACGTATCGACGTATCGACGTATCCTCGTATCGACGTATCGTCGTATCGACGTATTGCCGTATCGACGTATCGTCGTATCGACGTATCGACGTATCGGCGTATCGACGTATCGTTGTATCGACGTATCGACGTATCGACGTATCGTTGTATCATCATCGTCATCATTATCTTGGCAAGTATGACTTTCGAAAAATAAAATTTTGAAATATAAAAATTAGATGCAAACACAATTACGCAAAAAAATGCCATTGCGAACAAACCGTTTTGTCAACTGGGTTGAATTTTATACATCGTAGATGCATTATACTTATTATTGAAAACTAGCTAGTGCACGGGTTAATGACCGCGGATCCACACCGCTCGTGGGAGCTAAGAAATAGCGCTCGCGGCCGGTGACGACCGGTCGCGCAAACAGTTGAGGTGCGGGGATGCGGGGGCAAAATCACTAATTTGTCCAGGTTTATACGCAGCCTTAAATCGCCACTTGTTCATATACAGGTGTACTAATGTTCAGAAAATGAAACCACACGGGAATACCTTTGTAAGTCGTTTCATTTGTGACGTCATACTGACTGATTTTCCTCCACCAGGCCTAGAAAAGCGTTTCGAATCGCAGCGGTACCTCTCGACGCCAGAACGAGTGGAACTGGCGGGGGCCCTCAACCTTTCGGAGACGCAAGTGAAGACCTGGTTCCAGAACCGACGCATGAAGCACAAGAAGCAACTGCGGAAGCAGCAACAGCAACGAGGTAAGACGCCATTTTGTTTTGTAAAAGTAATAAAATGTTTATTTATTTATTTACAAACAAGGAGTACAAACAGAGAGAGGCACATAATATCTTACAGTAAAGTTATAGGTATTTTTTCATTGTACCACTATCCTTAGCATACTCACAGATAATATAAATGTTTGAACTGACGCAGACAGGAGATAAAGATAAAAGTAATATTATATTTTTGTTTAAAGAATTATACTACAAAGCTACAATGTTATTTACAATTATACTACAATGTTGTGCAATCAAATAGTCAAACTTAATAAATCATTTTAAATAGGTGTCCAAAATCGCTTTTTTTACTTATTTGTAAATAATATTTTAATTTCTGGGTTTGACATTTCTATAATTAATTAATTCCGTGGTTTATAAAGCAGTTCAAAATCGATCTTTCATAAAAGGAGGCATCCGTAATACTAGAATCCGTATAGTGTATGTAGATGTCATTGTATAAAAAAAACATAACATATACTAACGCCTGTCTTCCAGAGGGGTAGGCAGAGACTGCTACGCACCTGACACACCTCTTTCGCCTCTTCCACATCCATCAATCTATTCATACAAGCTCTTCTATTCCGGGTACTTTTTTTGACATTGCCCTTCTTCAATATCTCGCCAATCTGGTCAGCACACGTCTTTCTAGAGCGGCCTGCCCTCTATTATGTATCTATGAACTGTGTCGTCACTTCTAGTGCGAACATATCCTTAGAATATATGAATTCGATAATACAATGTGTAACAGAAAGGTGTAACCATATTTTAAGTGCTTATTCAGTCAATGGAATAAAACAACTTTTACTACGAGGTCTACTCTGAAATCTCAAAAAAAAAAAATCTGCCCTTCCATACATTTCGGCCGAGCGGCATTGCATTTTCCTATGAAGCCAGTATTTTTTTTTTCGATTTGTTTGTTTCATAGTAAAAGTTTTTCTAAACCATTGACTGAATAAGCTCTTCAAATATGGTTACACCTTTCTGTTACACCTTATATATCTATGTTTTTGATGATAGGCACTCAGTACAGTTGGCAACTAAAGATACATAATAAGCCCTCTGCTCTACCTTCGACTTGCGCACCATAAATTTCTTTCGTCACTCTACTTTCATTCATCCTCTCTACATGTCCATGTTTTGTATAATGATTAGGGTTAAAGTAAAGTAATATACCTAACTAAAACGAAACTATAACAATGTTGCAGAAATGTTTGAAGTAACGCTGTATAAGAAAGTTTCCAGTTGTTGCGAAGTAACGCCTCGATAGTTTGGGAACTACACTAAGTAATTCAATTAGGGTGAAAACTTACCTTCAATATCAAGACTTGAGTAAGGTTAGATGTTTCTCGGTAAAGATTGTTCTCTTCTTAAAGTCTTAGGAGTAAATTTAATTTAAATTTATATGCAGGACAGATATGACAGCGGGCAAATTCGGTCCAAGCGCTGCCAAGATCAAGACATATTTTAAATGAAAGGACATAATATATATAAAAACGGCTCACCTCAATACGTGTTATGATCGGGAAAGCCGACCAGTTTCAGCAGATCTAGACTGCCTTCATCTGGGCGAGTAAAGACGTTTACGCGACGAAGTTACGGCTGCGGCTCGCAGGGCTCGGGATGACATCGATGCAGATGGCATTGGTGGTCGGACCAGTAGGGCGTCATTGAGGTGAGCCGTTTTTATATAAATCATGAATTATCCTCAAGTCTCATTTAAGTCTATAATTGAAAGGACATAATGTAGTCCTCCATTGTCTTCCGGCTTCCGGAAGACAATGGAGAACAATTGCTCAAGATAGAGAGAAATGGAAAGAAATAGAAAAGTCCTACCTAGATATTTTTAAGGAAACTAAGCATTACGATGAGGGAGGCCATGGTCAGAACGACCTCTAGTTTTTTTTTTTTTTTTTTATTATTATTTTTTTTTTCAAGCTAGTATTATACTTGATACACTAATCCTAATATTCATATACATTCTTTTCTAATACTTTAAATTTTGCAAAACTATAATTTGTTATTTAAGAAAACTAGAAATAAATTGGCCAATAAATAATAAATAAATGTAGTCCTCAAGCAAGTAGAACCCCATCAAAATATATCCGAGAGATTTCGAGTTATGACTTATTATGTTTTACAAAATGAAACACATTTTTTTGTGAATGAAACACATTTATTTACAAAAAAGCAAAAAGCATGAAATAACATCTGCCAAACCTTACGGTTTGTAGGCAGAATAGCCCCTATTTATACACATAAGTTACAGCTTCTAAACTTGCAAAACATTGAAAAAAATACACAGCACTAATAACCATACATATATAAATATAGTTGTTACCTCACTTATTATCACTTACTTATACACGCATTCAGATAGATGAATAGGAACAAAACAAGTTTAATATTTTATGCAATATCTAGGGTAATTTAGATAGGTAATACATTTTTATTTTATTTTTTAAAACTGTTTTACTGTATGTCTCGTGCCGTAGATCTGAGGGCCTAAAAAGGCCAACTTGGGTGAATCATGAAATGATTTGAAAGTAGGATAAAGTCAGAGTTTCTTCATGCGTGCAAAAGAGATGGCATTACAACAGAATCATAACATGATTCATCCAAAGCGGCCTTTTTAGAGGACCTGTGGTAAGCACATTAAATATGTAATTTTGGAATTAGGCATTGGTTGGTTCTATCACCATAATAGTTATGTGCTTTACAGACTTGTAGTTTCTTTTCAGCTATCCTTCTAGTAAAAACTTTATGATACAGAATCTTCATGTGCTTTGCAATTTTAACATTTTCAAGTGCACATATTTTGCTTTTTCAGAGAACTTCCCATACTTCAGTTCTTGCAATAAACACGGGGCTCAGACGAAAGATTTTGTTTTTGATCAAAATCCTCCAGTAATTGGAATATTGGTATTGATACTCACTCTGTTTTTGCTGTTTTTAAGGGAAGAGGGTAGGGATATTAGATTTTACTGTAAAAAAAACAGTGTTTTCCGGAAAAAAGAAATTCTAGCCGTAAAGTTGAAGGTTTAAACTTTTAAAGTATCTGTAGGTGCTCAAAACATTTTAAAAAAAATTGATGTATTTGCAGGAAATGGTAGCAAAAACTTGCCCAAAAACAGCGAAAAATTTAACATTCTGTAATAGAGAACGTACCACTAAAAAATTTTAAGCTAATACATATCTACTTTCGTCCAGAAAATCTTTTTTTTTTAATATAGAATGTTCCTTACAATAATGCAAGTACGGCATTGACTTGATTTTTTTTTTGTTTGATAAATTGTGTAATAAAAATATGATATGAATCTACTCCAATCCTTTTATTTTCCTTTTTTTCCATATAAAATATTTCAGTATAGCCAAAAACCAAAAACCACCCTCCGATCTGTTATTTCGCTGCATTATTATTAGTATTACCATGGACGAAATATTTCGTCTATGGTATTACAAAGACAAATAGGCCAATGAGCCAACCAATATTTGCCCCTATCAAAAACTAATAAAGTCTTTGCCATTGGCCCTATTGTTTTGGACGGGATTTTTTTTCCGCCCTATATCCATACCCTTAAGTTAGAGGGGTCATAAAACTTATTTTTTCTTATTTTTCCCCGTAAGAAAAAATATTTTTGCCAAATATCTTGTTATCGCGTAATCAGATAATTTAATATTCATATTTATTTATTTATTCAAGATAAATGTATACTACACAATTATCATGATTTTCAAAGAGGTCGGAAAATCACCCGAGGGACAAAATTTTGAATAACCCTTTTACTAAGTTTGAAACAAAACCATCAAGGAAAAGAAATGAATTATATTTATTTATGTATTGAAGGTACACTTATTACAGGTTGGTTTTGATGTAATATAATTAAATAATATATGTCTATCTATAGGTAATAGTTTTATATAATAAATAATAAAATTTGGGGAAATACACATTGACATTGTTACAGCGTGATTAAGATGTAGGACTCTTGATTTTTTTTTTGTTTATTTTATCCCGTCAGGGAAAGGCTAAGGAACTAAGCCATACTGCCTTGTCTGTTGTTCACATAGGGCTTTTGAATTTGATAGCGTATGTTGTAAGGTAGTTGCGACGGGTTTCGTTCCGAAACGCACAGCTTATGATTGATTTTCCTATTTTTGAATAAGAAATATATTAGTTTACTGTCACTTAAACTTTTCTAGCAATGTTTAGATAATTTACGTATTACTTTTTATTACGTAACAGCTATAACGTTATAGCTGTTGTGCAGGATCATACCTACACATACATACATATACTCGCGCCTGTCTCTCAGAGACTACTGATTTCCATCTGCTACGATCCAGACAAACCTCTTTCGCCTCTTCCACATCCATCAATATAGCCTACAAGCCCTTCTATTCCGAATATTTTTGACATTGCCCTTCTTCAATATGTCGCCAATATGGTCAGCATATATTGTGTCCTTCTAGGACAACCTGTAGCCTAAGCATGAAAACATCTCCGTATAGTTGCGTTTCAAACTACATCAAAATCGTATGGAATCTGAGACACCGCTCTATGCGGATAGTAGCGGAACCTAAGTTTAGTTTCAAATGCAACTATACGGCATCTCTCTTTTTATGCTTAGGCTACAGGTCGAGCTATACCTTTTACCTTCTACATCTACTTTGAGCAGTATCATTTACAACATAATGTGTAAAGTAACAGAATTTTGTTAGAAATGCCTTACTAATATCAGAAAAGATAATTCTTTATAACTTTGCAAAAATGTCTTAAAAGATTAGGTACAAAATATAAGCCTACTTTAGACGCCTTAGCAATTTACTTAATTTTGTACCCAGGCAGTTATCCTGTTCCCTAGCTTACGTAATCCTGGCCCCATATCATAATTTTAATCGCGCGCGACGCGGCTTTGTTGAATCACAGGTGCGAGGAGCGTGACATACTGTTTAATAGCAAAAACATCGTGTCACGCTCCTCGCACAGATCCTCGCATGAAAATATTATGCTTCGGGGCCTGAATCTTAGGATCATGGTGTCATATCCCCTCGCAGAGACGCAGGTGACATATTTTATGTTTGCTTAGTATCAATAAAAAATAAAAAGTAAAGGAAAATATTTTGTTAATGAATCCCATTTATTTAATACTTTTTATTAAAAATAAAAAATAAACAATCATAAGTTGAGCGTTTGGTAGCCTATGAGATTCTTCGCATCCACCTTAATTCTGTTAGCAAACATACGCTATCAAATTCAAAAGCCCTACATCTTAATCACGCTGTAACAATGTCAAGAATAATTTTCATTATTCACATTATACTTCATGCTAATTACTATTGAGAGAAGCGACCTCAAAGGAAGAAAATTGAATTTGGAACGCGCCGCTTTCGCGCCACAAGACGAAGCTGTCAAGACGTTGGCGCCTAATTTTGTTACGAAGACAAGATGGCCGACGTCTTCGTTGCCATAGCGACGCCAACCTCTTGAATACCTGCGCGTTTAAATACGAACTTTTTGTTGATAGAAATAGGGCATTATTTTGACTGTTGAGGAAATTCTTTTTGCAAGAAATCTCAGGGGTGGCGTAAACGTATTTGTGTAGAGGAAATTCTCCCGCATTTCCTTCCATTAGGGCCTATAATTCAGTAAGTGTGTTTCTAAAGGCTTATTTAATTTCAGCGAGAAGACGTTTCGCTGAATTTTGTATCGATAGGGGAAAGATACGCCGTCTCATGAAATATTCGTACCAATAATAAGAAAAAGAAAAAGAGCGACGTAGGTATTCTTAAATGTATTTTTTTACTTCCTCGGTATGTTTTATTTATTTCTTCATTTTACATATTATATGCGTTGCACTTGGCATGTCTATTAAGGTGCTAAATGCCGCGAAAGTACTTCCACTTAAGAAAAAAAAAACTTTGCTTACTAGAATAATTATTGAAAATCTGCTCAATTCCCATAGCTTACTTTTTAAAACTTTCATTTTTATTTTTTATTTTCAGAGAATTGCCATTTAAGGACACGGTTTTCATTATTTTGGTATATGAATTAACTATTATTTATTTTTTAAAGAATGGGTGATGGATGAAATCATTAAAAGTGCCTGAATATTTTTTTATTGATAGGAATAACCTTCCCCATAAGAGGAAAAAAAAACTAAATTTTTTAGGTGGCTTTAATTACATAAAAAAATATAAAAACTTTTAAATTTTAGATATACGGGGCTATACAGCTGCATACGAATTGCCTGCATATAAAAAAACCGTTATTAATCTATGGTAACAAAATGACACCAAAACATAACCTCTCGTGTTGTTATTCTTTTATGGGATTTTGTTTAATTTTGCGACTGCTTACTCCTTTAAAAATTTTAGTTTTGTTAGTTAGACGTTATTGATTCTGAACCATTTTAGAGAATTATTTCGGAATAAAATGGCCAAACAGTGTTGCTCTTAATTCAAAACATGAAATTTTTGTATGTTCCTTTTTTCTTCAAAACCACATCACCGGTTTCCTTATTTTATTATAAACCTAGAGGCTCTTTTAATAATAGGTTTTTACATATGAAAATGCCGAAATTTTCTTACAGATTCATGAGTTCGTAATTCCTGTAATTCAATAGCTATTTCAATTAAATGTTTTTTGTTTGAAAGGTAATTTCAAGGTTTTACATTTACGTATTTAATTTTGTTTTTATTTTCAGATTGATGATAAAAAATAAATCTTCAAAAACAGTTCGTCCTAAATGCCATCCATTTCCATGATAAAAATCACGTTATAATTTTTTACAGCTGACATGCAGCTGACACTTCGCAAAAATAAAATGAATGTTGCTGTTAGCCTAATGTTTATGCACAAAAGAAATTACATAATTTTGATTTGTCATCCCTAAGAAAAATTTTAAAATGTTAGTACTGAAAATTGAGTTTCCTTCAAATTCTCTATAGTAAACGGTATTTCATATGTAAAAAAATAAATAAAAAAGCCTTTATTTCAGAACTGGGTTCCATAAAAATCACAATATCATATTACACAGGAAAATAAAAATCAGAATTACACGGAGAAAAAGAAAAATAAAAAAATACAAAAATGTCACAAACAGTATGTCAATAAAATTAAAATTAAAACTCATAGAAAACCAGGATAAAACAATTTTGATGATTAAACATTATTTAACGTTTAGTGTCGTCCAGTGATGGCTGATAGGACACCCGTACCTACCTCCAACTACTTTCAGAATGGTATTGCGGCTGCCGCACACTCTGTGCATAAGAGAGGCAACTTTTTTGCGCATAATTGCGTAAAAATCTAGAGTTCGCGCCTCAACAAATATGCCGCGGACGTGCTGCAGCGCCACGGCCGGCAGCCCCAATAGCATCCTGAAGGCATTATTGTATTGCACCCGTAGAGCGTTGTAGGTCTTCTGCGTGTATCTCACCCACAGTCTTCTGATATGTACAAGTGGAACAGTGGGTTAGGTAAATATCAATCAAATTAGAATTTGTATTAATATTGAAATATATATATATATACATAGAAGGAAAGAAGAGTTTAAATAATTATCGTTTATTGTTATTTAGTATACATATAACTAATATTCACACACACACACACTCTTACATATGCACCCTCACACTCACTACAAAGTAATAGAATAAGTTAAGTTACTTTAATTTAATTGCATTGTATCTTTACTTGTCATTGTTAACTTTATATAAAAACTAAAACTGTGTGGAAGAGCGGGGTCTCCTAATACAAGTATTTACGTACTTAAAAGGAGTCTCCAACCCAGCTATGTTAAACCGCTTTTAATGATAAATAAAGATTTTTGTATTTTTTTGTATTTGTTTTTGTAGTCCGCTCGTGTAAAAAGATTGACAGAACGCCTTGAAGAGAGTAATCTTTACCTGTTCTGTACAACGAGAAAATCTACGGCGAGCATATTGCTTCTGACAGCCAACGCTCTACGTTCGCGCTCGATGTCCTGGTCATCTTTCAGGTCCTCTGTCACAATGTGACCCAGATACTTGAACTGCTTGACTCTCGTCAATGCAGTCCCGTATAGCTCCACTGGGGGTACGTGTTGTGGACCTAAAAACCTAATATTTAAACCACTTTCAGACTTAATTAACAAGATATATAAATTACAGTTTTTTTTTTAAATCGACGGGATTCATTCAGGATGCACATTGGGTCTCAAAATTGAAAGAGAAAATAATAAATACCAAAACTCCTTGAAAATTCAATTAGTTTCTTGTCAACAGGAGCAGCGGTCGACTTCACAGCAAAGCATCAAACACAACCGGAATGTAGAAAAGTAAGATTTCTTACATTGTATGTCAGTGTGTTTCCGAGTGGTAGTACTTCCAAAGTAATAATGCGCATACAAATATATAGCCGAGCGACCGGAAGTACCACGTGACCTTAGTGATTGTATAGAAAGTGTAAGGAAATACGAACTTTGCCGAACAAATGCGAAGATTTGTATGCGCATTATCACTTTGGGAGCACTGTAGACTGTCGCTGGACATTTCATTTAATTTTCATTTTCATTTCCCGCAGAACGAAGAATCCCTGACATCGACGGCCCACACGTCGGACTCTGATACTGAACATAGTGATGACGATATCGATATCGTGGGAGAACCCAACTACACACAACACTACGCCTCGTCTTCTATGTAAATTAATCCTTAGTATCCACGTGGTTTTAGTTTTATCGCCATCTTTAAGGAACTGGCAATCAACTTTTTTACCCACACTAGTTTTCGAGTCTTTGCCAGTATTCAACCACAAAATTTACAAAATTTATACTTGCGATTGTCGGCACTTGGTGAAACTTGAAACACATCATGAGTTAAAAGGACTTGTTACAGTTTCACTTTATTTGTGTTTTCTCCCAACCGGTTTCGGATTTTACTCCATTTGCATAGCTTACATAGCCTATACATAAAAACCAGGAAAACATTTTAAATCAGCAGGTAGAAGTTAAACCCCTAATTAAGTTAATCGCCCCTACTTCATTATTTCAATTAATTCCATTTAACGATTTAAACAATTATATTTGTTTCTCAACTAATTTGACATTTATGCTTATTACGACTTATTTGACATTTAAACTGACATTAAATAAACATAATATATTATTGTAGTTAAAATGTAACAGCTATGAAAAATTCCTAGAAAATTCCCCATTTTTCGGGTAATTTTACCGCACAACATCACTGATAAATTTTAGACTTACCTACTTAATTCTATTTTCTGTCAACATTATCATTGTTTACGTTGCTAAGAGCTAGTGCCTGGAGTCAGTGAAATGTATTTTAATATTTTGTATTTTAATCTTCCCTTGGAAATGGAGTAAAATCCGAAACCGGTTGGGAGAAAACATAAATAAAGTGAAACTATAACGTACAAGTGCTTTTAACTCAAGACACAATACTATTTCGCTCTTTTCAACTGAATACAAAGTAGATGATATCGTAAAATTTCGAAATAAAAAAATATTAAGACATTTTTAAGACCTTTATGCAGCCATTGGCGGATTCAAAAAATCAAACATACTTCATTGCATTAAAAAAAAATCAAACATGACTCTAAGTTCACTTTTCAAAGCAGTGTATCTCCTTAATGAATATTATCTGTATAAGATAAAATTTTAAATTTACACCTTCCCTACAAACATTATTAGGAGTACGGGACTCACCGTACAAGGAAAATATAAAAACCAAACACGGTGAGTCCCGTACTCCTAATAATGATTATAAGTTTAATTCATACTAAAAGATATACCATAAAATTTCAAATTCTAAACCAAACATTGTCGCTAAAAACCCTCTCCTAGCAGCGTCTTAATAACTACCTATAATTTGATACACACAAAAAATACTTTTTTCTATCTTTTGTAGTAACAAAACATATATAAAAAAATATTATGTTGTCAAATTAGTGTTATTTTTTTGTCTTTCAAGTCTTAATCTTTAAAAAATCAGCGCTGCAATTTGCTTCAACTTGTAGTATAATTGCTGAGTTTGCTACTTTTTGCCATTTTGCATTATGTTGTATGTTGTTTTCTTTTTATGTGTTTTTTTTGGCGAATAAATTTATTTCACTTTCACTTTCAAAAAAGTTGTGAGTTTATATCATACGGACGGACGTAGTGGAGATCACATCAAGGTATTCACTAACAGTACTACATTAGCCCTTATAGTGAAGGACATAAGATAGGTACAAAGTCCAATGTGTATAGCTTGATGTGGTCTTCACTGTACAACGGAGTCTCACAATAATAGTTCCTTATTTTCCTTTTCGGTACAGAACCCTAATATATTTCTGATGTAACAAAATAAATATCTGGCATAGATTTTGATTAAGTATGTTTCATCTGTTTGTAAATTAATATTTGTTTTATTTTGTTTATATCTTTATTATTATAGTGTAAATTTTGTTTTTTAAACTTGTAATATACAGGATGCTTGGTAATTCGACCTTTTTCCTTGAAAGGTGTTATACTAGAGATGATTTCCATCGAATTAACTCCTATCAACTAGGTGTCGAAAATGAATGGTCTCCGAGTTACGAAGGTTTTTATATTATCTTTCAAACTTTCAGACTAATAACCAAAGATAAATAATTCAAAAATAACTATTCCTCTCTCAGCACTTATTTATTATATTTCTGATCGATGATAGATGAGTGATCATTTATTAAAAAAATACGTGCCCTGAATTCCCATAATCTCAGAATTAAATAGTCTTAAGTGGAAAGAAAACCATTTTTATTTTGTAATTTTTGAAATATCGACGTGTTTTACTTGAAAAAAATATATCATTTGCGACCCCTAGTCGATAGGCATTATTTGTTGGAAACGATCCCTAGTAACATAATAAAGACAAAACCTACGAATATAAGGTTTTATTCAGTTTAAAATTCAGACATTAGTAGACTGACAATGTCAAGATGAAGGAAAGTCTATGACATTCTCCGGAGCCATAAAACTCACGTATCTACATAATCGTTTAAATAAGGAGGAGCTTTTCTAATTCTGGTAGAGCGACGAGGTTGTTGGGCAACTGGTTCCTCTTCTTGTGATTCGCAGTTGGTAGAGCCATCATCATTTGCTTCCGGATCCGGATCTTGAGTCACTTGGGGTTTATCTAGGGTGTAATTATCGTTGTTGGCAGCAGGTGCTAAATGTCTATTAGATACCGTAGTCTCTCTCCCATCCGGTAGTCTTACATATGAGTAGTCAGGATTTGATTCTAGTAAATCTACTTCTTCGACAATGGGCTGATACTTGTTGCTTCTATTGTGTGTCTTCAATAGAACGGGCCCAGGTGTGGACAACCACGTTGGTTTCGACTCACCATACGTAGTCCTTCGGTTATGATTGAACATTCTCTCATGAGGTGTGGTATTCGTTGCTGTGCATAACAATGATCTTATTGAATGAAGGGCCAAGTCTAAAACACTTTCCCAGTTGTTAACACTCTTGTTTTTGTCATGCAATGCTAACTCTATTGTTTTCCATAATGTGCCATTTAGGCGTTCAACTTGCCCGTTTCCTTGTGGGTTGTATGCCGTCGTGCGATAAGTTGCTATATTTCGATCATGAAGAAAATCTTTCAATTCTTTTGACATAAATGCTGTGCCTCTGTCTGAGTGAATATAAGCCGGTGTGCCAAACATGTAGAATAAGCTGAGTAGGTGTTTGATGACAGTGGCAGCTGATAAATCACTACAAGGAAACGCAAAGGGAAATCTGGAGTACTCATCAATAACGGTTAAAATGTATCGGTTGTTACTAACCGTGGGTAGTGGTCCCTTAAAGTCAATGTTCAAGCGTTCAAATGGAGAAGTCGCTTTGATTAAGGTGCTTTGATTTTTGTGAAAATTGGGTTTGATGTGAGCGCATGTTGGACAAGCACTTATCATTTTCTTAATATCATCGACAGAGTAGGGTAGGTTTTTAGATCTCACCCAATGAATCATTCTGCTTATACCAGGGTGACAAAGAGAGTTGTGTAATTTGTGTAGATTTGTTTGAGATCCATTTATAGAGGAACAGACTCTTGAAAAAGCATCAGCTGCAGTGTTTTCTTTTCCGGGTCTATACACTATATCATATTTGAAACATGATAGTTCAAGACGCCAACGTTCTATTTTCTCATTCTTAATCTTGCTGGAATGCTTCTGGTCGAACATGAATGATACTGATCTTTGGTCAGTTATTAGTCGGAAAGGTCGACCTGTTAGGTAATGTCGCCATTTCCTTAATGCTTCTACTATGGCGTAAGCCTCTTTCTCGACAGCTGAGTGACGCATTTCTGGGGCAGATAATGTTCTCGAAAAGAAGGCTACCGGTCGACCTTCCTGGGCTAAGGTAGCCGCGATGGAGTGTTCTGAAGCGTCAGTTTCAACAGTGAAAGTGATTCCGTTTTGTATCGCTTGGACAGTAGATTTAGCTATATCTTTTTTAATGTTTTCGAACACTGTGATCTGTTCTCTGTTCAGCGGGAATGTATTTTTGTTCGTGAAACAGTGTATTTTCTCAGAGAAGTTTGGCAACCACTTTGCATAATGTGAAAACATGCCAAGAGCTCGGCGAAGAGAGGCCGTATCTGAAGGCACTGGAAGTTGTAAAAGTGGTTTAAGTCGTTCTTCATCAGGTTTGATAGTATTATTATGTATGGTATATCCAAGGAGACTTATAGTGTCAGTCGAAAAAATCGATTTCTTGGTGTTAATAGTCAGGTTGTACTTTGAGACTGCATCCATGAATTTTTTTAAATTGTCGTCATGTTCTTTTTGATCTTTACCACAGATAGTGACGTCATCTAAATAGGCGTAAGTATTCTGTAGTTGCTCCTGTTTAATCACCCAGTCAATTGTTCTTTGAAAGCTGCTAACACCGTTCGTCACACCAAACGGGATTCGACAAAATTGGTAAAGTTTGCCGCAAGCTTCAAATGCAGTAAATGGTTTTTCAGTCTCAATTATGCAGGCTTGATGATATGCGCTCTTGAGGTCAATTTTGCTAAATATGACATATTGGGCGACATTATTTACCATAACTTCAATATTTGGTAACGGATAAGCATCAAGTTCAGTAAACTTGTTGATAGTCTGAGAGTAGTCGACGCAAAGTCGTTTTCTATGGTTTTCGTTTTGGGTGATGAGCAACTGAGCTCGCCACGGTGATTTGCTTTCTTCAATTACGCCATCCTTCAGTAGTTGATTGATTTCGTTTTCAATGAATTTATGATCATCATTAGAGAATCTTCTGGATTTTATAGCGATGGGTTTGCATTCTGGAGATAGATTTGAAAACAGTGATACAGGTGGAACATCAGAGGCAAGTACGCTGCATACTTTTAAAGAGTTTCTGTGGCCACCAAAAGACATTTCTAGTTTACTATGTTCAGAGAGGATATCGTGACCGATTATAACGTCTGAGCATAGTTGATCTACGATAAGCAGTGGTAAGTTTCTGTAGACATCGCTATTCATAGCTATTTCAACATAACAGCGACCATGGACATTAGTCGTCTTGTTAAGAGAGGCCATGGTAATAGTTTCGTTACAAACTTCTCTGTTTATTTGATATTTGTCAGTAAAATTTTTGTTTATATAGCTCTTGGAACTTCCCGAATCAATAAGTGCATCCGCTTCATGACCATTCACGAGTATTTTAATAGTTGCTTTTTTTAAACAGGCTGGCGATGCAGCTAATACGGGATCATCTATGGTAGCGTTCATGCTCGCTCCTGAGCTACGACAAACATTAGCTAAATGTCCTTTTTTTGAACAAAGTTGGCATGTCTCATTTTGTGCTGGGCAGTTTATGCGAGGATGTACTTGACCTCCGCAAAAAAAGCACTTGCGTTTTGGGGACGTTTGGCCTCTTTTGTTCTTTGTAATAGCGTTGACAGTTTCTGAAAAGTTTGGACTGATTTTGGCAGGCATAGATTTAGATTCATTTGACACGCTAGCTGAAGGGTTTGTTAGGTCATATACTGTTTTTGATGTGAATGTTAGGTTGTAATTTTCTGCCATTTCCAATGCAATTGCTTGATTGAATGCTTCTTCTAGGGTCATTGATAATTTTTCCAGAAGTCTTTCGCGAATTTTTGTGGATGAGATGCCGGCTATAAAAGCGTCCCGAATATAGTCATTCCGATATTGTTCTGCGTTAGTGTTTTTGAATTCACAGTTTTTACTCAAGCTTTTCAAGGCTTGTAGGTACTTGTGTATGTCTTCTTGGCCTTGTTGTTTTCTCGAAACTAAAACGTATCTAGCATAGATTTCATTTTTCGGTTTGACGTAAGTCTTTTCTAGGACACTAATAGCAGTCTGATAGGTGGGGCAATCGCTAATATACTCATACACCTCGGTAGAAACATGGTTTGTAAGGAGTTGTAGTTTTACCTTGTCTTCAGATTTGTTAGACTCTAGGAAGCTTTCGAAGCTTTTAAGCCAGTGTCGCCATTCCTTAGAAGCATTGTTGGATGATGGGTCAACATCGAAACGGTCAGGCCGCAGATATTTTTCCATTTTATTGTTTGACACGATAATTGCAATAATGATACTTTTAAACTGAATAAATTAACATAATAAAGACAAAACCTACGAATATAAGGTTTTATTCAGTTTAAAATTCAGACATTAGTAGACTGACAATGTCAAGATGAAGGAAAGTCTATGACACCTAGTATAACCCCTTTAAAGGAATAGGTCGAATTACCAAGCACCCTCTATATTTTTAATGCAAGTGCTCGTAAAGGCCTACTTTTTATGCATCAAAACTGAACAGAAAGTTGATTATTTTGCCCTAGGGCTTTATTACTATTATTTTTTTTAATTTATTTACAATGGTTGGCTAATCTGTAGCCTTTCCTGTGTACCATAAATGTCAAACTTTTTTTTCCACTGTTTAACGGCTCTGGATACAGTCCTTTTGAGCCAATCAAAATTTAAAGTTCACATGATTATATTTGTTTTATTTCCTCACACTATGCATTGAAAAACGTAGTATGATACACGGGCGTAAGAGCAATAAATTACTCGGTTACGTTTAAAACACTCGCTACGCTCGTGTTTTAAATCGTCCTCGTAGTTTATTCCTTTTCGCCCTTGTAGCATAAACTACTATTATTAATGTCCGTTTTAAGTGCAATACTAGTATAATAGTAAAACATGAATTGTATAAAACAGTTTTGAGTGTGTTTTCTAGTCATTTCTATACAAGGTGACTTATCATCGTCCAAATTCATACTGGAGGCTTGGTAATTGATCAGCATCATGAATCGGTAACAATTTTTGTGAAATTCGTATAATGAAATTTCGATTTCCCATAGTAATTCTCTCCCATTTCGAAGTCGAGAGTCGAAATTTAATTTTATGAATTTTACAAAAATCGGTATTGGTTCATGATGCTGATCACTTACAAAGGCTCAAGTATGAATTTGGACGATGTTTACAAATCCACCTTGTATATTGACAAGATCGTGCTTGTCCGTCCCGCGGGGCAACAGACGTTGGCGGGGACGAGGTACTCTAGATGTTAGCGGGTGGCGGGTGGTGTAGCGGGGAAGGGAAGCACGTGCAACTGCTCGTCGCCGATTCTTCTATCACCCCGTGAGACGGTCGCAGACGTTCTCCTCAATATTGTATGGAATAAGAGTTTTGTAAAATTAAACTTGTAATTAATAAGAAAGTATTATTTAAAAACAGTCTTGTTATTTATTTATTAGTCAAAATAAATAGTAATACTTATTAGTTGAAATTAATTATACTAAACAGGAATTTAGATAGAGTTTTTAGGCTATTTAAATTAATGGCTCAATAATTAAATCTAGAAGTTAGTTTTTAAGGTGATAACAATAAATTCTAGTCAAACAAGATATATAAAAGTTATAAAAGTTTTCAATGCAAGTGCTCGTAAATGCCCACTTTTTATGCATCAAAACCGAACAGAAAGTCGATTATTTTGCCCTAGGGCTTTATTATTATTATTATTTTTAATTTATTTAAAATGGTTGGCTAACCTGCAACCTTTCCTGTGTACCATAAATGTAATGTAACGGCTCTGGATACAGTCCTTTTGAGCCAATCATAATTTAAAGTTCAAAAGCTTGTATTTGTTTTATTTCCTCACACTATGCATTGAAAAACGTAGTATGATACACGGGCGTAAGAGCAATAAATTACTCGGTTACGTTTAAAACACTCGCTACGCTCGTGTTTTAAATCGTCCTCGTGATTTATTCCTTTTCGCCCTTGTAGCATAAACTAATATTATGTATCTTGTCGTTCTAGTCAATTGCAGTATATTAGATAAGGCTTTCTGCCTTTTTTTTTCCTGGCGCCATTTCACTTCACTTTTCACTTTTCAAAGCGCCATTTTGCCATAGATTAATTTAAGATTCTGTCAAACGAAGTGAATATTGAAAATAAGCAAATGCTAAAAATGTTGCTTGTTATTTATAGTAGGTCTATACATATGAAATTGCTGTTTTCTGTAGAGAATTTGACGGAAACTCAATTTTCAGTACTAAAATTTTTGTATTTTTTTTTTTAGGAATGACAAATCCAAATGATGTAATATTTTATGTGTATAAATGAGATAACATTAAGCTAACCGCAATATTAATTAAATTTTTGAAAGGTGTCAGTTGTAAAAAATTATTACGAATCTTAACATAAAAAAGGGATGGCATTTAGGACGAACTGTTTTTGAAGATTTAATTTTTATAATCAAACTGTAAATAAAAACAAAATTTAATAAGTGGATGTAAAACCTTGAAATCAACTTTAAAACAAAAAACAAATAATTGAAATAGCTATATAATTACAGGAGTTATGGACTTATGTAAGAAAATCTGTAAGAAAATTTTGGCAATTTCATAGGTAAAGACCTATTATTTATACCAGTACAGCTTACATATGCAATTGTGCATGTTTTATGCGGCAGGGCAATTCACGTTAATAGTTCAGTACAAGTAAGGTTTATGCGGCAGGGCAATTCACGTTAATAGTTCAGTACAAGTAAGGTTTATGCGGCAGGGCAATTCACGTTAATAGTTCAGTACAAGTAAGGTTTATGCGGCAGGGCAATTCACGTTAATAGTTCAGTACAAGTAAGGTTTATGCGGCAGGGCAATTCACGTTAATAGTTCAGTACAAGTAAGGTTTATGCGGCAGGGCAATTCACGTTAATAGTTCAGTACAAGTAAGGTTTATGCGGCAGGGCAATTCACGTTAATAGTTCAGTACAAGTAAGGTTTATGAATGAACAGCTTAATATTTAATGCAAAATTAGCCTTGATTTTGTCGAAATGACATGATTTTAATCTTGTTTGGACAAAATCATGACGAATTGTGCATTTTATTTCAAACTGTTATAAACCTAACTTATACTGAACTATTGGCGTGAATTGCCAAAGAACAATATCTTTTTCACTTTTGAGTAAGAGCCTGCGGCCGCGATAAACCGTGGGCAGTGTAGATCGGAGACTCAACCATCGCTTGAGCAGATAAAGACCAATTTGACATAACACTGATCAACCACGATAAGTAGAGGTTTCGCAAGGAGGAATCTTATTCACAAGTTTTATTATTTAAAAAAAAAAACTAAACGTTTCAGGAAAAATTTGTTCGTTTCAGAGTGTAGTAAAGTATTAACAGGTTTTAATACATAATTAATATGTATGGAATACATAGGTTTTAGATTACTTTAAGATTACTTGAGTATGTATACTCAAGTAATCTTAAACCTCAACATGACAACTTTTTTTAAGACCAATCTTCGTTGTTTTTTTTTTTTCTTATTACTGGAATGATTTCAGATGATTCTGTTTCGCTAAGTGTGTGCATTATATTCTAGGCAGAAATATATATATAAAAATTGAAGGTCTATAATTAATTTGAGTTCCATGTAATGTTGCTAATCAACTGAAAATTTTAACTCCTGTTGGGACAGCAATAATTATAGTTGCAGAAGTAAAATAAGCTCGTGTATCAATATCTATACCTACTGTAAATATATATATATTACTTTTTTTCACTTATAGTTTTGCTACATTCATCAAACCACGAAGAATAAATTAGGGAATTTTGATGTTTTTGCGGGGCCTGTCCTCAATGATAGCCTTATCAATAAAAACAAAGTTAAGTTGTGCGCTTTGTACCGAGCGACTGAAGCTAACCATTTGATATATTGAAGGCGCAGCGAATATTCGTGTAATCGTCAACTTTGCAGTACGATCAGTACAGTATGTGGTTTAATATCATATGTTTTTATTGCGAAATCCATCGCTTTGAATACTCTAATTATTATTAGAGTGCATTACAAACTAGAAATCAATCAGAAACAAATTTAAAAGCACAAATATTGTTTTAAACTTCCTCGGACCAGAGGCCCTATTATGTATCTTTAGTTGCCATCTGGACTTGGTGTCTATCATCAAAAAGATAGATATACTATCGAATTCCGATTGTCTAAGGATATGTTCGCACTTGAAGTGACGACACAGTTCTTAAATAGTTCAATACCGACTAATGGCAATTTTGAAAATTCCGTTTTCAGCTTTATTTTTGGTGATAGGCACCTAGTACAGTTGGCAACTAAAGATACAGAATATAGGGGCAGGATTTGAACCTGCGACCTCCTGCTTACATGACAGGCGCGCTATCGACTGCGCTACCGAGGTTCGTATCTGGAACGACGAAATTTTCTACCATATCTGTACACCGAATGTTTGTAACTACTTGATATACCAGCTTGTAATGCACATACTGAACGCTTAAATTACTTATGGTTTAAGTTTTTGAACACGTCACCGATAACTTAATTTGTAGAGCAATTTGTTAGTGCGAGCAAATAAAATGCACATACTCATTTGATTTTAGTAATTTAGTTCCGCGATATCAATAGAAGATTGAATATATTATTAGGCGATTCCATTACAAAGATAAGTATAAATAAAAAATAAATATCAATCTAAAAGTGTTTTATTTTAATTTATTTTGATAAATAGAGATAGACGAACTGCTTATTTACTACTAGCCTTTTGCCCGCGGCTCCGCCCGCGTTTATTCAACTCTGCCCTGTTTTCGACTTGGGCGTTATTTTATTAACACCCCTTATAGAATATGGACGGTAATGGATAAATACTTCCGACACTGGCGTCTCTGTCCTAATGCGACAAAAACAGAAGTCTGCTTGTAACGGGAACGGAATAAATGTCTGTTGTAAATGTTATTTAAAAGTCCAGATTATTATTAAAGAAGTTTTATTTAATCTTTTATGCAATGTTATTCTAATTAGTTTAAATGTTGAGAAATGTTATGTGAATGCACCCGGTCGCGACGGCACCGATTGATGCACTGATTTGTTCAAATTAAGAATTAGTTAACTCGTCGCGTGCCGCTTGCATATCACGTGTTCGGTGCATCAGCATAAAACCGAACATCTTGCCGAGGGCAAAAGATGAGAGATGAGGTGAACTAAATTTAACTTACCATAATGTTAGTAACTTATAATTACACAATCCATAATAAAATAAAGGATAAACAATGTTTGACTTTGTTCGGTTAGTGAATGTGATCTATAACTATAAATATACGACTAACAATGTTTTTTTTTTTTTTTTAATCTAGGTATACACATGTTTACAAGTGTTCACGGAAACTTGTGCTTCGGTACACTGGTGAAGTTCCTTTTTCACTCAAAACTTTAACACTTTCACCTTTGTTTTCGTTATTGGGCATTGCACTGTTACGGAGAGGGGCTCGAGCGCGAGCCCGGGCCGTGGGCTCCGTGGGCCCCGCAGCTACCTCGGGCGCCGGCGCGGCTGGTGCCTGCCAGCGGCAGCGAGACCGCCTACACACGTACACTCCTATTGCGACGATCGCCAATCCCCAGGATGCATATATGACGATATAATGATGCACATCGTGTACAGATAACTGTTCAGAAAGCACCGCAGTCAAGCAGTTGCAAAAAATGATAAATGTTATGCATGCTAGTCTGTAGGTTATCAATAGGCAAAGTGAGTTCCTTAGATAATTGTCCTGATATGAGGCTCAGCAGTCTGCAGTTGTTGAGGATCAAGGAGATGAACGTTCAGATGACCATTGTAAATACTTGTTACTGTATCTAGCAGATTCTCCTGGATGTTCCGTAGATGTGTCAGTAAGTTGTTTGCTGCCATAGCTGATAGTGTGAACTCTGTCATAACTTCGGCTTCGTTTAACTTATTCTTTACAGAGTTGGTCACCTGATCTAGTGTCATTAAATGTTTGTTAATAATTTTATGTTGGGTTTGTACTGTCACTTCCATCCGCTTCATTAAATTATATTCTGCTTCTATTACGGACGTCTGATTTTTCCATAACAATAGCAGGTGTTCTTCATTCTCCCGTACTAGGATTATATCCTTAGTATACTGTTCTGCGAATTTATCGTCGAGTACGCCGAATAGAGTGTTCGCTAAATACCCGACCCCGTTGATAAGCCCACGCCGCCGCCGGCGCGTTCTACTGTTCTTAAACGACAATAATACTTTGTTGTTATGTTCTAACTCGGTGTAGGTATGATGTAACTGTAAAAGGATAATCTCACAGTGTGTTTGTTGTTTTATTAGCTCACATACTATTTGCAAATGTTTATAATATTTTACATATGCAATGTTTCCCTCCCAATAAGGGTTTAAATCATAATATGCTATTATTTTCCATTTATCTTTTATGATTTGCATTTTCGAGACGTGGTCAAAATATATACTTTGTTTGTTGTCGAGACTCTGCAACTTGAATCCATCAGCTGTTGTGATGATAGATATAAAATATAATAAGGTCATTGCCAATGTTATGAAACTGGATCTGTTCCTTGCACTTGTACCTCTCTGGGTTTTCTGTTTCGCTGTCACTTCATCATGTTGTTTTGGGTTCTGTTCTAAAGGTAAAACCGATAGCTTAGTAATTGGCCTTTTTATTTTCCCGTTTTTTGTTTTCAAGGTGACAACTCTCACGTAGTCATCTTTTCCGGGGTGGACATCCACTACTCTTCCTAGGGCCCATTTTCCTGACGGCAGATTATCTTCATGAATGACCACCAGATCTCCGGTTTTAATGTTTTGTTGAGGGACCTGCCACTTGTGTCTTGATGTAAGTTGACTCAAATATTCCAGTTTCCACTTCTTCCAGATGTTGTTGAAAAGTTTTTGAGTCATGTCCCAGCGTGTTCTGGCATCTTCCCTTGTTGCGATTACCGTTACTCCTGCATCTCCCGACAAGAAGTGAGCGGGTGTTAGTACTTCCAGGTCTTCGATATTTTCTGTTAGCGAGCATAATGGTCGGGAGTTCAAACACGCTTCTAATTGAGCTAACAGGGTGGCGTATTCTTCGAACGTGAGCTTCTGTTCTCCAACCACCCGTTTCAAATGGTGCTTCAGACTTCTAACAGCTCGCTCCCACAGTCCACCTGCACTAGCCCAAACAGCTGCGTTGTAATGCCACTCCATCTTCATCTCTGTTATTTCGGCAAGAAAGCTGTTATCAAATATCTGTTTCAATTTTTCCCATTCTTTTTGTAAAACGTTGTTAGCTCCTACAAAGTTTGTCCCGTTATCGCTGTACATATGTTGAGGTGTTCCTCTTTTTGCGGCCATTCTTCTTAGCGCCGCTAGGAATGCAGAACTAGTCAGCTCCGACACTATTTCCAAATGCACGGCCTTGGTGACCATACAGATGAAAATGGCTATGTACCCTTTTACGGACGTAGAACATCGACCTTTGTTCTTCTTTACTTCGACAAAGCCTGTATAGTCTACTCCTGTATGTTGAAAAGCTCGAGCGGGGTTGACTCTTGCCGCTGGTAAATCTCCCATCAGCTGTTTTTGGGTTTGCCCCTCGTGCTTTCGGCAGGTAATACACTTCCTTATCTCTTTTTTTACCATGTTTTGACCGCCAGTGATCCAGTACTCCTGTCTTAAAGTAGCCAACGTAAGGCGCGGGCCACCATGATAAGTTAATTTATGTGCTTGGTCGATGAGCAAGGTTGAAAGTCGGGACCCACTTGGTATAATTTTGGGATGTTTCATCTCCATGCCGATCTTAGCTTGAGATAATCGACCGCCAACTCTTAAAATGTTCCCTTCGTCAAGGTAAGGATTTAACTGAATTAATTTGTTTTTTGTTTCAACTTGGCCGTGTTTTCGCAATTGCTCAATTTCCGCTCCAAATTCCGTTTTCTGTACATGTTTTACAATTGCTATCTTAGCATTGCGTAATTCTTGCAATGTTAGGTAGTTTGCTCGCGGTCGTTCATCTTTCTGAGTCAGCGCTCGGCGTATCCATGCTAATACACGCACGACCTTTGTATATGAGCTATATTTTGTTAATAGATTATCTATAATTGTTTCTTTTGGATTATGTTGGACAATGTTTATTTGTTTTATTTGTTTTTGTTCCTGATCCGTGTTGAATGTTTCCTTTTCTGTTTGTTTTGACTCAAAGGTGGGGAGCCATTCGGGTCCGTGTTTCCACATAAGTTGTTTTTTCAGGAACTGAGAGGGGAATAAGCCCCGGCTTGCGTCGTCCGCCGGGTTTTCTCCTGTTTTCACATATCGCCACTGTTTAGGAGGCATTATCTCTGTTATATGACGTACTCTATTAGCTACAAACGGTTTCCATCTATCTGGTTCCCCGTTTAGCCATCCCAACACCACTTTAGAGTCTGTCCACCCGTATGTTTCGCACTCCTGTTTACCTAAAGCTTGCTTAACTTTCTTGATTAATTTCGCTAGCAAATAAGCGCCGCTCAGTTCAAGCCTTGGTAACTTTATATCTTTCTTGAGTGGTACAAGTTTGGTTTTTGAAGCGATTAGGGTTACTTGTTGTGTTTGTTTGACCCGTATATACACGACACATGCGAACGCCTCTAGTGATGCATCACAAAACCCGTGTAATTCGATGACGTCCCATTCTCCACTACCAATCCATCTAGGTATCTTGTAGGTGTTTAAGTTTGATAAGTCCGCTTGTAACTTAGTCCACTCTTTATAAACCTCTGGTGTGACGTCATCGTCCCATTGACTATTCGATCTCCATACCTTTTGAAATAATAATTTTAGTTTTACGATCACTGGCGACAACCAGCCTAGGGGATCAAATAATTTAGATATTTCAGATAGTAGGATTCGTTTAGTTAGTTTCTGTGTATTTGAGATTTGAACTTTGAACTGAAACTTATCCTCCATTGGGTTCCATCCCAAGCCCAAAATTTTCGAGGTGTTTTCTGTTTTTAAATGAAATATATGTTCAGCGTTTTGTTGTTCGGGAATGTTTTCTAATATTTCTGTGTTGTTAGAGGACCATTTTCGTAAATTGAACCCTCCCGACCGTAATAGTAGGGTAAGGTCCCGGACCAATTGTTTTCCCTGTTCGATGGTATGTGCGCCATGCAGCAGGTCGTCCATATAAAAAGCACTTTCCAGGATTTCGGCCGCTTCAGAGAATGAACTTCTCTCGTCAGCAGCTAGTCTCTTTAGCGTTTGCATGGCTAAAAAGGGGGCTGCTTTAGTGCCGTAGGTAACTGTTAACAACTCGTAGGACTGAATAACTTGTTCAGGTGAATCTCTCCAGACAATCTTCTGTAACGGCGTGTCTTGTCTGTTCACCAAGATTTGTCGATACATTTTCTCAATATCGGCAGTAAAGGCATACTGATATTGTCTCCACTTTAATAACAGCATTTGTAAATCTTGTTGTAAGTTGGGTCCTTTATACATCATGTCATTGAGAGAACATCCAGTAGATGTTTTTCCCGAGGCATTTAGGACCACCCTGTATTTGGTGGTTATTGACTCCTTTCTTTCAATGATATGGTGTGCTAAATAACACTCAGGTTTCGAGTTAATGTTTACTTGTTCCATATGTTGCAATTCGTGATATTCTCTCATAAATGTTTTATAGGCCAATGCCAAGTTTTGTTGTCTTTTGAACCTTCTTTCTTGACTTAGCAACTGTGCTGTTGCTTTTTGTTTTGAATCTCCGAGGTGTTCCTCAAAGTTTGCTTTCATGGGAAGGCGAACTTCATATCTCCCATCTGGAGTCCTTCTCGTAGTTTCATCATAATGTTTTACGCAGGCTAGCTCTTCTGCTGACAAATCACTATCTTCTATTATCTCCTCATTCTCCCAAAACTGTTGTACCTCGTCCAGGTTGGTCATAATAACATTACAATAAAATGTTGGGGCGGTGCCGCATAGCAACCAGCCTAGTTGTGTTTGTTGAGCTACAGGGTGTGTTGCGTCCTCGCCCTTTATTAGGCCACTCAATAAAATGTTTGAATAAATATCTGCCCCCAGCAGTAAGTCCACGGGACGACTGATGTAGAATTCTGGATCGGCTAGATTAATGTTTTTAATGTTCGACCATGATGGTTTCATAAATGTTTTGTTAGGTAAATTTTTTATAAGACTGTTCATGATCAAGACCTCTGTGTCAAAACGATACTCATTATACAAAGACGCACATGTTATTTCCATTTTGCCCTTGCAATTGTTTTCCCGTTGGCCTACGCCAAAGATCACTCCTTTCCACTGATGGCGCTTGACCCCCAGCACCTGAGCTGCATGCTCATTTATCAGGGATTTCTGTGACCCTTGGTCTACTAGGGCCCTCATGATGTGATAGCAACCATCGGCTCCTTTAACCTTTAACTGCGCAGTGGCCAATAATATCTCCGAGCAGTTGTCTTGAGACACATGAGAAGTGCATGGTTCATTGTCTTTGGACGTGGTGGCAATGGTTTGGTGCTGTGTCGATGTTCGAGTCATTGACCGAGTTAAGGCATCGTGCAACAGCGTATTATGTTGATTGGAGCACTTTCGGCATGTGTGTGTAGAAGTGCAGTCATTGCCATTGTGCGAAAACAAACAATTCATACAAATTCCAAGTTTCTTTACTGTCGATATTTTCTTGTCGTTAGGTAATTGTAAAAATGTCTTACAATTATACAAGCCATGTTGGTTCTTGCATAGTGGGCACGTGTGTCCTCCTGACCCTGTTACGTTGTATGATTTCGCAATTTGCCCATTTCCTGTCCCTCTAGGTGTGCTGTTCGATGTTTGTTGAAAATTAGACGACCTTTTATTGTTATTGGAATTATGAAAATATAGTTTTTGGGAATTAGGATTAGACTCCTGTTTTCTACGAGCGCTTGTTTCCAGGGTAGTAAATTTGCTTTCGAGGTAGTTTAAAAGCTCTTGTAGGATAGGTAACTCACGTGGATTTTTTACTGATTCCAAGTAGTCGTTGTAGGTATCTTGGTCTAATTTTTGACATAGTAAATGGACCAGGATAGAGTCCCATGTTGTTGTGTCTACTCCCAAATTTTTTATGGCATTCAATGTTTCCAGCGTCACATCATGCATTCTTTTTATGTATGTTATGGAGTTATGTTGAATGTTAGGCAAACCAAACAACATGTTCATAAGAGAAGTGAAGATCATCCTCCTGTTATTATAACGGTGATTAAGAATTTCCCAACACGAGTCATAGTTTTCGGTACTTATATGTAAATGTTGTATCAATCTCTCAGCTTCCCCTTTAACTTTGGTCTTCAAAATTTGCATCTTCTGAGTGTTGGGTATCATCCTGTTGTTATGAACGGCGTCCAGGAATAAATCTTTGAACGACATCCACTGATTGAAATTTCCATTGAAAGAAGGTATTTCTAATTTCGGTGTAACCTTGTCCTTGTAAGAAGCTGACCACATTTTTTTATTGATGTCCCTTTTCAGGTTATTAAATTGTTTTTCATACTGGTTGAATAACGTGTTATAAACGGAGTCTTCTCCTTCTTCATTCAACTCGCTCTCAATTTGCCAATGTAATTTATCCACTACAGACCAACGATTCTCCAGCGTTTTTAACGCATCCTCAAACTCCCATTTCTCCGTCATTTCCTCTACACTAATGTTCTTCACTGTTCTTGTAAATGCCTTAAAATTAGCCTGTTGCTGACGTCTATTCTCGTCCAATTTGCTGTGGATTCCCTGCTGTTTTTGTAAGGGTTGTTGATGGGGTTGATTATCTCCAGCTTCTTTCACTCCGTTTCCTCTCTCCAACTCTCCTTTGGATCCTAATAATTTGGTTCCTCCTTGTTTTATGGCACTGGTGTAATGCGCCAAAATCTCCTTAGCTTTTTCGTAATTTTTGTTTGTAAAATACGTATCGGATTGACTAAGATCCATAAGCAGTCGATCATGGTTGAACTGGATCGTACTCCACAAGGCTTCCACCTTACTCCATTGATTTTTATAATAATCCTGCCTACTTTTCCTCTCCTGACTGTCCTTTTTGAAGTTTTCCCAATATCTGCTAAGCTCTTCCAAGCGATCATACTGTTCTTCCAGCGACATGATGCGAGAAGTGTAGGTATTTAATGTTAATGTATAAAAGGATCGATCTTACTTGAGATTCTCCTTTAATGTTACCGCTGTTGGTTGTAGAAAGCCGTCAATGCGCACCTCCTGCAATCCTTGTTGTTGACACTGCGATCCGTTTCACCAAATGTTTCACTAGTTCATTGACACCTCACACGTTTTGTACTGTTCTTTATACACCGCGCGAGAGGTCCCAAAGGTTCGAAGGACCAATGTAACGGGAACGGATTAAATGTCTGTTGTAAATGTTATTTAAAAGTCCAGATTATTATTAAAGAAGTTTTATTTAATCTTTTATGCAATGTTATTCTAATTAGTTTAAATGTTGAGAAATGTTATGTGAATGCACCCGGTCGCGACGGCACCGATTGATGCACTGATTTGTTCAAATTAAGAATTAGTTAACTCGTCGCGTGCCGCTTGCATATCACGTGTTCGGTGCATCAGCATAAAACCGAACACTGCTGCTTCCATCTATGCAACAAACAAGCCGACTGAGAGCTTAAAGTAAGGTTCCAAAACACCACACTACGGCATAACTTCCGCCCAAAGTACCTGGGCGTGACCCTGGACAGGAGCTTGACTTATAAACACCATCTCATAAAACTGGCAGCAATACTAAAAAGCAGAAACAATATTATACAGAAACTCACAGGTACCTCTTGGGGTGCTAGCGCAGCATGCCACAAAACCCTTTCAAAACCTCGGCGATGCCGCGGCCGCGATGGCTTTAGTCTACTTAAGGCGCTCTTATCCCAAAATCAGTAATTTCAAAGTCAAATAGAACTTTCAAATATCGTCTAAAACTTCCAAAAAAAATACGCTATATATTTCGAACTTTTATCTAGGTCTTCCACGAGTGTGTTACACGATCAGATAAACTTTGCTCGATAGAAATAATTCACGAACACAGCATGTAATAAGACCTTTCAAATCATACCATTTCCATAATTCCACTCTTTTATTAACGAAACATATCTGGTAATATTGCTCTTTAAATTTTCTAGGTTGACCACGTAAGTGGGTTTTAACAAACATATCCCTTATCCCTTATTAAAAACCGATAAAAACAACGAAAAAGTACAAAAGTGTGGTTATTTTCTTTACTCCTTATACGTAAAGAAAAAGACAGAGAGTCACTCTTCTGGGATAAGAGCGCCTTAACAGCCGAATACTGTGCTCCCGTATGGAAGAACAGCGCACACGTGGATAAGTTAGATGTCCAGCTACACCACTCAATGAGGCTAATATCAGGCTGCATAATCCCCACTTATTGGCTACCGGCCCTCAGTCACATTGCTCCTCCACACATTCGCCGAGAAAATTGTCTAAAACGCGAATTAGCCAAGATATCTGAAAATCCATTACTACATGTCAACGAAGATCTTGTCACTCTAAAAACCAAAAATAAAAATTATTTACAGTACTCCCAAAGTAATAATGCGCATACAAATCTACAGCCGAGCGACCGGACGTACCACGTGACCTTATTGATTGTATAGAAAGTGTATAAGGAAATACGAACTTTGCCGAAAAGTGGCGAAGATTTGTATGCGCATTATTGCTTTGGGAGACTGTACCTACACGTCGTACTTTTTATACGGTGTTTTTAACGGCAAGTTGATTCATTTCCGTTGTCAGTACAAAATAGAATTACGGTTGTCGAATTCCATTTAAACCTACACCCTAGCTATATTTACATGTTTTTTTTTTTTGTTCACAACAGAATGTATGCAATTTATTTTAATGGGATCTTCATTATGTTTTCTGTAAATGGTTTTTAAAATGGCTTCATTTATTTTTGTGTGTCCAATATTTCCGCGGAATTGTATTCGTCATAAATGCGGGTAGACTCAAGTTTATCCTAATTTCAAACCTGAGAGGTACCGACACCGAGACGATCTACCATCTTCCTTCATAGAAGGGCGTAATTACATTTTTTGACAAGTAGCTTTTTTACAGGAAACTACATATTTATTTTTGAAATTACGGTCTTTCAGGTATATAGAAAAAGTATTCTTAGTTTTTGAGACAAAGAAAACATTTTTCTTTTAATTACCTTTGCTGGCGTAGAAAATTAAGCTAACAGCTACATAAATTAAATTTTTAGGAAACGGGTGGCATTTAGGACGAACTGTTCTTGAAGATTTAATTTTTATAATCTAACTAAAAATAAAAACAAAATTTAATACGTAGATGTAAAACCTTGAAATCAACTTAAAAACAAATAATTGAAATAGCTATTGATTTACAGGAATTATGAACTCATGAATGTGTACGAAAAAAGACCTATTATTAATCTTAAATATTTAGACGAATCTTAATATAATAATGTATTTAGGATGCTGATGGGTCTGCCCCGCTTATGTAGTGCGTCAGGGATGTTCACGGAGTACCAAACAGATGGCTTTACTACTATAATCCGTAAAAAGACCATATCCTTGATCCGCAGGACACGGGACAGTCCTAACAGCATCCTGGAAACCATAGTCGACAGATTTACGTCGCCACTATGGAGGTGTTTTGTGCGGAGAGTGATCGTGGAGACCACCTCATCTCCTTGATCGCTCCTGGTACGGAGCACATAAGTTTGTGTAGTTCACTTAATTTCATTTTCTTTCTTTGCTACTAACCAATTATTAATAAGTCTTACTAACATGCTATGGACCCGAGTTGTCCGAAATAAAAGATTTTTATATATATTTTATTATTTTTTATTTTTTTATTCGTCAATATACACCCGGTATATGCAGATGAACATATACAACGTGTAACAGAAAGGTGTAACCATATTTGAAGAGCTTTTATTTGAAGAACTTTTACTATGGAACAAATCCTGTATCTCGAAAAAAAAAATCGACTATTTCATGGAAAAATGCAATGCCGCTCGGCCGAAATATATGGAAGGACAGATTTTTTTTTGAGATTTCAGGGTTGGCTCCATAGTAAAAGTTGTTCTATACCATTGACTGAATAAGCTCTTCAAATATGGTTACACCTTTCTGTTACACGTTGTATATAATACGCTTCACCTACCTATAGGTATATTAAGTATTTTATAAAGGCCCCTTCACACCATACGGTCTAATAAAGGTAATAAAGCCTTATCTCTTAAATCATAGACTAAAATAATTTGGCTTCCAAAACAACGCAAAATCAACCCTATCTAGCAGCAATACGATCACAGCATGTAAAAGTGCTTAATGAAGTCGATAAAAAAGCGCTCAGATAGGATCAAACACCCATTGAGTTTAAAAGGGTGGATGGTTTTATGCAGAAAGCAAAAAATTAGCAGAATAGATTATCCCTTTTATTATTTTTTGCACCCTTAACAAAATAATAGTATTTTATGTAACTGGGACATAATGGTCTAAGCTAACAGATGGTAGAGCTGATGCCGGGCTCGACTGTGGAGGTACCACTATCTTACTTGGAGACCCCCTCGAAGTAACTCGGGGGAGAGTAAGAGGACAGCTCACAGGCAAAAAACCAGGAGGCCCACCATGCCTGGGACCGATGGATGGCGGTATATCCATCCCTAAAAGCCGGGCCTTATATGGAACAGACTGGTGACGGGCAGCGGCGTCACTGTGCGAGGTTTCCGGCACCGCGCTCACCAACCCGCCTTCCCAGCGTGTGTGAGTATGGACAATTCTTCCAGGATGACCGCCAAGAGTGGCTAAGTCCTGGAAAGGCTTATGTCCAGCAGTGGACGAACTAGGCTGATGGATGGTGACATAATGAGTAATGAGACACATTGAAACATGTTTCGTTAGTTTCGTAATAGACTGCACGAGTGTCCCAATGTCTAATTATGTCCAGTGGACCCATCAAAAATATCGTATTCTAGTGATAATTTTTTTATATTTTCAAGTAACAATTCACGAAAAATTTGAAAAAGAACACTCATTCATAAAGTTCAGGTGCACCTGTTCGGTAATGCCGCCTAACACCTTTTATTTCATCGTTACTTTATCTAGCGGTGTTATAATAAATTGCGCCAATGATAGCGCAAAAAAACCGGTCAAGTGCGAGTCAGACTCGCGTACTTAGGGTTCCGTATTGTGGATGATACATTTAATTTTGTCATTTCTTTTTGTGAATTTCTCAATGTTTTATTTTTCCTGTAATCTTTACGTAAACACATATTATAATGATTGTTTTCATATTTTTCGGTCTAATAGTTTTGGAGATAAGTGGGGACATACATTTTTCATGGATTTTCAAGGATTTCTCGAAATACATGCAATTACATATAGCCAAATTATATATTTTACAATCAGCTTTTTAATACCTACAATTTGATACCCATATTGTATCTTTATAAAATATTGTTTTTATTTATATATTTCTCATTTGTGCTCAACTTTTTTTGTATCACTTTTTTGTTTTCCTGTAATTGGCAAGTAATGATCTGTTATCAAATTTTTTTTCATATTTTTCGGTCAACCAGTTTTGGAGATAAGGGCTACAAAATCAGAACAACGACAAAACAGAGTAATTATTGCAACATGATTTTACATGATACCTAATCTCAGACAAACATACACCTCCACAAACACCCTCTCTCTCATACACACACACACACACCCTCTCTCATCACCCTCATACATACTCTCTCACACTCATACACACAATACAAATAGTTAATCTCGATACTTATTTGCATGTTCTAAAAACTTAAAATTAAATAAGGTATAAGAAAATTATATAAATTATCAATTATTATTATCAACTTAAGTTATGGAAAAGCGGGGCTTCCTGCTACAGGTATTTTTATACTTAAAAGGAAGTCCCAACAAAAATATTGTAACTTTAAATAATGTTGGCGTAAATTTTTGTATTTTATTTTTGTAATCTATTATAGTCAAGACCGTAACTGAAATAGAGCCTTTGTAAATTCGCAACCCGCCTGCCCAGCGTGTGTAAGTATTTCTTCAAGGAGGACAAAACTTGAAAAGACCTATAACCGTGTAGCTAGCACGCGCCAGAGATACAGCGTATCCTACTTGCACTCTCACGAATACCGCGTTTGTCATTGTGTGAGAGAGCAAGTATGATCGGAAATTGGACGAACTAGGTTGATGGATGGATGGGTGGCGGTCCTCCGTCATCCTCCATGTCATTCAAATATCAAAAGCTTAGGTTCACTTTAAGGGCCTTACTATTGCCAAATGGGTACTTTCTAAAGCCTACTCCTCGGTTATGGCCAAACCAAAAATAATAAAAATGTGCTATGAATAATCAACTCTTAGACAAAATATGCAACATTTTTCTTTTTCATACCACCAAAACTTCTACATTTTTTTTTTACTGAATGGTGTTTTTTGACCTCAAATTTCCTACTGCTCCTGAGTGGCTTGGCCGATTGAATTCAACTATGCTTTGATAGATAGATAAACTTTATAGATATAAACATAACATAAGATTATTCAATCGAGTAATCACGTCCAAGTGAAAAGTATAATTTTCTCCTATTTCGCCCTATCAAGGACGCAGCGAGCGTCGTAACAGCCACTATGCATTGCGCGCTGATATAAACGTTATTTCAATGTCGTTTCCGTTAATATTTGTAGTGACAAATATCGAGTTGCTAATTTGGCGATGGTAATCGCCTTAAGCCAGTGGTAAAAACACAATTAACCCGTTCAGTTGTCTGTTTACTATAACGAATTAAAGAAAAGTAGATAAGGAGCGGGATCGTGCCTTGTGTTATTAACGGGTAAAACGGGTAAAGACTTCGAATAAAATGCTCCATGTTAAATAACACCGTCCAAACCCCTAATAGAATCACTTCAATACCGGTCCTTTACTGTAAAATTAAAAAGAGTTTTTGTATTATATCACGCCCCCCCCCCCCAGCCCCCTTGCGTCAACTCTTTGCACCCCAGCAGACAAAACGGGGTTGCCTTATATTGTCCCTAATTTGATGTTATTGCAGACCGGAATGCTCCGCTTTGATCTGAACATAACTGGATGAAACTAGATTTGCGCGGCTCTGTTTGCGTTGCCAACAGTGGTGCCGATTCTCCAGATTTGTAACAAAATATTATTAAATAACGGCTAAAATACGACTTTTAGCTAAGAGCCAATAGTTTGTACAATATAGGTATATAAATAAACATATTTTTAATGATATTATGGTATTTTCAAAATAATTGGATTTTCCATAAGAGTGGAGTAAAGTTTAATTTTTTAATTCATTTTTTCTAATTTCACTCTTACGGAAAATGATATTAATTTTAAGCTTCTATAAAATCATTAAAAATATGTTGAATGCATAGCTAAAAGTTGTATTTTTGGCGTTAGAATTATTTCTTAATGTTTATTTACAATTTACAAATCCGAAGAGAGTTGGGAAAGCGGCCAAAAATAGGGTGATAAACTAATCTAATATGAGAATGCCGAATCCAGTTTTAATATTTACTAGCGACCCACCCCGGCTTTGCACGGGCATGTACATATAAACCTTCCTCTTGAATCACTCTATCTATTAAAAAACGCATCAAAATCCGTTGCGTAGTTTTAAAGATCTAAGCATACATAGGGACAGACAGACAGCGGGAAACGGCTTTGTTTTATACTATGTATTGATTAGATGGTAGTAAATATTAAAACAGGGTTGGGCATTCTCACATTAGGCTGAGGGTTTTTTTCCTACTTAATTGAAAACGCACGAAACGCACCCAACTAGCTGTTTACGAAAAATGACGACGCATGAACCGAACCCAGACCATTCAGTTGCATGTCTTAGAGTTGATAATTCATAATACATTGTTTCGATATTTTTGGTTTGGCCATAAACGAGGAGTGGGCTTTAGAAAGTACCCATTTGGCGAAACTAAGGCCCTTAAGGCGATATGTAAAAGTTTTAGCGTCCCTGTTACTCCATATGCGAAAAAATCCTCAGTGCGAGAGGGACGGATTCGTGGAAAAGTAGCAAAAAGTCGATTTTTTATGAATATAAAATGTACTAAAGTTGCTATCATAATTTCGTTTAACCAGGCCCCCTATTCTGTATATTTAGTTGCCAACTGCACGAGGTGCCTATCATCAAAAACATAGCTAAAAACTGAAATTTCAAAATTGCCTTTAGTGGGTATTGAACTATTAACAATCTGTGTCGTCACTTCAAGTGCGAAAATATCCTTAGGACATCGGCCCGCAGCGGGCCTATTGTGTATCTCTAGTTGCCTTCTGTACTGGGTGTCTATCATCAAAAACATAGATATACTATCGAATTCCGATGTCCTAAGGATATTTTCGCACTTGAAGTGACGACACAGATTGTTAATAGTTCAATACCCACTAAAGGCAATTTTGAAATTTCAGTTTTTAGCTATGTTTTTGATGATAGGCACCTCGTGCAGTTGGCAACTAAAGATACAGAATAGGGGGGCAGGTCCTAGATACCGTTAAAACCCATCTAATAAAGTATAGTTGCAGTCCATATGTCATTCTAAACTGTCAAACCAGGAGAATTGGTGTCGAAAAGGACCTCATTTCAATAAATATTTCTATCGAGCCGAATTTCTCCAATCGCGTTTCTGTTTTAACAGATCCCTAGAAAAAGAATCAGAAAATGATATACTATTTTAACAAAATAATACATTATTTACTGAAGTAGATATGCAAGTCCTTAAAGTGTCGATTTTATTTCCGGCGCTTAAACGGGTTCCCATTGTTTGACGGAACCCTGGACATATTATCTTTATTAGAGTTTGTTTGTACTTCAGATGGCTAATTTAAGTTAATTGCAACAATTATGTCTGTATTTTGATTACCAAAACTATTTGTATGTCTGTTTAAATAAAGTTACTTAATATTTTGAAAACCAGCGTATAAAATGATCGTATTCAAATATTTTGTCATCTCAAGTGTTCTTATTGTTTTTGTTTATTGTAAGGTAAGTGACACAAAGAGTACATGAAAGGGTTCTCTTAAATACATAAATCTATTAAACAAAAAAAAGAACAAGAGGAGTCACGAGACTTCCATTCCACGGAGTTCCATTCGCTACTGACGCGCACGCTGCACGTCTATACTGCAGTAATAGACATACGCTTGCAGACAATATATTGTCGAATATTTAAATGATAAGGATATTTTATTCAATTAATTGTATTGTTAAATTATTTAATTATGTACTATTTTATTTTTACTTCCATTACATTGTAACTGATATTATATTTAATTGTAAATAGATAATAATGTCATGCATGTTCTAATTATTTGCAATACCGACAAGGTCGAATATGTATGACATGTGCCTTTAATTGTTAACACCATTGTAAATACTCATATTCAGCAATAAAGATTTATGATTTATGAACAGACAAACAAACATTCTGTAGCAAAAGTGTCGTGACGGTTGAAGTCTTACACTTTTTTTTCATTCGCCAAGTATACCAAAAAATGCAAAAGGCATACTTTGGGTCAATCAGCTTTTATATTCACACTATTTGTTCTTTTAAAAAGCAAGTCTATTTGTTAAATGTAAAAATATTTGATTGAATATCTTTGGAATCAAATAATACTTCATAATTATTGTAATTTGCAGCAAAACTAGGGGGTAACTCAGTTGACACCACCGTTGTAGGGTTCTGTAGTCAACAACAAGTAACCCTTATAGTTTCGCCATGTCCGTCTGTCTGTCTGTCTGTCCGTCTGTCCGCGGCTTAGCTATGAGACTATTAGTACTAGAAAGCTGTAATTTGGCATGGGTATACATATTTATCACGCCGATAAAGTGGTACAGTAAAAATTTGAAAAAGATTTTTTTTTTATGGTACCTCCCCTACACGTAAAGTGGGGATGATTTTTTTCTCGTCTAACCCCTGGTGTGGGATGTCGTTGGATAGGTAATTTAAAAATATTGGGGGTGTGAGAAGACTATTTTTCGATCCAGGGTTCCGTTTGCGAAATATTAAGCTTAAAAGTGTTAATTTTTACCCACTTACTTACCAGCCTACTTAGCTGTGATAGATTTCCTTTTAATTTCATAATGTATACTACTGCCGGGATTTTTTCACGTCTCCAAATGCAACCGTTTCGCTGGCAGGGGGGGGGACACTTGACTCTAACAAAAATTAACAATTTTAAGCTTAATATTTCGCAAACGAAACCCTGGATTGAAAAACGGTCTTCTCACATACCCAATATTTTTAAATTATCTATCCAACGACACCCCACACTAGGGGATAGACGAGAAAAAAAATATCATCCCCACTTTACGTGTAGGGAAGATACCCTAAAAAATTACTTTTTCAAAATTTTATTGTACCACTTAATTGGCGTGATAAATATGTATATCCATGCCAAATTACAGCTTTCTAGTACTAATATTCTCTAAGCTAAGCCACTGACAGACAGACAGCCAGACAGACATGGCGAAACTATAAAGGTTTCTTGTTATTGACTACGGAACCCTAAAAAGTCTGTAAAGTGAGCGTCAGATACATGTACGCGTTCCGATTAAAAATATTGATGATAAAAATGTGGCGTCATCTAAGATTTCCTGTTCTTTTCCCCGGAAGAAGTCCCCCTGAATAGAAAGAAAGAAAGAAAAGTAATTTATTTTAAAATACCACAAACACGAGAAAGAACATAAAAACATACAAATAACAAACAATACAAATTAACAAACAGTACGAGTAAATATAACATTAGGAAAACAGTGGTAAATAAAAAAAAAAAATAAAAAAAAATAAAAAATATTGTTTGCGTTATTTTTGTCTACAGAAGAAAAAGATAGAGATGGTAGCAGCTGAAACCTGCGAGATCCCCGAGAGCCAGTTTGACCAAGAGAACAGAGTTCCAGTCTACCTAACGGTGTACAGGGATAAGGATGGAAATTATGTTGATGCAAACTATACTGTTACCAAAAAAACACCACCTGCATGGGTACAGCCCTATTCTGTATCTTAAGTTGCCAACTGCACAGGGTGCCTATCGTCAAAAACATAGATAAAAACTAAACTTTCAAAATTGCTTTTAGTGGGTATTCAACTATTTACGAACTGTGTCGTCACTTCAAGTGCTAACATGCCCTTAGACAATCGGAATTCGATAGTATATCTATGTTTTTGATGATAGACACCCAGTCCAGAAGGCAACTAGAGATACATAATAGGCCCACAGTGCTACAAAGATCGCATGGCGCGTGGATGGCTTGTGTCCAAAATCGGAACTAACTCCGCTACCATCCTTGTTTCTTAGCTGCTCCCCCCTATCACTGTCATCCACGCGCCATCAGCGGGCCTATTGTGTATCTCTAGTTGCCTTCTGGACTGGGTGTCTATCATTAAAAACATAGATATACTATCGAATTCCGATGTCCTAAGGATATTTTCGCACTTGAAGTGACGACACAGATTGTTAATAGTTCAATACCCACTAAAGGCTATTTTGAAATTTCAGTTTTTAGCTATGTTTTTGATGATAGGCACCTCGTGCAGTTGACAACTAAAGATACAGAATAGGGGGGCTGGAGATCTAAAAAGGCCGACTTGGGTGAATCATAAAATGATTTGAAAGTAGGACAAAGTCAGAGCTTTTTCACGTGTGCAAAAGAGATGGCATTAGAATAGAATCATAACGTGGTTTATGCAAAACGGCCTTTGGTACTTTCATTTTAAAATGTTAAAGCTGTCTCAATTTAATGAGCGTTTTTCCTTGTGTCAAATTTAGTGTTCAATAAGATTCCTAGATGGCACTGTAGTATACTTTAGCAACATAATCAAAGACAAAATGTGCACAGATTCCAAACAAACTAAAAACTACTTCGACATTGATTGCTACGAAACATATTGTATCTATGGTGACATGGACAGCGACATCTAGAGGAAATCAACGAGAAAAACGCTCATTGTTTTTCTCTTTCGATTGATTTTTTTTTTTCACTTTGTATTATCACAAATATAAAATAAATATAATTATGAGATGGAACATGACTGAACGTAAAATTTAAAAAAAAATCCTACGGGAAAAATTATCAGCACTAATCTCTTCACAGATAACAATGAGGGTTTACCAGTTAAGTAAGGGCACCAAAAAGTTGGAATGGAGTGAAAAAGTAACGTGTAAGAATCCACTTATGGCCGGAATTCTAAAAAATCTCCGAGTGAAGCATGACCGCAGTGATTGCAGCGGATATCCGGTACGTTTGATTTCAGTTTGTGGCATTTGTGTTGCCAAATGTATTAAAGCCGTTTGTGGCATTTGTGTTGCCAAATGTATTAAAGCCGATTCTGAAGGATTTAACTTTAGTTTTATTGCTGTCAAGACTGAAATTTTTCCAAAGTAATTTAGCTTCTGTTCTTCACACATATGAACTATTTTGCAACGATGAAAATTTAGTTTTGACAGCACTAAAACTAAAATTAAAGCCTTCAGAATCGGCTACATTATATCCGTTATTTTACACAGAAACTTTAACTATGACAACAAAATTGAAAAACTATGCACAAGGGTAAGCTTACCTTTACAAGAGGTTTCTTCCAGCCAACCAGTATTGTGGTGCAGGGTCAGACTGAAAAATTTTCAAAGTTTTGAATTTCTTTCTATTTGTAATTTTGTCTAAAGACTCTAAAGATTTTGCAAAACTACCTATCTAAATCATATCCGATCAATAAATGAAGCTTGTTTTTCTATATACACAGTGAATTTGTGAACATCGTCCAAAGTCATACTTGAGCCTTGGTAAGTGATCAGCATCATGAACCAATAACGATCTTTGTAAAATTCATAAAATTAAATTTCGACTTCCCATAGTCATTCACTCAGGACTGGGAGTGAATTACTACGGGAAGTCGAAATTTCATTATACGAATTTCACACAAATTGTTATCGATTCATGATGCTGATTACTTACCAAGCCTCCAGTATGAATTTGGACGATGATCAAAAAGTCGCCTTGTATTAGAGTGAAAGACTATATATTTTTTGTTATACCTATATATTAATTGCAGAGTTGATGAAAATTTGCACAAGGGTCCGTTTCGCCAAACATGCTCTCGCGTTTGGACAATTTAGCATATTAGAACAAAATATTTTTAACATATAAAATTTGTGTACGTAGTTAAGGGGTTGAACTACATTATAATTTTTCAGATTTGACACAAGCATCACAATCATTGAGAAAAAAACATCGGAAAGATCAGTAAAATCACGGAAAACGTAATTTGGCTTTGGAACTAGTATGATCAGTTGATCAGTCTACTGATCTAACTACAAACTAAAATATTTTTTTATAGAGCAAAGAAATGAAAGTAGCCTTTAGAGATTTTTTTATTTTTTTATTTCCTTTCGTTATTTTAAAAGAAATACTCAAACATTCTACATTTTTCCTGTACAGAAAAATTACGCAAAAAGAATTTGGAAGTTTGTGTATTTCTTTTTAAATAACGAAAGGAAAAAAATATTAATATTTTATATGAATAAGGTACTTTGAACTCTTTACGTAAAAAATATATATTTCAATTTGGAACAAAAAAAAATATTTTTTTTTTCCGTTTGCAACGCCAAATTACATTTTTCGTGATTTTAGTGATCTTTCCGATTTTTTCCCCGATGCTTGTGATACTTGTGTGAAATCTGAAAAATCATAATGTAGTTCAACTCCTTAACTACCTACACAAATTTTATTTGTTAAAAATATTTTGTTTTGATATGCTAAATTGTCCAAACGCGAGAGCATGTTTGGCGAAACGGACCCTTATGCTCGTCAATTTGCGTATTAAAAACAGAAAACTGTTAGTGCCCCGGCCAAATGAAAGCTTGAATAGGAATTCAAAAAAAAATCATTTTCCCATTCGGGCCCCTTAAGCTCAGTCCGACGCTGTTGTAGTGAAAGATAATACTGAACAACTTAAAATTGTTAACAATATTTTTTTTATTTTATTTCATCAGTTTATTATATTGTAATAATTATAATGTTTTATTTAACAATATAAAACTTAAATAACATAAAAAACTAGACTACCTATAAATTAATATAAATATAAAAGATAAAATTATACGTAACTAAATAAAATAAAAAAAAACTAAGAAAAACTTACCTATAAATTAAACCATATAAAATATTTTTTCCAAATCACTGCCGTCGATCGTCAACTAATTAATCTGCTAAACGTAATCCAAAATCTAAACTAATCTTAGAGGTGGTAGAGCTGATGCCGGGCTCGACTGTGGAGGTACCACCATCTTACTTGGAGACCCCCTCGAAGTAATTCGGGGGAGAGTAAGAGGACAGCTCACAGGCAAAAAACCAGGAGGCCCACCATGCCTGGGACCGATGGATGGCGGTACATCCATCCCTAATAGCCGGGCCTTATATGGAACAGACTGGTGATGGGCAGCGGCGTCACTATTGCGAGGGTTCCGGCACCGCGCTCACCAACCCGCCTGCCCAACGTGTGAGTATGGGCAATTCTTCCAGGATGACCGCCGGGAGTGGCAAAGTCCTGGAAAGGCTTATGTCCAGCAGTGGACGAACTAGGCTGATCGATGGATGGATGGATTATGTATTTATAAACAAGAAAAAGAAAAGTCAGAAATAAATCTATTCAGGCCCCTAAGACCCGTTAAAAAATTAAATATACTAGTGATTTTTGTTTGTCTGTCTATCTGCACGCTCATGATTTTTTATTTGATACAGGGTGTCTTCTATGTTCGCAAATTTAAAATTGACACAATCGCAAATGTTTTTGGCTTTCACACGATGTTATCACCAGGAACGTGAGTATAAATGCTTTAATTATTGACCCTATATAGTAGCTGAAATAAATATATGTATTATTACATAGAGCTTTTCATGTATTTTAATGTTTACAGAAGTAGAAAAAAAGTATATAAAAAAACATTTTCGAAATACATTCAGTCGAATTTCGAAAATAAATAACAATAACTTTTAATGTAAAATTAAGTAAATACATAATTTCAGCTCATATTTAGATTTTGTATGTTTCTAGCCCATATTTATTTGTAAATTGTCGCACACACCACAAGATGGCGGTATAGAAATTTACTTTGGGATTTGTGACTATGCCGTCGTATTATTTGAAGCGTGGAACCTGTCATTACTGAAAATTGGTGTTTATTTTCAAACTTACGGAAGTCTAGCATACGGACAGTTTACATTACAGTTTACTCAACACCAGCATCATTTTTTTCTAAATTTTTACAATAATTACAATCCGGGGCCCACGATAAGATTGATAAATCTATGGAAAAGTAGTGTTGTGCCACGAAACAACAAAAGACCCTAAGTTTCATTCATTGGGTGAATCCTTAGACCTTGACCCTCGTGAGTAACAGCAACACGAATCAGAGTAGTCGTGAGTATCTGGACAGCACTCTTCGAGTGAATACCCTACCATCAGCTAAGCATGAAAACATCTCCGTATGTTTCAAACTACATCAAAATCGTATGGAATCTGGGAAACCGCTCCAAGCGGACAGTAGCGGAACTAACAGCTACGTATGGTAACCTAAGTTTAGTTTCAAACGCAACGATACAGAGATGTTTTCATGCCTAGGCTACAGAACTGAAAAATCATCTGCCAGAGCGCCGCGCCGCTGCACACATACGCCAGACACCTAACCTTTTAGCGCGGTCGCGCCAACAGAACCAGTGCTACACCTTCATACTCCAGGGACCCTCCGTCCGAGCACGAGCACAACGACCCACCAGAACCAGCGCCACGCCACACCCCCGTCACTCCATACTGAGTGCTCAAGTTATTTACCTACACTCTCACGCGCGCACTGGCTTGTCCGCACACGCTTATGTGTGTGCGTGAGCTGGTCTAGGGCTGGCAGCAAGCGTGTGAGCGTCGTCGATCGAGAGGGACAACATTATAATTCAGCAACTTGGTTAATCCCTAGGTCATAGTTCTGGTTCTCCATGGATTATTTTTGTATTAAAAATATATATATCGTCACGACTTGAATCAAATGCTCGGGTGTTAGAGGTGTTCCGAGTGTGAACTTCGAAATGAAAGTCACAGTCCACACTCGGTACACCCGCGTTTCACCTACAAATATTACGTCCTAACGTGATGGGTGGTGAGCCCTATCGATCGCCGTTCTTCGGGTACAAATACACATTTTTTAGGACATGTTGAAATTTGCTCAGATCGAACGGTCACACAAAAACATTCGATTTTTAAAATTTCAACTTAATGTTGAAATTCTTACCAACTGTTTGACAACTGTTTGAGAGTTGCGGTTAACGTCCTAAACCAATACATAAAAGAAAATGTCTTGCTTTAGTTCATCGGCAGGAAATTAAAAAAATCTCCGTTCTTTATTTTTTGCTCCGTTTTTAATGCATCCATAAATACCACAAAAACGAACCATATTAATTAAAAATCAGTATCGTAATAAAACAAAAAACGAAATACGCGCGCAGTGAACGAGTGGTACTCGAGCTCTGCCTGCCTCCAGATTTGCCACTTACTTGCGGGGGAACGCGGGGGACGATAAACTCGCGCTGGGAGGTGAGTGTCGCTTCTTTACGTAGTAATACTTTATATTCTCTGGCCAAGCTTGCCAACCTGTTTCGCCACAATCATACCGCAATCAATTGTTTTCTATCGAGTGAACTAAAAGCTATTGCCTTTTTGCTAAGACATGCCCATCAGAAGTCTCCTATCTATATTATTTTTATCAAACCGATTGACAAAGTAACGCAATGTGAAATGGTAATTTCCCTTTATGCAAATTAAATTTTTATTTCAGGTACATCATGGAAAACGAATACAGCACCGTTAATGGTACACTTGTATGTTATGGCGTCCAATTGAAAGTATCCAAAATATAACATGGGTTAAGTTCATTTTGTTGCATTTAAAGGTGATTTTTTTTTTCTGGCCGTGACCGTGGTCTCAGAGATAATGCTACTTTATTATCATTTATCACTCAATAAACTGCCAGACTAAATATTTATCTAATACATACTACTCATAACCTATAACAAATGTGTTTCATTTTCGAAATTCCACCGCTTTCAATATAGTTTCACGATGGAACAAGCCAATGTTCGGAATAAATTTCATCGTTATTTTTTTTTAGCTGTTTCCGGTTTAATCATAAACTTCGTGGTCACTTTGATAGTTTTTAGTAAGTATTTGACTTTGTTTTTGCAATTTAACGATTTCATGTTATGTTATTTCATAGACGTTATTACTATTAGTGACTTAAGGGAATCATTGAGTTAGAGCCCGCGCCCGCGATAAACCGTGGGGGTTATTCCCAGAGCTCCAAAAATTTCTTCCCACGGCTCCAAAAATTCAATTTAATATTTAATATTGTCATAATTTTAGTCTCGTCAGCTCCAAAAGATTAACTGTACATATATGTAGAACAGGACGAACACATAGTTTTACTAAGAGACCCATGTCAGTGAAACCCTTATAGCGTTCTGTTTAAAATTTTTGTAAAGCGTTTATTTTTTTTTAATTGTGGTTATTTATTATTTTAAGGCTGATTAACTGTGATAAAACATGTCCTCAACAATAGAAACTGTGTTTAGCTGTGATTCTTTTATAAATATTTTAATATAGACTATATCGATATTTTAATTATTTATCCATCTACGCTTTTATATATTTTAAGACGGTGCATCAGTTTACTATGTCGTAATTGGCGCCCTCATTGCGGTTTTCCTCATTAAGTACAAGAAAAGAAACGCTTCGTAGTGCTGTAGTATATTTATATGCTTCTACTCGAATTTGTTATTTATGTACAATGTGACTGTACATGATAGCTTTTGGAGCCGGTGAGAAATGAATAATTTCTACAAATTAATTTTTGGAGTCATGGGAATCTCTGTATGAAATTTTATTTTTTTGAGAACAATGGATTTTGGAGTCCTGGGAATAACCCAACCGTGGGCATTGGAGATCGGAGACTTAACCGTCGCTTGAGCAGGTAAAGATCAATTTGACATAACACTGTACATCCACGATAAGTAGAGGTTTCGCAAGGAGGAATTTAATTCACAAAAATAAACTAACTTTTTAGGAAAAATCTGTTCGTTTAAGAGTGTAATGAAGTTTATGCAGGTTTCAATCCATAATTAATATGTATGGAATTTTGCTCAAGTCATCTTAAACCTCGACATGACAAATTTTTTTAAGAGCAATCTTTGTTGTATTTTTTCTCATTACTGGAATGACTTCAGATGATTCCGTTTCGCTAAGTGTGTGCATTATATTCTAGGCAGAGATATTTTTTGTTTCACTTATAGTATCGCTAGATTCTTCAAACCACGAAGACTAAATTAGGGAACTTTGATGTTTTTGCGGGGACTATCCTCAATGATAGCCTTAAGGTTAAATGATAGCGCCAATTTCCATACAAAATTAATTCGCAAAGATCAGTTGAAGTACATATTTAAGCTTATATTTATCACTGTATTTTATTAAATTTTACTGCAAGAATGTCGTTAATTTAAATAAAAATTATGTTTTACAACAGTAATTGGGTTATTTTAGCTTTTAAAGTTCAGTAAAATGTCCATCATTTTACGTGTGTAGTTGTGGATCTTATACTATATATTTTTAATATGTGTGTCCTTACGTGTGTGCGTTTTCACAAAATGGCGGTTTTGTACGATCAACTTGTCACTTCCTGCATCTCTGTCTAAGCATACGTTTCAAGCGTCCAAGCCAATTAGACGAATAGTGAAAACTCTATTTCCTCTTAATAAAGGCGATTATTGATTAATTAATTCGTATACATAACCAGATAAAACGGCTTTGAATTTGAATTTGAAATTTTTTTCTCTAACAAAAGGGGTATGCAACTTTTCGTATAGGGGGGTGGGATACTAAATTTTTTTTTGATCGGCCATATGTGAAATATGGCTCATTTTACAAAGTTTAATATAAGCAAACATATTTTCGAAAAATTGGAGTCGTGAGATGTGCGGCACAATCTTTTTTTTGCAATAATAGAATATATTTACCTAAAAACTTAAATAACATTAAAAACTTTACTAAAGATGACCTAAAAATAAAAAAGCTAACAAAGTAAAACTTAAAATAATTACAATAAATAGAAAATGCTGGCCAGATCGCTGCCGTCGTTGGGAAGGGTGCCCAAAAGGCTGGCGGCGTTGCCACGTTGAATGGCCAAACTAATTCTTTGGCCAAAGTAGCTTCCAGCCCTTCGGTCACCTGAAGCGTCGACCAAGCGCGACGAAATTTCTTTATAAAGTCGCCGCGCTTCCGAACCCCACGGCCCAAGAGTTTCTACAGCAAAAGGCACAAATATGAAGCCCTCGCCAAGGGCTCCATATATGCGCCTTTTTAAGACTTCAGCTTTTGCGGCTGCCGCGCCTGCCCTTATTGCGGTCACTTGGACATGGGACTGTGCCAATGTGTCAACGCACGTTGCGTCCCATATTAGTGACCACCCGTTTTTCCAAGGAATGAGCGTCATTCCGTCGGGCCGTCTGCCGTCATCGCGTGCTATGCCCTTTGGCTCTAATATAGCCGGCACACTGGCACTGGCAAGGGCCCGACGAATGACGTCATTCAAGGTAGCGTGGCGCGACAGACGACCAGCACTATGCTGACAAGATAAGCCGTGGTGGCCCAATTGATCGACACTGTGTCCACAACGGCAGCGATGTGGCTCATTTATTTTGGCACCTATTCTCAGACCGACGGCCAGACTGAAAGTAGTCCTCTCCAATAGGGTCCCGATATTGGCAGATGGTAATGCATTTAACCAATATCCCGACTCTGGCTCGCTAGTTGCTAGAAGACGAGCTCGCTCTGCAGGGTTTGTTGAAGTTTCCAGTAGGTTCTTTTGAACCTGACTGCAGAGCGGCCCGTCCCAAAGCTTTTGCGAAGCCAGATTGATCGGGATACTTTCGTCGGGACCGGTGGTTGCACGCCATACGTCCCTGGCCTCAGTCAAGCACGCAACTTCAACATCACCAAGTGATGGGTTTATTATTCTACCGAAGAGCTCGATCGTGCTGTAGGCTGAGGACAGGAAGGCTGGAAGTGCTACGCTGCTTACTTTTCGGATACCCAGACCACCACACCTGATAGGAAGTGTTGCCTGGGTCCAATTCCGTTCTTCGAAAGAGCAATTTAGGATTTCGGTTAAAGTCGACTTAATTATATCATTTAAACGAGTAAGTAAATTTTGATGTTTCCAAATGGTTGAGCAGCGCAGAACATATGTAAATTTAGGAACGAAGAGGCAATATCTTATGATGAAATAATGGGGATTAATTTGTTTAAGACGTCTAGATGATTCTTCAAATTTAGATATTTGTTCTTCGATGAAACCAGGAATTGAATCATCTAGAACCGGAGCACCTAGGAGGCGAAGTGAATCGTTGTCAATTATTTTTAAATTTGGAGCTAGATCACTGAATTTTGTCACTACATTATTATGTTCTTGGGGTGATAAAAATTTGCTCAAATAAAGTTCGCACTTTGAGAAATTTAATTCTAAGCCAATAGTTTTAAAGTTACTTATAATGTTTTCGAGGTCTAAAAGTACTGAGTTTGCATCGCCTCCGAGTGTTCCGTCGTCCAAGTACCAGACATTAAATTTTGAATTTAGATCCGCGATGTGTGGATGTATAGCCAAACTAAAAATCGCCGGTCCGAGAGGGTCACCTTGCTGGCAACCAACGGTGGAGTGTATTAGATGGTTCTTGTAAATCAGTTTCGATGGGTGACTGTAGCACTGCCATAAGTAGTTATATATTGCTGGGATGTTTTCTTTGATCTGTGACAGCAAGGCACCCCTGTCGACTGAGTTAAATGCATTCCTAACATCCACCTTTAGCAGCACCTCACCTCCGCCGTGTGTCAGGAAGGTGCGAGCCGCATGCACGGCGGCTTCACACCCTCCCTTGGTCCCAAAGCCAAGTTGGACTGGTTCAAATTTATTCGACAGGTCGGCCAAGATGTGTTTGCAACATATCTTTGAGACTACACGACGGATAGTGTTCCCAACAGCAATCGGCCTGATGCCGCCGTCTTTCTTTTTAAGGGCACATAAACTGGCACTGTAAAGAATATCAGTGACATCTTCTGACACTTTACCGGAGAGCATCAGGTTGACAAGGTGCGTCACTTGCTCCAGTAGTGTCCGGCCGGCCTCTCCAGTTGTACCGCAGATGAGGTCTTTGTAGTGTTGGGGGGTTAATCCATCGAGACCGCCGGCCGAACCATTCCTGAAGGAAGAAATCGCGCCTTTTACCTCCTCTGCGGTAGCCTCAGGACTTCGCGTATTGGCATCAGGCGGGTCAGGCAGTTGAGTGGTCGCTGCTGGAGGTGGATGTTTTGACTGCAGAGACGCTAAAGTCTCTGGTGTGTCAGGTGCGACAGCGTCATCAGAAAAAAGGAGCTGAGCAGCTCCCCTGATATCCCCATCGTTAACTTTGGATTCAACTTTTTTACAGATATTATATGTCTGGTTTGCTTTATCCCTCAAGTTATTTTGACTTAAGTCTATAGGGCTTTTACAATTATTTTTTATCTTTTGGGTGAAGGAGCCGCCCTTGTCACTGCTCCTTTGAACATGGAGTATCCGATAGGAAAATGTAAAGAACAACTCCCAGCTATTTCTGTCATTGTTGTTTATTACGTTTCTTATGCATGAGGACAGAGAGGCCGCCACTGAGTGCCTAGCTCCTCGTGGGATTCTTTTTACTGTAGGAAAAGAATTTTTATAAATACTGAGGTCTGACCAAAACGATGAAAATGAAGATGTGGATCCGGAACTTACTGAGTTTTTTGAACACGCCTGTATATTTTTGTGCGATTTTCCAAAATGTATTTTTAGTCCTCTCTGTCCTTTAAAATGTCTGGGCACAGGGCAATCTGGACACAACACGCGATCTGGTGACGCTGCCATGAAGAGCTGGCTACTGGAGGAAGGGCCATCGGTCTGCGACATAAATGAGTAATACTGCCAATAGAAAAATAACTATTCTAACAAATAAATTCGACAATGTAGATAAAGATAAAGAAAACAAAAAAATAAACAAATTACTTAAAATGTAAATACCTAAAAACAAAAACAAGCTATTAAAACTATCTTAAAAAATAAATTATATCTAGAACTTTTTTTTTTATAAAACAAAACTAAGATTTGAAGGAAGTTCCAACTACTCAACATGGAAATTTCAGATGGAAATGTCACTAGTACATGACGATCTATGGAGCTATGTACAAACTACACCAGCTGCCAAGGATGTAGAGGCCACGAAGAGAGATCAGAAAGCTCGCGCTAAGATCTGCCTCATGATTAGTACGGATTTGCTAGTTCATGTCAGACAGGCCAGTACTGCCAAGGAGGTCTGGCAAGCTCTAGAAGTGAACTGCCAAGACAAAGGCATAGTTAATAGATGCAGACTACTGGGTAACCTTGTGAGTTTGAGGTTAGAACAATTTAACAGTATTACTGAGTACGTGACCACGATACTTAGAGTAGCTCAACAACTGAGAGACATCGGTAAGGACCTTGATGATGAGCTACTGGCAGCACTTATGCTCCAAGGGCTTAGCGAAGAGTATGCACCCTTGAAGATGACAATAGAGAATGCCAACATCACACTTACGACTAACTACGTAAAAACAAAATTGCTTCAAATGGATAGTCCGGTACCGTCGACATCCAATGAGAATGCATTGATTGCCAAAGGTAGAGAAAACCGTTCGAGGTTCAAGAGTGATTCCACGAAGAACAAAGGCAACAACGAGAAAGCGCAGCAGAAGCGTGAGAAGCAGAAGAAACAGATTAAATGTTTTGTATGTGGAGGACCACATAAAGCAACGATTTGTCCGAAAAATCCCAATGCAAGCAAGGATAAAGGATCCACATTTCTTATTTATAATGCCATCGAGAGAAACGACGACGAATGGATTGTGGACTCAGGAGCGTCTTCAAACATGACGAACCGCAAGGACTGGCTAGCTAACTATAGAGACTTTAACATTTCTCAAGAGATCAGTGTAGCTAACGGCCAGAAGTTATATGCGCAAGGTTCAGGTGATGTCGTTAATGATGGAAGTATGCAATTTGGAGTACGAGAGGTAAAGTATGTACCTGAATTGTCTGCGAATTTATTGAGTGTGGATACACTGGTGAGTAGAAACTTTGTTGTTATATTTTCCGAGAAAGGGTGTGACATATATGACAAGAATGATTGTTGTATAAAAGGAGAAGCGAGTTACAACTGTAAAAGTGAGAACGGAGTTTACAAATTTAAATCCGTTGCTACAGAACCTACGTCGGCCTTTACAGTTTCCAACCCAGATGATAACGAGCTTTGGCATAAGAGACTGGCACATCTCGGATTACCCAACTTAAAGCTGTTGAGAGATGGTATAGCAACAGGAGTGAGTTTCAACAACCAGGATAAACTACAATGTGAGCCATGTTTAAAAGGTAAGCAAACACGCACTCCTTTTAACAAGAAGAGCACATCTAGAGCAAGTGAGGCCCTAGAACTTATACACTCGGACGTATGCGGTCCAATGAGTACGGAGTCACACGGCGGCATGAGATATTTTCTTTTGTTTATTGACGATAAAACGAGATACACATTTATTTATTTTTTGCGCAAAAAGAGTGAAGTTTTTTCGAAGATTGTTGAATTCAAGTTGTTAGTAGAGAATCAAACTAACAAAAAGATCAAGAAGTTTCGATCTGACAATGGAAAAGAATTCGTGAACAAAGAGGTTAGTCAGTTATTCAAAGAAAATGGAATTATTCATCAACTAACTATTGATTACTGCCCCGAACAGAACTCAGTAGCGGAACGTAGTAACCGCTCGCTAGTTGAGAAAAGCATTTGCTTATTAGAAGAAGCAGGCCTGAACAGGATGTATTGGGCAGAAGCTGCCAATACTGCAGTTTATTTGAAGAACCGTTCACCTACAAAAGCGCTGACGGTTACGCCATTTGAAGCTTGGACAGGAGAAAAACCGAACCTAAGCCAGCTGAGAGTCTTTGGTTGTAGAGCGTTTATGCATATTCAGAAAGCAAAACGCAAGAAGCTTGATGCGAGGAGCAAGGAGATGATCTTCGTAGGATATTGCATAGAATCCAAAGGGTATAGACTTTGTGATCCGGTGACCCATAAGCTTCAGAAGTCAAGAGATGTGACATTCTTTGAGAATCAGTTCTTCAATAAAAGAGAAGCTACAGTTCCAAGAGAGACTATCTTACCAAAATTGTTGAATGTAGAGACACACAACAATGGAAGGCAGCAGGAACAGAGACGTGAGCTAGTAAATAAACCAAAAGTGGTAAATGAAGAATCGTTCGAATATTGTACCGCAGATGATACATCGGTAGAAGATGAACATAATCAAGTAGAAAGAGTGGAGTCACCTGAGGTTGTACAAATTCAGGATGAACTGCAACTTAAAAATTGCGTCGTGAGATGTGCGGAAACTCCTTTTTGCAATTAGTTTTTCGGAACGTACTTTATTTTGTTGTTAAAAACAATTAAATTAAATTAAAACACTTTTTTTTTGTTGTACGATACAGGGCAAATCCAAAAAGTCAATATCACCAAAGAGTTTCCATATTTTTTTTTTCTTTCGTTCGCATCTGTAGGGTTGCTACTTCCCAACAGCTCACCTCAAGCTGCCCTGCGTTATGCTATTGCCCTGTTAGCCGTGTAAGTTTTGTACACGTTGCCCGCCTCTCACGTGGCCTGATATTCGGCTTGGACGTAGAGTTACATTTTGAAAGGTTTATTATTATTAATCTATCTTTCTGCCTATTAAAAAAGGTTTCCATTGTTCGACGAAACACATTAACTTTATTCAAGCGTTTTTGTATTTTGGATGGGTTATTTGATATAATTCCAACAATAATGCTTGTATTTTGATTGCTATAACTATTTGCATGTCAGTTTCAATAAAGTTATCTAGTATTCTGGTAACCGGCGTATAAAATGATCGTATTCAAATATTTTGTTATTTCATGTGTTTTTTTTGTTTTTGTTTGTTGTAGGGTAAGTAAAACCAAGCGTATCTACATGATAGGATTCTCTTAAAAACAAAGGGTAGTATTTAAACGAGCGAATATAAATTCAAATTTAAGATGTCGGAAATACTGAGTATAGCGTACTAAAATGTTAATGGGCGAATAAAAATGTTGAAAACGGTGACTTGAAAACACTAATTTGAGTTTAGTTGAATAATTCTCAGGCGAACAAATCTCAATTTAATGACAATTTAAATGTAAGTAATAAAATAAGGGACGTCACCTCACTCCGCTCCGCTCCACTCGGCTCCTTATTTTATCTTACATGTAAACCTAACACGCTCCTCCTAGCTTCGCTCGTCGTCGCACCTATTTTTTGACTTTTGGGGAATTATTTTCGATTTCATAAAAAGAACACATTAAAGAAGCATGAAAACATCTTCGTGTAGTTGCGTTTCAAACTACATCAAAATCGTATAGAATCTGGGAAACCGCTCCAAGCGGACAGTAGCGGAACTAACAGCTACGTATAGGAACCTAAGTTTAGTTTCAAACGTAACGATACGGAGAAGTTTTCATGCTGAGTATTGAGCAAGGCTATCTCTTGACACTAAGGACGATCAAAGTGGCTGCCTGCTAAATTGAAAATGTTCCTGAGCATACACGATGGCGTATTAAAAATTACCTTTGTCATGAATATTTTTTTATTTTGAATTCGATTTTCTAAGAATTTCTGTTCTTTTCCCCGGAAGAAATCCCACTGAATATTATTTGCGTTATTTTTGTCTTCAGAAAAAAAAGATAGAGATGTTAGGGTCTGAAAATTGCGAGATCCCTGAAAGCCAGTTCGACCAAGAGAACAGAATTTCAACCTACATAACGGTGCACAAGGACAAGAATGGAAATTATGTTGATGCAAACTATACTATTACCAAAAAAACTCCAACTGTATGGGTAATTAACAATTTAAGGGTTGCAGCTTTATATTTTTAATAAAACATCTAAGTTTGTGTTTTCCTTTTGAGCGATTATTTAACAGAAGTAACAAAAGTACAATACTATAAAGTAGGTGGACTAGAAACGCACTTTACTCAAACACTGACATTAGGATGTGAATTATTTTATTTACACGAGTCCACTCATTCTTTCAAATAGTTTTGTCAATTTGTTAATTTTATGAAAAAGTAGCAACACAGTCTCTGATGTCACCTGTTAGACTAAGCATGAAAACATATCCGTATATTTGCGTTTCAAACTACATAAAAATCATATGGAATCTAGGAAACTGCTCCAAGCGGACAGTAGCGGAACTAACAGCTACGTATGGCAACCTAAGTTTAGTTTCAAACGCAACGATACGGCGATGTGTTCCTGCTGAGTATTGAGCAAGGCTATCTCTTCATACTAAGGACGATCAGAGCGGCTGCCAGCTAAACTGAAAATGTTCCTGAGCATACACGATGGTGTATTAAAAATTACCTTTGTCATGAATATTTTTTTGGTTTTAATTCGATATCAAAAATTTAAAGGTATAAATTTGTTTTTTTTTTTCATTGATTTAATTAACTTTATAATAATATATTATAAACACATTTAAAACAAAGATAACTTCGAGACGCAACATAACTAAATGAATAATTGACGAAAATGGGCCATAATCTCTTCACAGATAAGATTGACGCTCTACCTGTTAACTAAAGACGGCAAAAAGATGGAATGGAGCGAAAAAGTAACGTGTAAGAATCCACTTATGGCCGGAATTCTAAAAAACCTCCGAGTGAAGCATGACCGCAGTGATTGCAGCGGATATCCGGTACGTTTGATTTCAGTTTGCGGCATTTGTGTTGCCAAACTAATAGGTTGGTCCACTTTTGTCAAAAATTTCCATTTTATGAATCCTAGCGGCATTAAGGGTAACATTTTGCCAAATGAGCTATTTTTACTAATTCGGACCAGCTAAACACGAATATTGATGTTGGCAGGCCCAAATATTGATGTTGGCAGGGCCAAATATTGATGTTGGCTGGCCCAAATATTAATATTCGCAGGCCCAAATATTCATATTGGCAGGCCCATATCTTCATGTTAGCAGGCCCAAATATTCATGTTGGCAGGCCCAAATATTCATGTAAGCAGGCCCAAAAATTGATGTTGGCAGGCCCAAATCTTGACCGCAAGTTCAGAATTCAAGATGGCGGACGTTTCCTATTATCTCTCCCGGGTTCGATGTTCTCATCTAACTTGGTTATTTTTATCATAACACGCAATAGTAATCATGTGAGACTGTAATTAAGTTTTTATTTGTATGTAAAACAGTCGATAAACAGTTACCTAATTTTGTAAAAAAAAATTTGGGCATACCAACATCAAAATTCATGTTTTTAGTAAAATTAGCTCAAATTACCAAATTTTACCCAAAATTGCGCTAGAATAAAAAAAAAGCAGCGGGTTGTGTCAGAGAATAGGTTATCTATGCGTCAGAGATACAACCGTAAATTAATCAAGTTAATACTTCTCAAGTCGCCTCTTTACTTGATCAAAAAGATGTCTTAAGTCACCTCTTTGCTCAATCGAGGAGAACCAAAACGCGACCATATATCATAATAACCTTACGTCTAGGATTCCTAATAATAAATAATATATCAATGATGAGTATGAGTGATGTCACGGTAATTTCAAAATTTTTTGAATTTTCAATTTAAGTGGTCTGTTTCGGTTAAGGCTATCATTGAGGATAGTCCCCGAAAAAACATCAAAGTTCCCTAATTTATTCTTCGTGGTTTTAAGAATCTAGCGATACTATAAGTGAAAAAAAAAGTATTTATGCCTAGAATATAATGCACACACTTAGCGAAACAGAATCATCTGAAATCAATCCAGTAATGAGAAAGAAAACAACGAAGATTGCTCTTGAAAAAAGTTGTCATGTCGAGGTTTAACATTACTTGAGCAAAATTCCATACATATTAATTATGTATTAAATCTGTATAAACTTTATTACACTCTGAAACGAACAGATTTTTCCTAAAGCGTTTAGATTTTTTTTAAATAAAAATACTTGTGAATAAAATTCCTCCTTTCGAAGCCTCTACTTACCGTGGTTGTTCAGTGTTATGTCAAATTGGTCTTTATCTGCTCAAGCGACGCGACGGTTGAGTCTCCTATCTCTAATGCCTCAATAAATCGAATACCTATCGCGGCCGCGGGCTCTAACTCAATGATTCCCTTAATTATAAAAAGGCGAGTTTTTCACAATCCGGCTACGAAACTGCTCTTAAGTAAAAATCAATACCCCCATTAATCTATCTTTTTTTTTTACTAAAAATACTTTAAAGAAGTATTCTTGTTCACGCTACCAGCGTGACGTTCGCGCATGTGCATGACTAATTTTCGCGGCGCAGCGCTGGCGCCACCTGGCGACACAATGGACTCGCGCGCTGGCGCCAACCCGCGGTTCACTCACTCTGTTCGGCTCGAGACGCCTCCCGAGGCGCACGTCTGCGCGCTCGCGCAGCCGACTGTTCCGCTCGAATCGTCTAGAGAACGACACGTGTGTGCACACATTCGCGCCGCCACAACCAATATCGTGTACCTATCAGTGTTGTGTTCACAGTATATACCAGTGTAGTGTTCACGTTACACCAAGACATTCTGCACATTCCTGACCAAAGCGCCAGCTTCATCAGCCCAACAAGAAGGCTCAGCCCGTCAGCGCATTCGTCGGCTCGCCCACAACAATCCAGAATAAAGGTCAGTGCACCTACAATTCTCCCGTGTCAATATCCAAATCCCATCAGCTCTGCATTCCTGTAACCCCGCGGTTACATTTTGGTCACTTCGAGCCGGTAGTAAAACATTTTTATCCATCCAAGAAAAATTTTAATCCTTCGAGACCGTTTACGAAACATATTGGCCCTTCGAACCGTTACTGAACCAGCCCCCGTCGATTTACTACAGTCCATTTTCACCCGGTGGCATATTTTGCCCCCTTTCCCGGCAAAAATATTTTGTGGTCTCGAATACCTATTGCGGGTAGGTAATTAGAACCGCCGCCGCCTAGAACATTCCATTTATCGGTATAGAACCGGCCCCCCCCGCCCCCGGCACAGAATAAACTCATTTTCATCCCGTTTGTTATTATTGTTCAGCTCAGATAATATAATTGTATCCATTCAGCCCAATTGTTTGTTACAGTCCACTATATATCTTTAGTAAATCTGCCCATTGTCAAAGATAGGTTTCGTATTTTCCGAGATATTTTTTGGTGCGAGTATAAATTTGCCTTTGTTCCGTGTAGTTACGTATCTACATTACATATATACATACGTATTACGTATATTACTAAAGCTTGATTTGCATCATTGGATTGTCCGCTCATTTAGATCCGATTTCGGCTAGGTAAATACATTCTTTGTTTGTTTACGCTCTCAAAGCAGTAGGTAGGTATTTTATTCTATAAATAGAATTTTCGACGACTGATGTTGTTGTTGTAAAGGTACTTTCGTGTAAACAAGAACTAGCGTGTATTGTCTGCTTTTTTACCCGGGTATATATAGCACAAATATAGTAAACAATTTGTTTTTTTTCATCTCATCTCTGCTCTTGTTGTTTGTGGTACACATATAGGGTGTTCCACGTTGGTTTATCAGCTCATATACAAGTTGTTTTAAAAAAAAATGAATTTTTTTTTTTTTTTTCTCTGTCGTGTTTATTTCCGTGTTCCGTTTGAACATAGCCTTTGTTACTTCGGCCCGCGCAAGTTACAAGCTATCCGCACGTTGGAGTTGGTAGCGCTCAGGTTTTAATAACTCATTTTCACATATAGTAACATCAGCACACTCAGCACACTCAGCACACTCAGCACACTCATCACACATTCACTCATCACATACACACTCAGCTCATTTTCACTCAATGACTCAGCACACTCAGCACACTCATCACACATTCACTCATCACATACACACTCAGCTCATTTTCACTCAATGACTTCAACTCCAACAGAGAATTCTTGTAACTCCGCACAACGTGTAGTGAACGTCACTAAAACACCAATTTTGTTGCCAACCGTCTCGCTTAAAATAGCAGACGTACATGGTCAATTGAAGTTCAGAACTTCCTCAGGTCAAACAATGATGCAATCACTCACAAGCTCGCGAATCAGCACATAACTTGGTTACTGAACCCGCCTAAAGGGCCTTGGTTGGGCGCTCTGCACGAAATAAACGTAAAATCCACCAAGCAACTACTTTATCACGTGATAGGTGAACAGCACCTCACTTTTGAGGAATTCTCTGCCCAATTTCATCCGACCCTACGGACTTTGAACCTCTCACGGCCGGACATTTCATTATTGGTCGTCCGCTCACCGCTCTACCTGAGCAGTCTTTTGACGACAGACCCATATCTGCTCTTAAACGGTTTCAACTCATTCAAGCGCTCTCTCAGCGCTTTTGGACTCTCTGGTCCAGATCCTACCTCCATACCCTGCAATCCCGCTCCAAATGGCTCTCCCCTTCTTCCCCTCCTCAAGTGGGTGAACTGGTCCTCATCAAAGAGGATGACCTGCCTCCGCTCCAATGGAAGTTGGGGAGAATTCTCCGCACGATACCTGGCAAGGAAGGAGTGATCCGAGTTGTGGATCTGGACACAGCTCATGGAAATCTGCGACGACCTGTGTTCAAGATAGCCAGGCTGCCGTTGGATTCAGCTCAAGAGGAGCCGCAGCCCCGGCCCCCCCAGGATGTTCACGCTACCAGCGTGACGTTCGCGCATGTGCATGACTAATTTTCGCGGCGCAGCGCTGGCGCCACCTGGCGACACAATGGACTCGCGCGCTGGCGCCAACCCGCGGTTCACTCACTCTGTTCGGCTCGAGACGCCTCCCGAGGCGCACGTCTGCGCGCTCGCGCAGCCGACTGTTCCGCTCGAATCGTCTAGAGAACGACACGTGTGTGCACACATTCGCGCCGCCACAACCAATATCGTGTACCTATCAGTGTTGTGTTCACAGTATATACCAGTGTAGTGTTCACGTTACACCAAGACATTCTGCACATTCCTGACCAAAGCGCCAGCTTCATCAGCCCAACAAGAAGGCTCAGCCCGTCAGCGCATTCGTCGGCTCGCCCACAACAATCCAGAATAAAGGTCAGTGCACCCACAATTCTCCCGTGTCAATATCCAAATCCCATCAGCTCTGCATTCCTGTAACCCCGCGGTTACAATTCTTTTAATTGTAACACCTCTGTAGTTACAAGTTTGACATGTAAGATTTACTTCTGAATCTTTGTAATGAATGGACATAATATGCTGTTGCTATTTCATTTTCGTGTCGAATTTTTGCTTGCAATGATCACAGATAAAACTCAAAGAAACCCTTTTCGCTTCAGTAACGATTTTTTCCGATAGTCGATGAGAATTTTATAGTGGGCATCCATTACGGCCAATCCATTCAGCCTGTCCTGAGACACAATATAACCACTGACAGAAGGCCTACTCCGGGTGACTTTGATTTTAATTACCTACACTCGACCGTCACGCTAGGGCTGTCATCTATGTACTAAAAATAAAGCAGTAAACATTTTGTACTAAATTTTTTTTGATTTTTTTCCTGTATTGGATTTTTGGTGTTTTACTGAAGACAAAACTGCCATTTTTTTTATTTATTGTCGATGTAGTGACACTGTTCAATATACAATGTGTAACAGAAAGGTGTAACCATATTTGAAGAGCTTATTCAGTCAAAGAACAACTTTTACTATGGAGACAACCCTGAAATCTCGAAAAAAAAATCTGCCCGAGCGGCATTGCATTTCTCTATGAAAAAGAATTTTTTTTTTTCGAGATACTGGGTTTGTTCCATAGTAAAAGTTGTTCTATACCATTGACTGAATAAGCTCTTCAAATATGGTTACACCTTTCTGTTACACGTTGTATATAGGTCATAACGGTTGTTAATAATTTGCTAATTTGTTAATAAAATGCAGAGATTTAATGAACGCGGGAGGAGCCGAGGGCGAAAGGCTAGCTTACGATAAATCTGCGAAAATTTCGAGTTGGGAGTTATTTAAATAAAAATGTATATCTTGAATTAAAACACTTGTACTTGTAGTTTCACTTTATTTGTGTTAACTCCCAACCGGTTTCGGACTTTACTCCATTTTCAAGAGAAGATCTCTCCTTGAAAATGGAGTAAAGTCCGAAACCGGTTGGGAGTTAACACAAATAAAGTGAAACTACAAGTACAAGTGTTTTAATTCAAGATGTGTTTCAAGTTTCACCAAGTGCCGACAATCGCAAGTATAAATTTTGTTAAAAATGTATACATATTATTTAATCGTATTTATTTATTATAATTATTTACTAAGTCTATAAATTCGTTAACATTTCTGCAATGATGGGTAATTTAAAAAAAGTAAATCCCCTTCGGTTTAATGTTGTATTCAAACAACCATATACGCAACAATTTCGATAGGCTTTACTCATATTTTATACCATAAAATACGTCACTCCAAACAATAATCACAGTTATCGCCAAAGTGCGTGCACTCGTAACCATGAACACTGGTTGAAATACTTAATTAATAAGTTAGATACTTATACCTCACGATAATGTGATCTGCTCCTCTATTCAGGACTGATATTTACAGAAGGATTCCGAACCAAAAAAAAGACGTCTGCTCACTCCGTGGCCTCTTTGCCGGGGAACCAAAACCTCTCTGCTCGTTGTTATTCCCTCCATCCAAAATTACATTACGCGTGCTCTTCTCTGATTGGTGGAGCCAACCAATCAGACAAGTCAAGTCATACGACGACTGTATCTTTATAATAATTGTTGCCAGTGCAGAAATTTAAATAGTATGAGTTAATGTTGGCACTTATTACGTCAAAATAGTGTAAGACGCTAACACTAGTCGTAACTGGCATTCGCCCGACTATGTCCGAGATCGTCATAAGTACGCGTCTATGTGTGCGTGTGCCTGTTTTCGCTAGTTATATGGAGTGAACCTTCTGTTAGTGCTTATTTTGTGCCTGAAATATGGTTTTCCGCAGATAGGATTTTAATCTGCTCAAGGTAGAAAATGACCTCTCTGGAATTGCTGTTGAGACGTGAACGGTCGCCAAGATTTTTAGCAGACAATGGATGTTAGGGTATAAATGTGTAATTTTGTCCGTCTGTATACTGGGTGTAATGATGACCTGCTCAGAAAATGAAACCACATGTAGGGAATACCTCTACAAAGCCATAAAAAAAAACAATTTCGAGAAAATATTTCTGTTTACAGAAATTTGTTTTCTCGAACAAAATAAATCGTGTTCCAAGTATGCACCTTCCCTTCCAGTATTATTACATGTCAGTAACCTGCACGAAGCGGCAACATCGCATTTTTTAAGCCTGTTAAAAAAACGTGGTTAGTACGTTGCACTTGTGAGCGAAACTAAATTAATTATTAATTTGTAGATGTATTAATAGGAATGTCGAAATGAAATTTAGTACAAAGAACCCTCATAACATCCCCTATACGTGGTTTCATTTTCTGAGCAGGTCATCATTACACGGTGTATATGATTATGATTTTTTTTGTTTGGTCCAGGGAGTCTTCTATGTTCGTAAATTTAGACATGACAGAATCGCACAAGTATTTGGCTTTAACAGAGTGTTGGAACCAGGCACGTGAGTACAAAATACTTTCATTATTTTCCCTAGTAATGAGATACAGAATATACCAAATCACAAAAACTTATCTGCTAAAATATTGTGACTTCAACGTGTCTTGGTTTTTGACGGAAACTAGATAAAATAAAAATAAAATAAATGAAAATAAAAAAATTATTTTATTTCTGATAAAATAACAGTCCATAAAGATGTTACTATGCCTTATAACTATGTTAGCAAAAATAATCAAAAATATTTAAAAACACGACTGCCATAATTTCAAAATAAACTTAGTAACGTCACCCAGTGCAGTCTGTGGACAGTTCTACAAGGGATACGTGTTGTTTTGTATGTCCCCCGACTGCACTGGTAAAAAAAATAAAAAACACGAATGCAATAATTTCAAAATGAACTTAGTATTTCAAAATATTTGTGCTTTCAAATTTGTTTTTATGGGAGCAGTCGTGTAAAAAGTATCAAAATTTACCTGTTAATATATTGCAACCAAGCAAAGTTCATTTTCAATTTATTAAAGAATTAATTATCTTTTACGTTAATACAAATGTGTCCAAATACATCCGCCACCGTTTCGATTCTCCACACATTTTCTCTTACAGTAAAACACATTTATGAACCAAGTCTCAGAGGGATTTTAATTTTTTTTTTAACATATGTCATTATGTAACAGATGGTAGAGCTGATGCCGGGCTCGACTGTGGAGGTACCACCATCTTACTTGGAGACCCTCTCGAAGAAATTCGGGGGAGAGTAAGAGGACAGCTCACAGGCAAAAAACCAGGAGGTCCACCATGCCTGGGACCGATGGATGGTGGTATATCCATCCCTAATAGCCGGCCCTTATATGGAACAGACTGGTGACGGGCAGCGGCGTCACTGGTGCGAGGGTTCTGGCACCGCGCTCACTGACCCGCCTGGCCAGCGAGTGTGAGTATGGGCAATTCTTCCAGGATGACCGCCGGGAGTGGCAAAGTCCTGGAAAGTCCAGCAGTGGACGAACTAGGCTGATTGGTACCGATTCGGTGAAGCACATCTTAACTTATTTGACAGAACTATCGAAAAGACAAGGACAGAGCGCTTAAATTAAGTTTAGTCCTGTCAAATAAGTTAAGATGTGCTTCACCGAATCGGTATCATTGTCATTATGTATGGATGAATCTTTCAATATCATAACATTGCTGAGCTAATGCAAACTAAACAATTTTCAGGTACATGATGGAAAATGAATTCATTACCGTTAATGGTACAATTACATGTTATGACATCCGAGTAAAAGTATCCAATATATACTAACATTGGTTACATATGTTGATTTTGTTTTAATGCTGCTTTATTAATCACTCGATTAACTGACGGACTAAACAATTGTCGAATACATACTTCTCATAAAAAATGTGTTTCATTTTCAAAATTCTTCGCTGGTTTTGTTGTGGATCTAGTATATCTTCGTATATAGTGTAGGTGGGCCAATTCAGAACTTACACGTCACTTCCGTGATCGACTTCAGGAAAGAATTCACTTAGATTAAATTATGTTAAGGTGTGTTAATTCGAAAACCATTTCGAGATTTAGGTTTAATAATAATAATAATAATAATAATAATAAATCGTTTAATTCAGTCAATTATAGACCATAGTTACACAAAACATACATTTTACAAATAATATTAAAAATTGTACAATAGAAATCAAAAAACTTAAATTAAGAATAAAATAATAACTTACTCCAGTATTTTACAATTGGTGCATCCCATCTATCTCCTATCACCCTTAGAATGCTGTTGCTACTACCACGAACCCTAGAGAGCAGAGAAGCGCACTTTTTGCGACGTACTGCATAAAAATCATCTGTACGTGCATCTTGTAGCGTTATTTAAAAAAAAAAAATTATTTATTATTATCCGCCACTACATACTAACGAACGTAATTTCGAATTAAATTTGGACTGCCACCAGGCAAGCCTGGTGACAGCCAAAAAAAGAGGTAAACCTGGATGAATAAACCGTATAATTTAAATAACAAAACACAAAAATAACAAAACCGAAGAAAGAAAAATATGGTACAAAAGAACAATAATATCAGAGGAGTATCGGTACAAAGGAAATTCTTAGATCAAAAAAATTATTATGCCAAATTCCACTTATTTAGGATTTTAATTTCCTTTTAGCTTGAACGACGCATTTATTCATAAAATAATGGATTTTAAATTTGGTTGTCGACACTAGTTTATAGGATCCTTTAAACTAAGATTTCACGGAAGTTTTGATAACTCTTGATCCGAAAGAAAAACGTAATAATAAGGTGTTACGAGCAATCGTTATCTAGCTTTACACTAAGGAATAAAAATAATCGATGCTGAATATTAAGCTACAGATATTAAAAACCTGGTAAGGGTCTCTTCGTGACTTTGGGAGTTTCCGGTGTTCCCGGGAGCAGTCGATGAAGCTAGGCGATTTCAATTTTAGTATCGGAAGCTTTAGCTCACCAGGGACGTAGTCCTTACATCAGGCCTCAATAGGTACAACCGTACGAGATGGCGGATGGGATAATCAAACTGGGGAGACCCAGAAACCCTTTAAAAAATAATCCCGAAGGGTCGCTGTAAAGAAATAAAACAACAGCGTCAAGACATGCTTATGAAACGAGGGAAAGGAAATTAACGTATTGGAAACGGGACAAGAAGGATTTTCAGAGAATGAAACCAAAATTACACAAAACTTACCGGGAAATGCAGGAAAACTGGCTTACACAATGCTCAGGGCAATTGCGCTCTGTTTCTATATTTTAAATATTAAATTTGTTATTTTGTAAAAGAGATTTGCTTCCTCTGTCACGATCTTCTCTGATGTGAGAAAAATAACAAAAAAATCTGACAAGAATATTCTAACTATTTGAATTCGAAAATTCAGAAAAGCAGCCAACGATAAAGAAAGACTAAAAATATATAAAAAGGTTGAATACTTGTAGCGAATGCTACAATATCCTCAAACGACACAAAAAAAATTAAACTAGCTTAAAGGAAATTAACTTCCAGAAGGATAAACAATCGAATAAACACCTAGACTAATCAAAATGCCTTGAAACGAAAGGGGCTTGATTAAGTAAAAACAAAGTAGTAGCCTATATTGCTCTGTGACCCACAAACTATCTTCAGACAACAATCACGTAGAAACGTTGCTCCGTTGCTGCCTGAAGAAGGACAAACCAACACACTAACAAACCACTAAACAACAAATTAACGACCAACAAATCAATAACCAACAAACTAACAACCAACAAACAACAACCAACAACTCAACAAACAACAAATCAACAACCAACAAATTAACGATCAACAAATCAACAACCAACAAACTAACAACTACCAAACCAACAATGAACAAAACAAGAACTAACCAATTAAAAACCAACAAATCAACAAAACAACAATCCAAAAACCAACAACTCAACAACCAACAAACCAAAAACCAACAAATTAACTACCAACAAATCAACAACCAACAAATTAACTACCAACAAACCAACAACCAACAAATTAACTACCAACGAATCAACAACCAACAAATTAACAATCAACAAAACAAATAACCAACAAATCAACAACCATCAAACCTAGAGCCAACAAATTAAAATCATGAGGATACATTATTTAACAAAAAAGGAGAATTTATCAAAAATAGTGTAAATCGGAAGCCGCAATAATATGTGCAAAAAAAGGTTTTGCTATCCAATTGACGTCCATACAGCGAAAATAGTTTGTTAAAAAATGTAAACCAGAAAGTTCAAAATAATAGACAAATATTCAAATGTCGACTTTGACAGTTGACAAATCTGAAAATGTAAACAAAGATTTCAGCAATTGCAAAACCTTTTCAAGAAAAATTTCAACGTTTGTTCTGTAAAAACAAAAAGATTAATTCGAGGATTTGCGACAAAATTTCTTGCAAGGAAGAGACAATCTCAATATTATTGTGAAAATTTTGTAACGAAATGAGATTGCCTATATTGGATTAGGGATCAACAGGAAACGAATAAAGTGACCACCCGGATCTACTGGTATCAACAATTATGCTAGAAACACAATAAATATGTTTAACTAGTAACTACCACATTTATGGATAAATTACAATAAATTTATTTGACTTGAAAATTCAGTGTAATTTATTTACTAGAACAGGTAACAATTATTAATGATAGATATGGAAAGTAATAGGCTACTAAATATTGAAATGCACTTACCTGCAGGTCCTACCTAACTATACATAAGGAAATTAGGTTAGGGATAGGATAATATACACACACAAATAAAACAGGTAATACACAAAAAGTGTGTAAATACTTTATTCTTTTATTAAAATTTGCAAAACATAGATTTCACAAATTAAGGGTACTCATAAAGACAAAAAATATTCTTCGTGGAAAAATTTGGTTCCTTTCGACAGCTTGGTATTGGGGTTCCTTAGAAGAGAAAACGCTGCCTGAAAACAAACAAAATTTAGTAGGTTGGAAAATTAGTCTACGAAAGCGTAGACACCACCGTCGAATTGAGAAAAAAACGTTAAAGTACAGCAAGTAATATTCAGAAAACCGTACTTACCTTTTGTTCGGGCGCCATGATTGTAGCGTTATTTTTAAAAAAAAATTTATTTATTATTATCCGCCACTACATACTAACGAACGTAATTTCGAATTAAATTTGGACTGCCACCAGGCAAGCCTGGTGACAGCCAAAAAAAGAGGTAAACCTGGATGAATAAACCGTATAATTTAAATAACAAAACACAAAAATAACAAAACCGAAGAAAGAAAAATATGGTACAAAAGAACAATAATATCAGAGGAGTATCGGTACAAAGGAAATTCTTAGATCAAAAAAATTATTATGCCAAATTCCACTTATTTAGGATTTTAATTTCCTTTTAGCTTGAACGACGCATTTATTCATAAAATAATGGATTTTAAATTTGGTTGTCGACACTAGTTTATAGGATCCTTTAAACTAAGATTTCACGGAAGTTTTGATAACTCTTGATCCGAAAGAAAAACGTAATAATAAGGTGTTACGAGCAATCGTTATCTAGCTTTACACTAAGGAATAAAAATAATCGATGCTGAATATTAAGCTACAGATATTAAAAACCTGGTAAGGGTCTCTTCGTGACTTTGGGAGTTTCCGGTGTTCCCGGGAGCAGTCGATGAAGCTAGGCGATTTCAATTTTAGTATCGGAAGCTTTAGCTCACCAGGGACGTGGTCCTTACATCAGGCCTCAATAGGTACAACCGTACGATATGGCGGATGGGATAATCAAACTGGGGAGACCCAGAAACCCTTTAAAAAATAATCCCGAAGGGTCGCTGTAAAGAAATAAAACAACAGCGTCAAGACATGCTTATGAAACGAGGGAAAGGAAATTAACGTATTGGAAACGGGACAAGAAGGATTTTCAGAGAATGAAACCAAAATTACACAAAACTTACCGGGAAATGCAGGAAAACTGGCTTACACAATGCTCAGGGCAATTGCGCTCTGTTTCTATATTTTAAATATTAAATTTGTTATTTTGTAAAAGAGATTTGCTTCCTCTGTCACGATCTTCTCTGATGTGAGAAAAATAACAAAAAAATCTGACAAGAATATTCTAACTATTTGAATTCGAAAATTCAGAAAAGCAGCCAACGATAAAGAAAGACTAAAAATATATAAAAAGGTTGAATACTTGTAGCGAATGCTACAATCTGCAAACATGCCAGATGCACTGCATGAACGAGGTAGCCCCTACAGCATCCTAAAAGCATTATTATACTGAACTCGTAGAGCGTTCATGGACTTTTGGGTATAGTTTGGGTATATTAATAAGGCGTATTTTAGAACTTGCTGTTTGTGCCGAATAATTACCAAAGAGCAAGAACCCACAAGCTGTTCTATGAGCCTGTCGTGCGGACAAATATGCTGAAGGAGGCACCAGTTACGAAAACTATCCGATTTTTGAATAAAATTGTCAAGAGACGGATATTGACGTTTTTTACTGTTCGCTGACTGATTTTACAAGGGTAGCATTTTGTTTGTTATGTAAATACTTAGTTATGTAATAGGTGATTTAGTTAATATTTTTTTCATGTGGTTTATATTTTCATGTATATTAAGATTGTAGGTTTTCTGATTCTTTTTTAATTTTTAACAATATTGCTTTAGGTTAACCTGTCATAATATTGTTTAGTTATTAATAAATAAAAAAAATTAAAAAAAAAACTTCCATTTGCCTTCGTGAGACGTCTCTGAGAAACGGCTGTTTAGAAATGCGTCCTTTGCTATCAACATGAATTTATAATAATTTGCCTCCGAATAATTTGACAGCTGGGTGACAGATGAGTAGACAGACAGAGACAGACCACTTTTTTTTATAAGCAATCACACGTCACAATCATCAGTGTAATGTCTAAACTGAGTGGAGACGTCATGTCGGACAATTCTTTAAAAAATCATAAAAAATAATGGTTAATTTATAAACCAAAATAATGAAAACTATGTCCTAAAATGACGTAAACTCTCTGACAAAGATTGTTAAAAGAGTCTGACAGACATGATTGTAGTGATTGTAGTGTATATTATTTATTTGTTAGTTAGGATGTGTAAAAAGCCCTAGAAAATGCTTTACAGCGAAACCGGTCGGGCATAATAAAGTTATATTGTAATATGTGGATAAGTACAAGTGTTTTTTAAAACAATGTTTTACAAATTCCACCAAGTGCCAACAATCACTAGCATCTACTATCTCTGAAAAAGATTGAAAAAAAAAATCTTTTAAAAATTAAGCTATCGGAATTCTCCAGATCAAGGCATTTTCGTATTTAGTGCTAGACAATAAGACTATTCAGATAGGGGAATTCTTCCGTGAAAAAAAATCAAGGATAAAGTGACGTCACTTACAAACAAAAACTTAACAAGCACATGTAATTACAAAATATCTGATAAAAATCATTTTGTGCGCCGGTAATCAAACTACAAAATAACTTTTCTTAACATGCAAATAATTTTAGCAATCAAAATGGAAGCATAATATTTGAATTAACTCAAATAGTTCATTACAAAAACAGGTATATTATAATAATTTTAGTAATCAAAATGCAAGCATAATTTTTATTGGAATGACCCACCAGCACCACAAACATTTATATTTAATAACAATACTGATATACAATATAGATGTAGAATTACAATACAATACAATATATAGCCTCACAGCCGTTCTCGGCCACAGCGACAGCTTCTTTAACTCCTGTCAAGTTTGAGAGCTAAGCTGTCCAGCTCTCTGATGTGCTCTCAAGTGACTCGCGTAACCGATTTTTGCTTTAAATGTACGCCCACATAGGGCGCACGTCAGCACACCATTCATGAAGTTGTAAGCGATGTTCGCAGGTGGCCGAGACTTAAGGTCGTCCCTTTTACATACAATAATGTTTATTGCGTTCCACAAATGGTAGTACATGGTCTTAGATTTATGTAAATTGTAGCTTTAAAACATTTGTAGACCCTGTTGGGCACAGCAATCTGGCGTAGGAGAGGTGAAGAAATTCATTTTATTTAAGTACTAGGCAATTTATAACAGTATAATTAAATATTTATGTATTAGATTTGTTTATTTTAATTAAGTAGTGTGAGAAACGGAACGACCCGAAGGCCTACCAATGAGGGACAAGCTGAACCTACGTCATCGGCTGCGACCAATGACGTGGTTCGGCTGGGCCCCGAGCTTGGGAGGCCTTCTGGGAGATTGTCAGCTCGTGTGCGACGCTTACCATCACGTTATCATTTGTGACTGATTTTAATTATTTATACTTAACTATTGCTGTTTATAATAAGTTTAATTCATTAATTAAACATTCAGTGTGTGAACTCGTTGTTTCTGTGTGTGCAAATCCCTGAGCCAGCCTAAAACCCTAAAGTAGTTAGTTTTGTCAGACAGTTTTAAGAAGAAAGGTTATCTGTAAGGTATTCGTTTATATTATAATAACTTTTTGTAATAAGTAGAGACTTCAATTTTGTGAGGAAGCTTGTGTTGTTTTCTTCCTCGATGATAGATTTTGGTAGTTTATTATAAATTTTTATAGCCATTTTTAATGGACTTGAGGAATTACAATAAAGACACAATAGTAGTTTATGCTACAAGGGCGAAAAGGAATAAATTACGAGGACGAGTTTTTTAAACGTAACCGAGTAATTTATTGCTCTTACGCCCGTGTATCATACTACGTTTTTCAATGCATAGTGTGAGGAAATAAAACAAATATAATCTTGTGAACTTTAAATTATGATTGGCTCAAAAGGACTGTATCCAGAGCCGTTACAGAGTGGAAAAAAAGTATAATATTTATGGTACACAGGAACACAGGTTAATAGCCAACTTCTCATAAATAAAAAAAAATAAAGCCCTAGGGCAAAATAATCGACTTTCTGTTCGGTTTTGATGCATAAAAAGTGGGCCTTTACGAGCACTTGCATTGAAAAGTTTTTTATATAAACGTACCTGCAGTTTTTTTTTTTTGCAGTTTCAGTGTTTACTTATAAAATAATAGTAATTTGTGTCTATAGAGTAGCTAAAACGAAAAATTTAAATTTAAATCAGGAAATTGTTTATCTTTAAAAATAAGAAAATAATTTTGTGCGGAGTCATATTGACATGCTGAAAGAAACAAACACATCAATGAATTTCGAAAATTAACTCAATAATGAAATTAAACTAAATAAAAAATTCCATCAAGGTCGCTGCCGTTGTGCGGGGGAGTACCTAGCATTCTGTCAGCGTTACCTCGTTGTATGGCCAGACTGATTATCTGGCCGAGGTAAGTACCATAAGTGCGGTCATAAGAATGTGCGGTCATTCTTTATTTAAAGATCTATCAAAACGCCTGGTCGATGCCTCCGGGGACCCTCGGGCTGGTACTTACCTCGGCCAGAGAATCAGTCTGGCCATACAACGAGGTAACGCTGACAGCCTGCTAGGTACTCCCCGCACAACGGCAGCGACCTTGATAGAATTTTGTATTTAGTTTAAATTCAAATATGATTTACTCAATAATTACAATTAAAAACTACAAATCAAAGAAGTCACTATAAGAGTAAAACCTGTCTAGATAATATAGCACACAATATTCGTGGAAGCACAAGTAAGTATCTTTGTTTACCAGATCACTATTAAAATGTCCAATTCCAAAACTATATATTGGTTCGCAGAAAGACACAATTATTGCAATGAAAATGTTAATAAATTTAAGCAATGGCTAGAGATTTTTACATTTAGTGAAATTTATGAATTAACGGATGATAATAATGCTTATGCTGTGTTTTCCAATAATCAAGGTAAAAATAAACATGAAACAGATAATAAATTGGTTAACAAAGGGAATAAAAAGATCAACCAAAACAAAAAGAGATTTGTGTTGGAAACGCCGAAATGGTAAATTAGAACAAGCCGATACACAAAAATACTAAAGAAAATTATAAATACCTTAAAAAAACTACAAAATACAGTGGCGTGCACAGAACTTTTTGCTGGAAAAGTAAGCAATTGGTCAAGAATAACAATAAAAAACATGAAAATATTTAAATATCACTTTGAAAAAAAAAGTTTGTATAGGAAATTTTCACTCTAGGGTAGACATTGTCTACCCTGGCGTCATACAATTTTTTTTTCAGGGTGATATTTAAATTTTTTCATATTTTTTTATTGTTGTTCTTGACCAATTGTTTGCTTTTCCAGCAAAAAGTTCTGTGCACGCCACTGACAAAACAATAAGCACTCAGAGAATTCTACAAGCTTCACAAAGTCTATTTGGTTAATAATTAATAACAATAGACACATTTATAGTCTTGCTTTGTTTTAATATTTATTTATAATTCCGTTGCAACTATGGATGGAAGAGAGAATTTCTCCTAGGAGAATTCGACAACTAAAACTGTTACATATATGTTATAAATAAATGATTTTGATTTTATTTTTTTAGGTTTTTGAGTTCCTATAACATCCATATTTATAAATATGCAGCCCTTGCAGCTTTCGTGACTCCGCTGCCTCCGCAGCCGTGCCTGCTCTAACCGAGGTCGCCCGTTGCGTGGGACGGGGCAAGTGTATCTGCACAGGTCGCTCCCCACAAAAGCGGCCCGCCGCGCTTCCAAGCAAGGAGAGTTATTTCATTGGGCCGCTTGCTATCGTCCCGGCCTCTCGAATGGCCAGTACATTGGCACTGACAAGGGCCCAACGGATGATGTCATTGAGGTCAGCGTGGCGGGCCAAACGTCCAACACTTAGCTGGCATGATAGACCATGGTGCCCAAGCTGGTCGACGTGCTCTCCACAACGGCAACGGTGTAAATACATATTGTTATATAATGGCAAAAGGGCCGTTGGGATGACATTCATTCCATGGAAGAACGGCAGAGCCTTGGTCTGGGACGCAACGTGTGTCGACACACTAGCACCGTCCTACATCAGGGTTACTGCCGTCAGTGCTGGTGCGGCTGCGGCAGTGGCTGAGGGAAATAAGAGGCGCAAGTATGCAGCCCTAAGATCGGACTGCATATTTGCGCCTTTTGGGGTCGAGACTCTCGGGCCATGGGGTCCTGATGCTAAACTCTTTTTTAAAGAATTATCTGCACGGCTGATCGACGTTTGTGAGGACCCGAAGGCTGGCTCGTATCTTGGCCAGAGAATCAGTCTGGCCATTCAAAGAGGAAACGCTACCCTTCCACATGACGGTGGCCATCTAGATAGGATTTTGTATTTAGTTTAATATAAGTTTTATAAGGTTAGTGTTTTGTTTTAGGTAAGTTTTATTTTGTAGGTAGGTTTCTAAGTTATTAAAGTATTATTTGATAATAAAAACTTCAGAATTTACTTTATAGTTATTTTGAGGAAATGGGATTCAGGGAAAATAAGACAATCGATCAATTAACGAAATAAATCTAAGAAGCCATTGAAAATGAATTGTTATTCGACACCGTTTGGGTCCAAAGTGAAGTAAAAAATATATTGTGAAACCCCGGTCAGGCATCCACCAATGAGATTTTTAGAATTTATGTGCATAGTATTTGTATTACCTAATACTTATATACCTAATTGGCGGTGAAACGTACTTTGGTACTTTGGTGACTTGCAATTCATAGTTCACATTTGATATCCCCTCGGGGATTCATGCCGTGAATTTATATAATGTAGAATTGTAGATATGTACAATACTCTTTTCTTCAAGATGATTTCCAGCTTTCACCAAGTGCCAACAATTGCAAATGAGAAATTATAACTTTTATATATTTATTTTATATGTTTCAAATGGAAAAAGCGTGGATCCCATCGCATATCGGCATCAGAGGGAATGAACAGGTGGATTACTTAGCAAAACAAGCTATAGTTGACAGAACGGACCGAGAATGTTTGCCGTTTTATACAGATCTTCTAGCTGAAGTCAAAACCCGGTGTCACGATTTTTGGAGGGAGCATTTCGATGAAAGATCTTTACGCATTAGTATTTGGTATAAAACGTTGCAAAGTGGTCCGCCCCGAATCCCCTGGTTTGATCGATGCAGTTTGGAACGTTATGATGTAGTAATGAGGACTCGCTCCGGATACATTCCTACAAATAAGTTTGCTTTTCTGATGAGGAAGACTGAATCACCGAACTGTATTGAGTGCGGTGTCCTCGAGGACTTGTTTCATGTGCTGTTGGAGTGTGGGCGGAATGAGGCCTGCAGGTGACAAATATAGCACAACTCAATGTTTTATGAGGTGGGAGGATGTAATACCGTTTTGGCTAACGTATGTTCAGATGAGGCTAAATCTTTGTATAAACTCGTCAAGGTAGCATTAAGAAATATATTATGTTAAATTAAATATAAGTATTTTGTTGTCCCTACGAGGGCGACATGGTCACGTAGTGTACCAAGTCCTCTATAAAAAATAAAGATTAAAAAATAATGGAAAAATCCCGATTCTTACATAGTTACCCAAAAATATAACTGTTGCCCGTCACTCCAACCGCACTGATATACGAACTGCAACATTGGGTGAATGGATTCCCCTTGCCTCTATTTAATTTTTTAGTAAATTGCATGAACAAACAATCAGAGCTGTCATAGCATTCATGTTACTTTGTGATAGCATTCATTGTTGCTTATTGCAGGCGCGTGGCTGGTACGAGCACAGAATAAAATTACGAAGGTACACATTCATTAGTTACGGAAAATTTGTGCGAAAATACTTTCTTTTGAATGCCTTTCAAAGTGGCACCCCTAAAACTCGCTATCTATTGTCTGCTTTAATTTTAAACCTTCACGTTTGGTATAAAGAATCGTTTTATAAATGGCGGCCTAAGTATACATTTCTAACAGGATACGGTCAGAAATACATGCTTCGGTCACCATTTATTAAAAAACTTAAGATCGGTTTTCTAATTTTTGAATTAAAGATATTCGGTGTTACTACAAAACAGTGTTTAACTTTAGACAGTGTTTAAATCTGTCGTTGTCACCTTTTTTTTCATATTGTAAAAGAGTGACAGCAACACTGTCTAAAGTTAAACACAGTTTTGTGGTAAGACCGATTACTTTTAAATAAATGTGATTTCTTATGGCATTTCGTGAACATACTTATTTTAATGATAATGTAGCGGTACAGAGTCCGACCCGCAATTTGCCGAATTTTCTTGGTAACCGTGCAAAAAAATCTCTTGAGTTTTCTTCGACGCGGATGTCTTTATATTGATTAATTTGTTTCCTATTTTAAAGTTTGGCATTATACCTACCAATAATGTGACTATTATTGATATAGGATAAGTATAGCCAAAGTCATACTAGAGACTTTGTTAGGGATCAGTAACAAGGTTCAATGAACCTTTCTGTGAAAAGCGTAAAATGAAATTTAAGCTTCGTACTGACTCGGGTTGTTCATAAAGTACTTAGTATTGGGTACAATTAATATTTTTCATATTTTACAAAAAGTGTCATTGAACCTTGGTCCAGTCCTGACTGCTAAACGAGTCTCCAGTATGAATTTAACTGTATCAATCAAAGTCACGGAAAGTTCCTTATATTCTGGACCGTTCTTGGGGCACCCGGCGTAATGACGGGTTTCTTAAGCCTGTGCCATTTAATTTCATCTATCCTCAGACAAACTAAAAAAATATGCAGTTGAATAACAAACAATCATATAGAACTCCCCTAATATTCCAAAAAAAATCCGATACTGTCCCATCTATCGTTAAACATGCGTAAAACCAAAATAATGGCCGGATAATTGGCCCGGGCGCGACGCTATAAAAAACCTCCAACAAAAACGACATTTATTGGTAACTTGACACCTTTTTTGGCCCCCTTTCCTGACAAAGCTACTCTAAAAGGACCTCTGCGACCCTTCTGAACACCCTTATATTTGTAGCGTGCAGTCCGGAGTCAAGGATCAATTTATTCTGGTGGTTTATCAGAAGCACCCTTGTGTTTAGAGGTTAGTTCCGCTATTCGCCGCGTGGCGCGCGCGTGTCGTGTCTCAAATGTATTGTTGGGTTCTTTTGTGAAATTATTTCCCCTTTGTTATATTTGCGTACATCCTGTTATTTAGATTTAAGATTTTCTAAGGGTCTTTCAAGAAGTCTCTAGTAAGTGGATTTGTTCCTTTGTTTTATGGCATAAATATGTTTTATGGCTTGTTTATTTTATCGATTGTCACAAGGATTTCTTTCTGTTTATTAAAATAGCTCATTAATAGTCTTACATTATTAATAGACAAGATAGAGATCACTGACGTAAAAACAAGGCGGACAGTTTCGCTATTTAATCAGCAACTGAAGCACCCATAGTATGCCGATTCGCTTGTAAGCTCAAGCCCGCACATTCACATCATAGTATGCCAATCTCTATAGTAAGCCACTTACAAACCGCCGCCACTGCTATGCTTCAGTAGTTGCTTAGCTGCGCTGCGATTCTGTCCGCCTTTTTTTTACGTCAATGATATAGAAAAGATAGAATCAGATAGTCCGTAGTAAACAAAGTACACCGTATGTAAGGCTTCATCTTGAGAACATCGAAGTGCTTCAAGCAAACGTCCACTTACATCACCCTCTATCAGTCCCTTGTTCGATCTTTTTTAGAATACGCGTCAGTTATCTGGAATCCCTTTCACAAGATTTATGACAAAAATTGTAATGGAATTATATCTTGATCTCCCCATTATTTTCTGATAAGTATTTACACCTCCACATGTTAATTTGTTAATTTTTGTGTTAGCTACCAAGGGTTGCCTGGAAGATATTGCTATAAGCAATAAGTGCCGCCCTTGTACACCATGTTTAATTGTTTCTTTTGTATTTTAAGTTTATTGTGTAAATGTGCAAAAAGTGTTATAAATAAAAAGTAGAAATGATTCAAAAGCGTTTTCTAAAAGCACTAAACATCCGCATGAGGCAGCTCAAATTGCTAAACATCTCCGTATAGTTACGTTTGAAACTAAACTTAGGTTGCCATGCGTAGCTGTTAGTTCCGCTACTGTCCGCTTGGAGCGGTGTCCCACATTCCATACGATTTTGATGTAGTTTGAAACGCAAATATACGGAGATGTTTTCATGCTTAGGCTACATATCTCGGTTTCTACCAATGCCAACGACCTTGAACTAAGTAACTTTGTAATCATTTATACGGTAACTATAGCATTTTTCAACAGAAGAAAAATACATAGTAATCTGCATGATACAAATAGTGATGTGGTTTTTCCTGAATTTCATTATAACATACAGAAGTGGAGCAATAAAATTCAAAGTTTACCCTTATTTCTCGATTTTTTTGTTCACTTGTTACAACATAACTGGTGCAGTTTTATCGAAACAGTATGCAAATTTATAAACTTCTAGACAAAATAATATAAAATGATTTGGTTTTCTCAGTTCTTGGAAATTAATTTTATTTTAGATAAAATAAATTAAAAACACACTATTTTCGCACTTGTCAGCCGCAGCGACTGACGTAACAGCCATGTTGCAGTGCATGCTGATAAGGACTTTATTTTAATATAGTTTTGTTCGAAATTTCAACCACCACGAATCGAGTTGCTAATTATTCCGACGAAGCCACCTTAAAGAAATATAACTGTCTTTCCCTTGGCGCCCAACGACAATTCTCTGCTGCAATTATCCTGAGAGGGCCTGGCAGATTCGGGACCCTCTGACGGCCAAGTGGCCCACCAAGGAGTTTCACTGCCATTCGCAAAAAGGAAAAATTATATTAAAAACAGTACCTAGTACAATATTGTAGCCAGTTACACTACATTTTAGATCAGTAGGTATAGGTCTACCAGAATCTCATGGCAAATGGGGAAATAAAACTTTGTGGTGTGCAATACTGGGGAAATTCACTCACAAAAAAAACAGCCGTTAAAGTTGTTAAATTCCTTTGTCGATTTTTTTTTGTGCCTACGACTGCGTTTTTAAACGGCTTGTTTCTGTATATTTTGTCTCGACAGCAGAGTTTTTTTGAACGGAACCCATTTTGACATTAAGACAATGCTCATGTTTACGTACCGTCATATTTTGATTTTTCTTAAGACACTAAGACTTAGGAGGTTTACAATGCGTTAATGCAAAAATCGATGTTCGACGCAAGGACAAAAGCCAATTAACGAACTAACAGAATGTAAATTCACAAAGGCCTTTGTCGATTTCACAAATAATACGAACCGTTAACGAAACTTATACGAAGCGACTGTGGATAATTCACAAAGGCCTTTGCTTTTTTTTTCTAATACGGGTCGTTAATTCCCAAATAGCAGGCGTATAGGCAACTTTAACGAAGTGACTTCAAGTGACCGCGGCGCTTACGTTGCGTTCGTGTACACAGAGCACAAATTCGTGTATTTTCCCCTGCCCCCGCCCCGCGCACACCGCACGTCTGCCGGTTCAATCAAATGAATTCATTCTTTCGTTCTGCAGGATCAGACGCACTCCACTCGTTTGTTCTGGTATTATCGCGCGCGCTATTTTGTTAGGTACAATATAATAATAATTTGATACTCCTGCTCGTAGTATCCCTATTTAATTTGTGCTCCTGCTGTCGCTTGCTGTTTTTTGCGTGTCGTGTTTCATCACAATAGTGATGCATTTCAAATAAACAAAAATGGATATCATCACGTTTCTAGAAAGCGCGGGCTTGGCCCACCTTACTCATAATCAAATCGTTTCATTGGTTTTATTTTACAGGCCTGCGATTCCTGAACGTTAGTGGCGTCGTGTCAGCGGGAGCGGAACCTAACTGCAATCCTCTGTGGGGTGTTCAGGAGTGAACGGTGCCCAGCCAACTCTCGGACCCGTGCGAGGTATAGGACTTTCTTACATACACAAAGGATGCCTGCACTGCTCTTAATAGAGCCTCATAAACTGTCTAATGTACCGTGTTTTATTTGTCTATTTTGATAAGGTCACTATTAAAAGCAGTGCAGGCGCATCCTTAGTAAGAAAGCCCCATCTCATGACCTCACGTGCGGGCCTGAGGGTTGGTACTGTTACCCAACGCACCCTGCAGAGCGTTGTGGCGGGGTTTCTAATACGCTGAAGCCACGACAGTTCGGGCAAACGCAGCGACAAGGCACCTTTGTCACTGCGTATGGCCATATATTACTTTAAACGTGGAAACTAAGGCACCTTTGTGACGGGGACATATCACCTTAAACGTGGAGACTAGATGCCTTTGATATAAGGACATATTACCCTAAACGTGGGGACTAGGCACCTTTGTGATAGAGACACTTTACGTTAAATGTAGGGCTAACGGGACTTAATACGAGGTGACAATATGCAGTATACAAGTTCAGATTGCCTTCGTTTAAATTTGCACTTACGTAGGCTTCAACTTATTTAGACGGCTCCCATTTGTTAAAGGTTTTTTGTCGCCACGTTTAGAATTTTTTCTGAGTGTTGGATTAAACGATCTTGATACTGTTTATTTTTTATTTATGTCTAGTATTAATGAACATGAAGTATATTAGTTATGTGTATGAAAGAATGAAAAATAAATAAATCATAAATCACTTTGTTTACTAATTTATTTTATAGTATAAAATAAAAGGATACAGAATTCAATTATACGAATAACTTAACACCTCATTCAGAACTAGAAAACGGTTTCAAGACTTCTACTTCTATTTGTTGTTCTCCATCAGATGATGAAGATAAAGAGGTATTTATTATAAATCGCCCTATTATAAATTTTTTCCCCCCTCCTTTTTTTACCAGGCGTGGAAAACACACCATTATTCGATGTGCCCTCACTTACGATTCGCCGTATAGTAGTACTAGAAACCCCTGTAAAGAAGTCACAATTAAGTATCTAAGAAAAATAAAACTAAAAGTATCAAAACAACTCACTCCAACTTACCGGTCAACTCTACCACGCGCTTTAAAATAGATGATTGAGTTTGATTAACACCTTCTTCTTCCTCTATTTTATGATAAACATTGAAAACAATATTTCTCGCTTGAGATCGAAGTGGCTTTTTCGACATTTTCACAAAAACAACCAATTTTAAGAAGATAATCACAAAATCTCAGCAGCTTTCGTTCTTTGATTTGACAGGTGACACTGTGACATTGCCATATAAAAATCTATTTATTGTTTATTTTTTAAATGCCATGAGATTCTGGTAGACCTATACTTGAATTTTTCTAGGGGGGCAGCCCTAGTACAATAATGCAAGTTATGCCAATGAATTCTAAAGTTTTGCTGCTACGGTTTAGTTTTGAATATTGACATAACAATAAATTTATATGTATACTTTAAATTCTAACTATACAGAAGGAATCCGATAAACTAATTCTCTTGTTCGTTTTCAATACAATAATTCTGTCCCACGGAAGTACCGTAACGAACTCTATCGGGGAGTAGATACCAACTTTTTGTTCCAATCAAGAACACTAGATGGCAGAAAGGATGATAAAATAGAAAACATCTCCGTATAGTTGCGTTTGAAACTAAACTTAGGTTGCCATACGTAGCTGTTAGTTCCGCTACTGTCCGCTTGGAGCGGTTTCCCAGATCCCATACGATTTTGATGTAGTTTGAAACGCAACAATACGGAGATGTTGCTAAGCCCCCAGACCACTTAGCCATTGATCTGTGGCTAAACCAAAGCCAAAGTTCCAGCCTATTGGCAATGAGAGACTTTCTTAAAATAAAAACCGGCCAAGTGCGAGTCCTGCCTCGCTCTTTTAGGGTTCCGTACATATGACCAATTATTTCAAACTAGATGTTTATTTAATTTTTCAATGCATGTGCTCGTAAAGGCTCACTTTTTATGCATCAAAACCGAACAGAAAGTCGATTATTTTGCCCTAGGGCTTTAATATTGTTTTTTTTTTATTTATTCACAATGGTTGGCTAACCTGCAGCCTTTCCTATGAACCATAAATGTTATACTTTTTTTCCACTATTTAACAGCTCTGGATACAGTCCTTTTGAGCCAATTATAATTTAAAGTTCACGAAATTATATTTGTTTTATTTCCTCACACTATGCATTGAAAAACGTAGTATGATACACGGGCGTAAAAGCAATAAATTACTCGGTTACGTTTAAAACACTCGCTACGCTCGTGTTTTAAATCGTCCTCGTAATTTATTCCTTCTCGCCCTAGTAGCATAAACTACTATTAGTTAATGCTCTAATTCTGTCAAGACATGAAAATTGCAAAATTAAGTTGGTTGTGTATTCGGGGACGTAAGCTTGAAACTAAATTATAAATCGGCGTTTTTAGTATTTGTTGTTTAAATACAGCATATGGTACATAATATACAGAAATTTCAAATTCCTAACTGATTTGGCCTTTGAGATAGACCTCGTAACAAAAATGGTCTATAAATGGTCTATAACTTCTTTATTGTTTACGAAAAAAAAAATGTATACTCTACTTAATGAGCTCTAGACACCCCCACGCAAGGTAAGAAAAAAAAAATTTATTGTCTCCGTTTTCATGTATGAGGCCTCCCCTGAAAAATTATTTAGTTACATTTTAATTTCAAAATTCGGTTTTGGTTCTATCTCATTCCGTCTAACAGCTACATACGTGACATACGGCCAGACAGACGGACAGACGGACGGACAGACGGACAGACATACAGACAGACAGACAGACAGACAGACGGACGGACGGACGGACGGACGAACAGACCCTTCCGGAACATAATGTTGGATTCTCATAATGTTGAATTCTGAAAATGTTGGATTCCGGGAATATTAAAACTGTTTTAATGGTGCAGCAACAAACAGACAGACAGACAGCGGAGTGACATTAATAGGGCTCTGATTTGCCCTTTGGGTATGAAACCCTAAAAAGAAATGTGTAGTTTTGGTGTCAAACAGGGGACCTAAAAAGGCCAACTTGGGTGAATCATGAAATGATTTGAAAGTAGGATAGAGTCACGCTTTCTTCATGCGTGCAAAAGAGACGGCATTACAACAGAATCATAATATGATTCATCCAAAGCGGCCTTTTTAGGGGACCAGGGGCTCTACCGCGTAATTCTCATTTGTATCAACTTCAAGCAAATGCATGCGAAATGCAACGCGTGCAAAAGAGATGGCATGTTAGGCGGGTGTCGTCGCACGCTCGTCAAATTTCAATCTCAAGTTGATGTTGATGAAAATGAGAATTACGCGGTAGACCCACAGAACGTTATTGTATGGGCAACATTCTGTTTGACAGCGAAACCGCTCATTTCTTTTTTTTTTTAAGAAAGTCTCACTTTCAATCGAGTAATTTCGGTAAATAATTACACGGAAAAAAGAAAAAATCCAAGCCGTTACATTTTGTAAATACAAAAATATTTATTTCTCTAAGCACAATATACACATAATTTATAATAGGTACTTTATAGGATATGCAACCTTATTACAGGTCCCGGCAGTAAATAATGCACACCGTATCGTAGTGCCATCTCTGTTGCACGAAGCACTAACAGCCCGGTGACAGAGACGGCACTCTACAACGGCGAAGAATGAAATGAAATGAAATATTATTACTACATACGGCTTGAACACTCACGTGTGATTGTTGTTGACTATATGCCAACCGTTTCACCGATACAATTTCGTCATTATCAAGGCGAGTGTCGTTCTTAGGACGATCGGCGGCTGCCAGTGCCCGTTTGACAACGACGGTGAACGCCGCGTCGTCGTCCTAAGAACGACACTCGCCTTGATAATGCCGAAATTGTATCGGTGAAACGGTTGGCATATAGTCAACAACAATCACACGTGAGTGTTCAAGCCGTATGTTATAATAATTTAGTATGTCAGCTCACGCGAGTTTTAATTAAATTAAATATATTTATTTATGTAATGTAGGTACACTTATTACAGGTCAGTTTTAATGTAATATATAAGTAATTAAATAATCTATGTGTATAGGTAATAATTTTATGTCATAAATAATAATATGGGGAAGTATGCAGGGGAATAATAAAGCTTGGGTTTACTTAAATTTAACTTAAAAAATACACTTGAATAAAATAAAAAGATAGGAATAAGGGATAAATAATATTACAAATATACGCAATGCATATATTAAATATAATGCCTAGCCCCGCCCATTCGATTACCGATGCTAAGATACCCGATGCGCATTATTTACTGCCGTTACGTGTACAATTACTTGCTAAAACAAACAAAAGAATGGTAAAAAACAGTTTTGTGACAGAATAGAGTACTTCATTCTAAGTAAATGAAAATCCGTTTAGATTTTATAAAAATTAAAGCTTTTAATAGAAAGTAAAAAATATGTATTATGCAGTACATGTAACCATGCTGCCGAGCGACACGTCGTGTTTCGACATGATTTCATGAGAAGCCGTACCGGGAGTTGTTAAGAGGCAGTTGAGTGGTATCAGTCATTCGCCCGTAATTTGGCGGTATATTTCGCAGAAATGTCTGAAGAGACTGATTAACGCCTCTCCTTCTGTCACTCTCCCAGTTTCTGCGCGAGCGCGCTTCATCCTAGTTCGTACCGACACTTTCCATCAGACGTGGCAATAGCCAAGCATTCAATTAAGCAAATAATAAAAATAAAAAAAAACACTTATGGAAAATCCAATTATTTTGAAGCTATCATAATTTATAATTTAAAATACGTTTAGTCATATAATGAACTATTTATTACATATTGCTCTTATATAAATTTTCTATTTTAACAGTTATAATTATTTTTTATTTCATTATTTTGTTACAAATACGGAGAATGTACACTTAACGAGCTTTACAACGTAAATTAGATACTCGGCTATCTTTGTTAGCATGTCTAAATCATTGATTTAATAATGTCAAAATAAAATATAATTATATTAAGGCGCTATATGCTGCAGAAGTGCTGCCACTTTAGAAAAAAAAAACATTATTTACTGACTTTACTGTACAGCGCTCCTAGCGGTTTACGAGAGGAACCAGAATTTTTAATACAAAATATTTTACGTAGTCGCTAACTTGTACCGAGAACCAAACTCATGGTAGGTCTACAGTCCGCGGGCCACCAGTCCATGACCTGAGTATAATCAGAAACTATGATCTACTGAGATTCTTCGGCGTGTTTTTTTACATGAGCTCTTAAGGTACTGTACCATCTACACCTGAAGTCACAAGCGTCACATTTGTACGGCGTTTCACCTGTATGCGTTCTCATGTGATTCTTTAACGCATTGGCAACTGAAAATTGATGGTGACAGAGTTCACATTTAAACGGCTTTTCCCCAGTGTGCGTCCTCATGTGAGTCTTCAAACTATTAGAAGCGATAAACTGGTGGTTACAAACGTCACATTTATACGGCTTTTCTCCGGTGTGTGTCCTCATGTGCTTCGTTAAACCGCTGCCAGCTGCACATTGATAATCGCAATAATCACACTTATAAGGCTTTTCTCCAGTATGTACTCTCATGTGCACCCGTAAATCGACGTTCCGACTACATCGGTATTCACATACCTCACACTTAAACGGCTTTTCCCCTGTATGTGTCATCATGTGACTGCTCAAAGCACTCATTGATGGACACTCGCTATGGCAAACGTGACACTTATACGGCATCGGTCCCAAGTGCGTTCTAGCGTGCTTTTTTAAGTTACCGAGCTCTGAGCACCGAAATTCGCACACGTCACATTTATACGGCTTTTCTCCCGTGTGTTTTCGCATGTGTTTGTTCAAATTGCTAACCCCTGTACAGCGAAAATCACATGTTTCGCATTTATACGGCTTCTCTCCCGTATGTTTCCTCATGTGAATCTTTAAAGCACTAGCAGAATTACACCTGTAATCGCAAACTTCGCATTTATGCATTTTTTCTTTAGGCGGCCTTCGTTTTTGACTCTTTTTTATTACGTCGCTTTTCTTCCCATTCTCATCTGCAAACAAAAAAATAACGTTGGTAAACTTGTGTTCATTTTCTTCATCCCTGTATCTATACAGGGTGCTTGGTAATTCGACCTATTCCTTGAAAGGGGTTATACTAGAGATAATTTCCAACGAATTAAGTCATATCAACTAGGTGTCGAAAATGAATGGTCTCCGAGTTACGAAGGCTTTTATATTATTTTTCAAACTTTCAGACTAATAACCAAAAATAAATAATTTAAAAATAACTATTCCTCTCTCAGCACTTATTTATTATATTTCTGATCAATGATAGATGAGTGTTCATTTATAAAAATATACGTCCCCATTATTCCCATAATCTCAGAATTAAAAGGTCTTAAGTGGAAAGAAAATCTTTTTATTTTGTAATTTTTGAAATATCGAAATGTTTTACTTGAAAAAAAAATATCATTTTCGACCCCTAGTTGATAGGCATTATTTGTTGGATATGATCCCTAGTTATAACCCCTTTAGGTCGAAATACCAAGCATCCTGTATATAATTGAGGGACAGAGTTCCATTATCTCAATATCCCTAATTTTTTCAAGTCTCAAAATTTCATGCAGATTTAGAAAATATACACTTTTATCACGCGTAAACTTCCATAGGAACGCTATCACAAATATAAACAAATTGTGAGGTGTCTTTGGAATGTTATTATGATAGTTTAGGCTGAGTCCATTGAAATTACTTAGATCTATGTTTAAGTTGCAGAGCACAAGTGGTAGAGCTGATGCCGGGCTCGACTGTGGAGGTACCACCATCTTACTTGGAGATCCCCTCGAAGTAATTCGGGGGAGAGGAAGAGGACAGCTCACAGGCAAAAAACCAGGAGGCCCACCATGCCTGGAACCGATGGATGGCGGTATATCCATCCCTAATAGCCGGGCCTTATATGGAACAGACTCGTGACGGCAGCGGCGTCACTGGTGCGAGGGTTCCGGCACCGCGTTCACCAACCCGCCTGCCCAGCGTGTGTGAGTATGGCCAATTCTTCCAGGATGACCGCCGGGAGTGGCAAAGTCCTGGTAAAGCTTATGTCCAGCAGTGGACGAACTAGGCTGATGGATGGATGGATTGAATAAATTTAATATTTTCGTGTTTCAAGATCATGAATCAGATCATCATATGCCCAATGACCCCGTCTCCTAGATTGATATTTTTATCAAAATCAAATGCGTTTAAAGAGTTGAAAACAGTAGTATAAATATTTTGTCGATATCTCAAAAAACTACGAAGTTATTGGCAATCAAACTGAGCTTAACGACAAGTCTCGTGACGTCATCTGACACGATTTCATACAAAGAGTAATAAACATCGCTATCGCTGACTTCGGTAATAATAGGAAATATTCCAAAATTAAAAAAGTGTTGTGCTTTGCTATAATTTATTTATTTACTTTAATTAAAACGGACAAACCAATTACAATAATTAGAGATAGTAGGTAACACAAACACAAAACGGTACAGCTCGCGTATTGTAAAAAGAATACGTCTGAAGTTAGGCAATGAACCTGCGCACAACACGAGTATCGGTCTCTTTGGCGGTAAGGAGTAGAGCGCGACGGGGAAACCGGGGGAAATCCCCCAAACATCTCCGCCGCACGGCCCCGCCCCCTAAGCTATTGGCCTTAGAATAAGGAATACTATTGGCTGTTTGTTTCCCGCACATTTCGCGATTGGCTCCTCAGTCGACGTTTGTTTGCAGTGCTGCGTTCAAGCGTCCATTTTGCTCTCAAAGTACAGTCGCACACAAAAGTGTATTGATTTTCAACGTGATGGTTTTACACAGAAAAGAAAGAAAGATGATTTATGATGTATTGTGTTATATGAAGAAAGACGATAGAAACACAAGTTTGACACAGTGCAATTATGTTGTCAGTTTTAAATAAAAATTGTATAGCGAAATAGGTTTTTTTTCTAGACTGTAGTTTCCTACACATTATGTACCTACTCGTACTTGTCTCATTAGGTTGAATAATTATGCAATATCACCCGTCAGCTTGTAGTGACCGCAAGCACTTTTATGCGCGACTGTGTACATGCGTAAACTCAATCAGCAAACAGATCACAGTCCAGATTTGCGTTTAGACGAGCGTTGAGGGAGAGGAGAGTACGCGGTATGGGCGACATACATATGTATGTTTATAAAAGATATGTATATGGAGAGAAGAAAAGGAGAAGACAAATAGAGATTACCTTGTGATGTAGACGCAGTTACTCTCTGTATCTTTGTTTCTCCAATCTCGAGCACCGAATCCTGATTGTTCTGTAACGATACACATAACCTTAATTACACGTTTCAAGAGGTAGGTCAGGATCGTAGCATCTGTGGTCTCTGCCTAACTTATGTAAGATAGGCGAGAATATAGTTAGCATGATTTGGGTGAATGTTAAACTGTTCTTTAACTGTTTTGGTTAAAGGGAAATCAGGGTACATTTTGTTGTTTTTCTGGACCTGGAGATATCGTAAATAAATGAGTTTCATGGAATGCTGTTTTGGTTAAAGGGAAATCAGGGTACATTTTGTTATTTGTCTGGACCTGGAGATATCGTAAATAAATGAGTTTCATGGAATGTAAAGTTGAATGTTGAGTCACATCAGTCAGTTACATGCTTTGATTAATTTAGTGAAGATGCGGTATAACCACAACGCGGTTGGATCCACAAATACAGGTCCAGCGGGCCTATCTTTGTTTAGTAGTATTCCAGGCGGCGTTTGTGTGCACGTAATTGAAAACACCTTTACCTATGCTATAAAATCCAGAAAAAACCTGCAGATACCTTCTTGTGCATTTATCGGGTGTACAAATCACTCAAGGACAAAAAACAAATTTCATGGCATCACCTTCCACTCGTAAGTACACCAAAACCAGAAAAAATCCATAAATTACTTTCTGTTTGTTTGGTTTACATTTCGCCATTTGCAGAAAAGGACGGTAATATTCAATATGAATGTGTGCGACTAGTTCAGTTGCGCTGGCGGCGACAGTTTTTCTCTTGCATGCCGCGTCATGTACAGAGCCACAAACTTATCTGTTCCGGTGGGCCAAACTAAAATGGCTTCTATATTCACTGTATGACAGTCTTCGCCGCCGGAATAGATTAGTTTGTGGCTCTGTAATCACACTAGACTTCACCGCTCGGCTCAGCTCGCTTTCTGTCGGCTTTGTAACGAACCGAGCCGACCAAGCAATATCCTGTCTTGCTCGCTCAAAAGTCTTGTATCGTCAATCTATCTCTTTCGCTGATGGTAATTGCATATACACAGTACGAAATACCTGTTCCATTTCTTGAATCAGTCGAGTAAGGGCGTTACGAATCTTCACTTAATTAATCAAAGGTTACATGTACGCCGTCGTAATTTTGTAGAATCCGGCAAATTGTAAAGTATGAAATCGAAAATCTTTCACCAAAAAGTAGAAAATAGGTGCGGACGAGCGGAGCGAGGAGGAGCGTGTTAGGCTTACATGTAAGTATATATTGGGAGCAGAGCGAAGGGAAGCGGAGCGAGGCGACCCTTAATACTTATAACAGAACAGCTATATACAAATTAGAAAATGCGGTATTCTACTATTTGACGAAGATTCGTCAAATAGCAAAATCGAGAGCGTTTAGAAACTGACGACGCCGGAACGGCGAAATTTTACTATTTGCGTGCGAAATATGCACTCTTAAGGCCCTTAATACTGCGAAAGTGCTGGAATTTTGCAAACCTACCAGAACAATTATCAGTGCGTGCACAGAACTTTTTGCTGGAAAAGCAAGATATTGGTCAAGAATAACAATAAAAATATGACGCCATTTACGTGTAGACGAACGGGAAGAAGGTTTATAAAAAGATAATTATTTATTAAACAAATATGTAATTTAGTTAAGAAGGCTGGTACAAGACTAACTTAATTTAACAAGTATAAAAACGGTAAACAATTCAGACTAATTATGTGTAACAGTGATTTCTAGGTATCAGGGCAACACGTGCAGTGCTGCGTCGGCGGGTTGCGAGGCGCTGGCACTGGTAACTCGCCTAGAGTGAAAATTTCCAATACAAACTTTTTTTTCAGTGATATTAAAATTGTTTCATATTTTTTTTATTGTTATTCTTGGCCAATAGCTTGCTTTTCCAGTAAAAAGTTCTGTGCACGCACTGACAATTATTGAAAGTCAGTTCAATTAAGGCGATATGCGAAAAAAATACGGGTGTTTCTTTTCTGTGTATTTCATGAAATACACGGCAAATTAAAATCAGTTTCTAGTATATGCATTTTCACTTTATATTCTAGGGTTTTGAAATTGGAAAACATGTTTGGATAAATTTTCCTCGATAGAAATAATTGTTGAAATGCCGTCTTCAAACACACTTTTTCTCCTCGTTTGACGAATAGGAACCATATACAGAACTCAAACATATTTTATTAGGTGTGTTTTAAAAATATCTAGAGATTTGATATTTGAAATTTTGCTAGCTATTTTAGTTTTTTTGATAAAAATATAAAACCAACTTTTTTCCCTTTTGGTCTGAATCCGCCCCTCTCGCACTGCGCGATTTTTCGCTTGGAGTGACAGTGACAAAAATAAAATTCGCATAGCCTCTTAAGGACCGGTTCAGCCAAACATGCTTTCGCGTTTGGACAATTTAGCATATTAAATCAGAATATTTTTAACTAATAAAATGTGTGATTAAGAAGTTTCAGTTAAGAAGTTGAACTACATCATATTTATTTCAGATTTGACACAAGTATCACAATCATCGAGAAAAAAAATCGGAAAGATCGCTTAAATCACGGAAAACATCATTTGGCGTTGGAACTAGTATGATCATTCTACTGGTCTAACTACAAAATAAAATATTTTTATAGAGTAACTTAATGAAAGTAGCTTTTCCAGGTTTTAATTGTTTTTTTTTTCCTATCGTAATTAAAAAAAATACTCAAACATTCAACATTTTCTTTGTACAGATAAATCACGCAAAATTTATTTAATTAATTTAAATGTTTGTGTGTTTCTTTTAAAATAACGAAAGGAAAATATATTCGAATATTAAATGAATATTTATTTTGATTTCTTCACGGTAAAAAAAAAGAAAAAGAAAATAATGTTTTTATGCAACGCCAAATATTACGTTTTTCGTGATTTTAGTGATCTTTCAGATTTTTTTTCTTGATAATTGTGATATTTGTGTCAAATCTGAAAAATACATAATGTAATTTAACTTCTTAACTAATTACGCGCATTTTATTTGTTAAAAATAATCTGATTTAATATGCTAAATTATCCAAACGCGGTAGCATGTTTGGCAGAACCAACCCTTAAATGCCTAGAAATATTAGATGTCCCATCCCTAATGAATCATTTCCAGTAGATACGCGACTTGATCACCCGACCCTGTAGTGTACAGATAAAACCTTTGATTTTCCCAAAGAAGTCACCTAGGCGCATTTTATTACACATTATTATTACACAAGATAACGCACGAATTCCCAAAGCTTAATTTTTTAAAGTTTTTTTTTTTTTTTTTCAGAGAACATAATTTTGGTATATAAATTAACCATTACTTTTTTATGATTTTTAAAAGAATTGTCCGATGACCTTGTCACTTGAGAATTTTAGACATTATACTGATTGTGATGTGTGATTGCTTATAAAAAAGTGGTCTGTCTCTGTCTGTCTACTCATCTGTCGTCTAGCTTTCAAATTAGTCTGAAGCAAATTAATATAAATTTATCTTGATAGCAAAGGATACATTTCTAAACAGCCATTAATCAAGTGACGCCACACGAGGGCAAATGTAAGTTGCTTTTGTAAAAATATTCATCATTATGAGGTTTTTTTAGACCAAAACTTAGAAAATACGGCTTATTAAACCTAAATCTCGAAATGGTTTTCGAATTAACACACATTAACATAATTTAATATATGCCAATTATCTGTCAAACTAAAATCCTCAAAAGTATTAACATTTTGCTACATCATCATCTCCATCCATCAGCCTAGTTCATCCACTGCTGGACATAAGCTTTTCCAGGACTTTGCCACTGCCGGCAGTCATCCTGGAAGAATTGCCCATACTCACACACGCTGGGCAGGCGGGTTGGTGAGCGCGGTGCCGGAACCTTCGCATTAGTGACGCCGCTTCCCCGTCACCAGTCTGTTCCATATAAGGCCCGGCTATTAGGGATGGATATACCGCCATCCATCGGTCCCAGGCATGGTGGGCCTCCTGGTTTTTTGCCTGTGAGCTGTCCTCTTACTCTCCTCCGAATTACTTCGAGGGGTCTCCAATTAAGATGGTGGTACCTCCACAGTCGAATACAGTACCTCACCGTGTGTGAATAAAAGTCACAGATAGCGATGGGTTGTACTTACAACATATTGCATATCAGTTAGGTCCGATTGCGGTTTGATCTCAATTCGAACTTTCTCAGGTACAGATTTTCTTTTTCTTTTTGGTGTAGATTTCTGCGAGGCTTGCGGATGTTGATTGGGTTCTTTGACTTCTTGCTTTAAATCTGGAAAATGAAGACACGTTTAAAATAATCCTGCACATTTTTTTTATAACCGTTGGGGCCGTAAGGCGTTGGAATAGAGACCACGTACAGCAAAGCGCAGCGTAGGCCGCCCTCGTGTCCGCTGGACTGACGACCTGAAGTACGTTGCGGGTGGCGGCTGGATGAGGATGACTGAGGACCGCCAAGAGTGGCGTAATATTGGGGAGGCCTATGTCCAGCAGTGGACGAATACGGGCTGATGGATGGATGGATTTTTTTTTTACGTTTTATCCAAAAAATAAGAAAAACAATTATAAGTTTTGCAGTTCGGAACGCTTTCCTTCGCATCAATTCGCCCTTTCACAGCCTCTGTGTCAAAGATTGTTATTATTTTCAAGGATTCTAATGTATTTGTTACATTGTAATCTCTAAATGTGTACTTTTCGTGTTTTTTTGTAAGAGGCATTGAATAAAGTTTTAATCTATCTAATTTATTTTAATTTTTTATAAAATAAAAATAAAATAAAAACCTTAATTATTAGTTGGCGAAACTCAAAACATAGGTAGGAACTACTCGTATATACTAGGTGTTAATTTGATAGCCTTTTACCTCCAAATAGGTTGTTCTACCCATGAATATGAACAACTTTTACTATGGGCAACACTGAAATCGCGAAAAAAAGCTGATGACCGATTGCTTATAAAAAAGTGGTCTGTCTCTGTCTGTCTACTCATCTATCATCTATCATCTAGCTGTCAAATTAGACTGAAGCAAAGTATTATAAATTTATCTTGATAACAAAGGACACATTTCTAAACAGCCATTACTCAAGTGACGTCACACAAAGGCAAATTGGAAGATGCAGCCTTTTCGTAAAAATATTCATTATCATGAGGCTTTTTAAACCAAAACTTCGAAAATACGGCCTATTAAACCTAAATCTCGAAATGGTTTTTGAATTAACACACCTTAACATAATTTCATCCTTCGACCAAAATAAAATAAATGGACGGGCCATAGCGTACAGATTTTTGAAGTCTGTAAAGTGAGCGCCGGCTCTCACTTCATCTCTGTCTCTGTCTGTTAGAAGAGTGACACGTACGCTTATTATTACATGCCATCCAAATAACTGACGAAAAAATACCTTCTTGTGCATTTGCAAAGTGCAAAAAGCAAAATAAACATAAAAATAAAAATTAGGTATTGAAGTATATATCCAATTGCTTCGACTCGTTATGAGTGAGCAAATTGTAAAGACAAGGCCCGTCCATTCATTTTATTTTGGTCGAAGATTTTATCTATGCCAATTCAACCTATTTCAACTCTCATTCAAAAAGCCTTGTCATCACTTTAGTAAGTATATGACACAATCATGGAGTGCTTTTTGAGACAGTTATTCCTGATCGCTCCTACGGCCGAACGGTAGAACGCTCGCCTCCTAACCCAGAGGTCGTGGGCTCAATCCATTAATTACGTTCACGCGGGTGAAGCCGCGGCCAAAAGGCTAGTGGAGTAATGTATTGTATTGTGGCGATAAATAAAGTTTTTATCTATCCATCTAATAAAACATCATCAGTAATCACCAAGTAAAATCTGACTATGTTTTCTCTTAACCCGGATCACGACACGGGTTCTATTGTCATCTCTGTCGCACGTGTTGAAAATTGTATACGCTACTATCCTATCAGTGTTGGAACTTTAAGAAATTGTTAATTTATAAACAGCTATCAGAGGTGCGTTGTAACAACACTGTGGTTACAACGCTGAGTTTTTTAACGGGTTTCGTCGTGTAGCGACACTCCAGGGGCGCACGAAGGTGAAAAATCCATAAAAGCTGGTCGAAACCTAAAAACGTAAAAATTCTCGAAACACGTCAAAAATAATTTAAATTACTACCTGAATAAACAATGAAAAGGTTCACAGCAATTAGGGCTACCTGAAAAACGGGTTGTCATTTTTACATCAGTCCAAAGTTGAACTTGTTCAAAATTGGATGTGTTTACGACAATTTTAAGTCTTGCGTTTATTAATTTCTTACTCGGAAGTTTTAGTGAAAGTTTGTGTTTTTGCGATGAATTCTACTCCAGAAGGTAATTACCTATTTTTTACTATTTATTTTAGATACTCAATGACTTTTTTTAAACATTAATGCCACTAAAACGACGTGAAAATTATTTTTTTCTGCTTAGTAATTTTCATGAAATGATAAAGTTGAATTTCCTGGCACATCCGGCTTTAATGTTAACATTGTTACAAAAAGTAATCATTAGTCTTGCTAAAACCACTGAAAATTTTCCCGTCCGAAACCGTCGCCTTAACAAAAATTTCATTTTATTAGTCATGTTTGCTAATTTTTGTTTTTTAATTGTTTTAGGATCAACTAACGAAGAAGCCTGTTTTAGCAGATACACTCTTGTCAGCTATTATAGGGAGTATGCTTCTCCATAGCATCACGAAAAACGGACATACTTGCAAGAAAAGATTTTACGTGTTACCGATTTTTCACACGAAACCAAGTGGTTGTTAACAAGATTAGTGTCGGATTACAACACCAAACTCCAACAAGCACATGACAATTTTACAGGGTGCGCCAACAAAAACAAAAATTGGTTCAATGCCTATGTTACTTTCCCTGTTGTGCATTCAGCCCACAACCAAGGAGGTGGCCGACCTTCCAAGAAGTTTGAGGAAACCAGTGATCGCTCAAAGATTTTTGGGAAAAACTTGGTCTACATAATATAGACAAACCAAGGCAGGGTGGAGGGGTGTCTACAGATGGAAACACGGCTTGAAATATGTTTCAGCATGCAGAGGAAGTAACTGAAATATCTAGTATCAGCCTGAATCTCTTAAATCGACTTCATTCAATTTTGAAGTTCATGGCAAGTGGATATAAAATAAATGCTGCCAAATTTAAGATTTTCTGCTTGAAAACAGCATGTACTTTTGTGTTCCATTATCCATGGTTTAATATGCCTACGACGTTCCACAAAATACTGTTCTATGGCTTAAGCATAATTGAAACTTCGGAAGTAGCTATTGCTCAAGAGAGCAGAAACAAAGATGTGAGAAAATACAGGGAGCAATTTTCCAAATTTTTTTTTCGAAAGCAGTGTATGGTAAACACGTATCAAAGACTAATGGTGTCATCTGACCCTTTTATAAGTGATCTAAGAAAACTTTTCTACCTTTGTTTCAAAGTGTGTTAAATTTATTAGAGGATCCTGAAATTGACACTGTATAATAAACTAAAAATAATTATATATATTTTTTGATTATGAAAGACTTGCATTTAATTTTTGTATATTATTTATCTGTATGAAATTAAGGGGGAAGGGAGTCAGTGTAAGAGAAAGGAGGGGATAGTTATTTTTAACACTATTAGGTATATTTTTAGATCCATATGAATTGTTACCCAAAAGCTAACCACTCCAGCTCATTTTTGACCCATTTTAGCAGAGGTAGAAGGATATTTGGTATTTTCCTCTGCCCACACTATCCCTCTATCCCTATAATTGGACCAGGAACAATCTTTCACCCAACCTATGACAAATTTGAAAAAAATTGGTTTTGGCCAGCTTTTTCGGATTTTTCACCTCTGTGGGTCGCGACACGGGTTCTATTGCCATCTCTGTCGCACGCGTTGAAAATTGTATACGATATCCTGCTGTCAGTGTTGGAACCTAACGAAAGTGTTTATTAATGAACGGGGGTCTGGAGCTGTATTTTTGAATCATTCGAATTTCAATTCGCATATGAATCCGCATGATTCGCATAAGAAAACTTGAAATCAGTATTTTTGAAAATTCTCTCCGTGAATTCTGCAACGAGTGGTCTGACCCACTCGTTTTCCGATTTCTACTAGTAGAAACTATGCAAGAATGACAAGAACAAAATGTCGATGTCGATGCATCGATGAGGCTGACATGACATTATAACTTTTTAATTTACGTTCCGTTAACCTCCATTCATTACCGGTTTTTAAAATCAACGAAATATTGCTTTCCGGTTTTATTTTTTTCTGCGTGAAACGAAAACCGTTCACATTGATGTCTACTGATTAAAAAATACGTAAAATCGTGACCAATCGAACTGAATTTCGCACGTGAATTTTTTTCGTGCGTGATTTTATGATTCACGGCGAGTGATTCAAAAATACAGCTCCAGAAGTCAGTTGTCATTTTGGCATTATATTTAGTATAAATCTCTGTACGAAATTTAACGTAAATATGCCAAGTGACGTTTAGAGCCTATACTAACTTTGCGAACCCTGCTCAGAGTTGATGGTGAAAAAGTCGACACCAGTGTAGCCAGTGTCATTTTTGAACGGTCAGTGTTGAGACGTGAGATGATTTTTGAATGGGTTAGTGTTCGATCTGCATAGGAAACTTAACTCATACCTGTTTCAGTGTCACTAGGTCTTTTTACTCGGACTTTCTTTATAATGGTGTCACCCTGGAAGGAAAGAAATTGGTTATCACTTTGTTTTAAACAATAATCATCCCTATAGCAGAGTAAATATATTATATACTATACCATAGAAGAATATCTTCTCGATAATCTAACTGAAAGTACAAGCTGAGAGTATCTTATAACTTGTATAATGTATACCTACTAAACATGACTTAATTTGCATTTATTATACTTGACATTTTTGAAAAATATATATATTGCCTTTATCAGCTTGTTTTTCGTTTTTTATATATAAGTATATAGGTAAATACACAAAAGAAACACAATTATTGTAGAATAGTCCAAGATATATTTCGGGCCCCACTGGGCCCGGCATCAGTTGGAGTAATAATGACAGGATGACAGATGATATTTACAAGATGACAATGAGAATAATACAATAAAAAAAAAATTAAAAAAGGAAAAACTACTTCCCTAAAAGCTAAACTTTAAATCATAGATGTATCTCATAAGATCGCTAATGATGCGAATAAAATGAAAAATATATATATTGCCTTTATCAGCTTGTTTTTCGTTTTTTATATATAATTATATTACTATTCTACAATAATTGTGTTTCTTTTGTGTATTTACCTATATAATTATATATAAAAAATGAAAAACTTGACATTTTTATAACTTAATATGACATATCATGTAATGTGGAATTAGAATTTATTATTAGAATTAGAATTTAAATATTCAAATTGTAGGAGTCCGACTGACATTTACCAGAGGCACATTGTCACCTCTTTAATATTTGTATGCCTTTTAGGCTAAAACGTGATAGATCTAACCTCTTCACCATCTTCATTTCTTTGTCTTTATAGAGTAGTGGAACTCAGTACAAACGCTCCGACTCAAACTCACACATGCATACGCGTGCTCTACACGTCGCCGCGCCAATATTTGTATGGAGCCTTCCCCGAACTTAGAACCCCCATCAGCCAGATTTTAGTATTATTTGTATAGAAAGTCATACAAGTGCGTCAACTGATCCGCATCGTACGGCGCACGTATCAGCCCGTCGGTAATGCCGACGCCATTGTCATGACGTCATACGGACAGCCGATCAGTGAAGACTAAAGGACCTCACTCACTAAGGCAGCTAGCTGTACAACATGCTGGCAGCCCACCCCGGACCCGCGGGTTGTAGCCCGCGGAGATGAAGCCCGCGCAAAGGTGATAACATCAAGGCCCGTAAATTCGATCGGCCTTCGGGCGGCCGAAGACGACTCCCACTGCTGCCGATCAGTGGACGCATCCCACGCAATTCCATTGTCTTTCACACATACTCGTAGTTTCACACATACTCGTAGTTTCACACATACTCGTAGTTTCACACATACTCGTAGTTTCACACATACTCGTAGTTTCACACATACTCGTAGTTTCACACATACTCGTAGTTTCACACATACTCGTAGTTTCACACATACTCGTAGTTTCACACATACTCGTAGTTTCACACATACTCGTAGTTTCACACATACTCGTAGTTTCACACATACTCGTAGTTTCACACATACTCGTAGTTTCACACATACTCGTAGTTTCCGCTCATCCGCTCGCTACGAAAATCCGAATGACATTGGTGCGCAGAGTGCGCGGCAGCAACAACAGTATCCTGGCCATGATAGCGGACAGGCTTGATTGTTGTTACATGAATCACTGCTGCAGTATTCATGTGGCAGTAGACAGACCTGTCTTCTCTAAAATTAATAATTTTAAAGTTACTAACACTTAGCATAGGACTAGACTAAGTTTACTAACAAAATTTGTGATCCATAGTTGCTCTTTCAATAAATGATTTGATTTGATTTGATTTGATTGGATTGCTGCGGATACAGCGGATGCATTGCCACAAACTAATTCCCTTGATATGATCCGTCTGATGCGTTAGATGCGGAACTGTGGACGCTTACCTTTAAAGTAGTTATGGTCGCCCATTCAAAACCTATTTAAATGAGATAAAATCATTGCAAACAAGATTTTTAAAATATTTGATTGGCAAGAATACAAAAATTGGCGGTAGAGAAAATTTTGACAAATTTTTAATATCCATAAATTATTATCGGTCTATGAAAAAATAAAATATGTTATTACACTTGAAAATGTTAAAATTGAAAAGCAAATGAAGATGGTGAAACATGAAATTTTTACTAGAAGGATAGCTGAAAAGAAACTAATAGTCTGTAAAGCATATAACTATTATGGTGATAGAACCAACCAATGTCTAATCCCTAAATTATTTTTCAATGCAAGTGCTCGTAAAGGCCCACTTTTTATGCACAGAAAGTCGATTATTTTGCCCTAGGGCTTTATTATTATTATGTTTTTAAATTTAGTTACAATGGTTGGCTAACCTGCAACCTTTCCTGTGTACCATAATTTTTTTACGTTTTTTTCCACTGTTTAACGGCTCTGGATACAGTCCTTTTGAGCCAATCATAATTTAAAGTTCACAAGATTATGTTTGTTTTATTTCCTCACACTATGCATTGAAAAACGTAGTATGATACACGGGCGTAAGAGCTCATAATTTAAAGTTCACAAGATTATGTTTGTTTTATTTCCTCACACTATGCATTGAAAAACGTAGTATGATACACGGGCGTAAGAGCAATAAATTACTCGGTTACGTTTAAAACACTCGCTACGCTTGTGTTTAAATCGTCCTCGTAATTTATTCCTTTTCGCCTTTGTAGCATAAACTACTAATGTACTTACGATAGATCTACGAGACGAGACATATAATAAACCAATTTTTAAAAATTTAATAAAAATATATTACCTATCTAGACATTGCATAATAACTTGTTTTGGTCCTAATTATTTATCTGAATGCGTATGTAAATAAATGATAAGACAGGAAGTAACTACTATAGCCTAGTATGGTTATTAGTGCTGTATATTTCTTTTTATTGGTTTGCAAGTTTATACATATAAACAGGGGCTATTCTGCCTACAAACTGTAAGGTTTTCATCCATCCATCCACCAGCCTAGTTCGTCCACTGCTGGACATAAGCCTTTCCAGGACTTTGCCACTCCCGGCAGTCGTCCTAGAAGAATTGCCCATACTCACACACGCTGGGCAGGCGGGTTGGTGAGCGCGGTGCCGGAACCCTCGCACCAGTGACGCCACTGCCCGTCACCAGTCTGTTCCATATAAGGCCCAGCTATTAGGGATGGATATACCGCCATCCATCGGTCCCAGGCATGGTGGGCCTCCTAGTTTTTTGCCTGTGAGCTGTCCTCTTACTCTCCCCCGAATTACTTCGAGGGGGTCTCCAAGTAAGATGGTGGTATCTACACAGTCAAGCCCGCCATCAGCTCTACCACCTAATAAGGTTTGGCAGATGTTTATTTCATGTTTTTGTTTTTTGTGACATGCAAATTCAAAAAATGTGTTTCATTCAAAGATCACTTGCATATTGTACTAAAACAAGATATATTTCCAGCCCAAGAGGGCTCGAATGTTTAGGGCTCTTATAGTTCATGATTTATCGATTTTTGGGAAAGATTTCCATGAGCATTTTATCTGTAGCAGAACTGTTGAGCATATATACATTTTTAGATGTTTTAGACATTGATATTAACAAGTATTGAGCTTCAATAACAAATTTTAGGTTATTTGGCCCAGAAAATCTCAAATTATACTGTGACGAATAGAAAGATAGACACTGAAACTTTAAAATAAAGGTTTTTGTTTCTACCATGGGACGCTAAAATGAATACTTACAATGTATTTCACCACAGGTGCCTCTGGAACAGGTTTGATTTCAATTTCTATCTCAATTTTCTCGGGAATTATTCCCTGTTTTGAATCTTCGTTACCATTAGAAGCTCCTATTTGATTATCTTGATCAAACTCCATGACTTCTTGCTTTATACCTGAAAAATTATGGTATATGATTGTATATTATTATGTTAAATTAACGTAATTTGAATATGTTATAATAAGAAAAAAGGTTTTTGTCTGAATGAAGGGCAGCGGCTTATTTTGATTTGGCACCCTGAGCATGTTAAACTTGCTGACACAAAAATTAACAAAAAAAAAACCAAAACGACCAAAACTAACAAAATGAAAATTTTTATTAAATTCTTCTTGTGATGCACAAATTATTTGATAAATTTAACAGTTGTCCATAATCAATGCACTACAAATTTTTTGGTGTACCTAAGCAACGAGTGATGCTGAGTAATTAGTTATACTTCGAGATTAAGAAAATTAGTGTAAATAATAATAATATAAGATAGTGAGGGCTAAATTTAGAAATAACATTCTCTTTAATTCATATCTTGGGGCACGGCAGTGTCTCCGCCAAGTTGATATATTATACTCAATCTTATACAAAATGACAGTTTTGTTGTAGAGAATTGTAAATAAGACTAAGAACGAAACAAGAAGTATATATATTTTTTTTTCACAGTATTCTGTTTGTAAATATTACTTTATTCAGATGTTCGGTTAGGTTATTGTAATTTAGTAGGAATCGATTAGATTTTAGTAGTTTATGAGAGTTTTATGAGACATAATCCGTAATATATTGTATAGAATTCCATCACAACGTTTGACTCAACTTAGTTCCATCGTTTACAGACCATTTTTGATTTGAAATTCCCCTTCTGTCTGTTTGTTGTTTCATTTATTGCACGTCATTTTAGACATGATTGTAGTTTATAAGATTTATTTGTTAGTTAGGATGTGTAAAAAGCCCTAGAAAATGCTTTACAGCGAAACCGGTCGGGCATAATAAAGTTGTACGTAATATGTGGAAAAGTACAAGTGTTTTTTTTTTTTTTTTTAAAACAATGTTTTATAAACTCCACCAAGTGCCAACAATCACTAGCATCTACTATATTTAGTAGTTTAGGTTTCTTGATTTCCCAAATATATAAAAAAATCAAGTGGCGCCCATTTGTTTTTGTTCACGCACATCTTTTGTGTAATTCCAAGCATCCCGAACCACAAATAACTAGCCGGATCAGAATAATTGTAATAATCGTAACACTTTCAAAAGTTCTTTGGAAGAAATTAGGTCTCTCCTTATATTGACGAAATTACATTGTTTTGTTGATCTTTTATTAAGTCAACATACTTAGAAGCAATGTCTTTAGTTAGATATACAAGGTGAATTTGTGAACATCGTCCAAATTCATACTTGAGCCTTGGTAAGTGATCAGCATCATGAACCAATAACGATCTTTGTAAAATTCATAAAATTAAATTTCGACTTCCCATAGTCATTCACTCAGGACTGGCAGTGAATTACTATGAGAAGTAAAAATTTCATTACATGAATTTCACAAAAATTTTTATAGATTCATGATGCTGATCACTTACAAAGCCTCCAGTATGAATTTGGACGATGATGAAAGTCACCTTGTATACTTTTTTCTAAAAAAAATGTATTTTCAACCTATTATTTTCAGTTGTTAAACCTTCCACAAAAGAACGCGGATAAGGGATTTTGTTTTTTTTTCATAAAATAGGTAATGGAAATATGAAGTCTATCTACTTAAATATAATATTTTTTTGCCTAGAAAATATTTCAGTATTAGCTAAAAACACTCCAATTTGTTTATTCAGCTTATTGTTGTTTCGCTGCATTATTATTATGGCTCATCGGACTTTGCGTCTTGCGTGCAAGAAAAAGAGGCCAATGTGCCAACATATAATCGTCTCTATCAAAAGCAAATAAAGTCTTTGCCATTGGACTTATTGCGCTGGACAGGTAAGTAATAAAAAAAGTTGCTAGGGTAGGCCATACTCTTAAGGATAGCCAGATTAGCCAGAGTCTTCTGGTCCTAGGGTAAATATGCCACTATTTTAGGGGACAATCTCTGGAAATACTGAAGTAACTGAAATGATTTTGATAATTTTTTCATGGTTAAACTCTTCACTTGATCAATGGTTATAATTTGTTCCCTGACAATAGCCATTTTGATATGGGCATTGGCAATTTCACGCAGGTGAAACTCCTGGCTATACTAGCCTTTTGCCCGCGGCTCCACCCACATTTATAACATGATCTTTTTCTTTACGTGTAAAGAGTAAAGAAAAAAACCAAGCTTTTGCCCTGTTACAATGTTTTTCGTTGTTATTTTCATCATATTGATCTTAAATAAAAAACTATCATATATAAACGCTCCAGTCGTCTATGAACTTTATTTTAGTAAATGAAACATAATATCAAATTACTTATTTATATGAAAAAGTATGGAAATAGAGGAAAAAAATTACTCGACAAGAGGTAACTTTGCGAATTTATTCTATCGAGCCAACTTTATCAAATCGTGTTTCCATCGTGTATACTGTCTAGTATATATAACCAATAATACCAATATATTTTCCTAGATTTTAATTTAATTGTTTACTTCTTCAAACAAGGGTTATAAAAACGTGCTTGTGTGTAAAAAGCTCGGTGCGCTCTTAAATATTTGCCTCGTTTTCAGCTTGACGGTTATTTTATCAACACCCCTTATAGCCTATATGTTGATCAGAGCCACACAATGATAATAAATAAAAACCGGCCAAGTGCGACTCAGATTCGCACACGAAGGGTTCCGTACCATTATCTATAAAATTGTCAAAAAAAAAATATGTCTGTTGTATGGGAGTCCCCTTAAATATTTATTTTATTCTATTTGTAGTAAGCCATCAAACAGTTTGCTGGATGCCGCTAGCCTGGCGACATCACACTTATATTCCTTCTGTGCCCCCTTAACAACAGCCCAACCCCTAAATTATATATTCGAACATGACATTGGCTGGAGTTTAAAAAATGCTAATTCTGCTAAAATGCTACTAAAATGGACCCCTTTCGCCTTTCCACATACTTCATTGCATGATCCTCCGTGTCGTGTATACTTCGCCTGTTCTCGCAAGGGGAAGCAGAGCAGGCTCTGAGGAAGCGTTAATAAAATAAGCTTGTCGTTAGATTTTATTGATTGACATGTCCAGCGCCCACAACATTCTTACCTGCTACCGATATTGGGATATTCAAAGGCACTTCCATAACGCTTGTGTCACGCCGTGAAGGCTCCATCGATTATGAATAAGTACCTCCGTACAGATCACTTGTGTAGGTAATTTTGTATAATCAAGCAAGAGAAGAAACAAGTTTGATAAAATAAAATGGAGTCGAGAATTTGTTTAGGGTCCTAAAATGCACGTGCATATAATGTACGACAAGTAATGCGTACCCCCAGTAACACACGGCTTAAATTACAACTAAGTGTACATGCAATCTGGGGGCGTACATTATTGGCTGTACATTAATGGCTGTGTTTTAGTTATGCGCCTCAAATTGCATACCTACCCCAACCCAAAAACATTATACAAAGAACTAGAATGTCCACTACGACTAGGGATGGGTTTTCATCCGGGAAAATTCCCGATTGCGGGAAATTTCCCGAAAAGTTTCCGTGAAAACAACCGTTTGGGAAAATATTCGGGTTTTTCATTTTGACACTTTGTTTTAATTTATTTTGAAATAAAAGCTATCCACCATGGCAAATAAGTAGATTTGCCGTATTGTAGCTAAATTACAGAAAGTTCTTTAATTGACAGTATCATTGTTTTATCCATAACAAAAATAATTCAATCTTTTTTTTTCTCAGTAAGTAATGCATAATTCAAAAAAACTTTATCAGTAAAAGGTGTTTGTAATAGCATCAGCAGTCTATAAAAAAAATAGTTCGGTTACTTAACCTTTTAATAAAATATTTTCAAGTACCTGTAGTTTCCATAGCGCATATTTTCGCAGTTAAGTGTATGGAAATAAAATGTTGGCTGTGATTTCCTCTATCACCTGCAGTAAGTTTTATAGCATTTGTGAAGAAAAACCGATTGGGAATTTTCCCCGATAAACACTGGGAATTTTCCCAAACGGGAATTAACCCGGGAATTTTCACCTAAAAGTCTGAGTCAAGCCTCAAGCTGACTAAAATAACAAATTAATTTTTTAGATGTCCTGGTGCAGAAATTCAATGTGAGCGCTTCTCGTCTGGAGGCGCAACGGTGAGGAGAACTGCCGAGCCGCAACAGGGAGCGCCACTACATCAGGACAACAGTCCTGTCTAGTAACTCGAGGGCTCTGAACGGGGAACTATCTCCTTTAGAGAGTTCCTGTTGATAGTCTGACAAGTAGATTGGTGGACGTGGGGATTGAGGCCGTCGTAGATGATGTCCCCGAAATTGCGCATGAAGTCGTCATTAATAATGATGACGTAGAGCTGATGGAACCAGAGGTTGTCTTGCAGATCCAGGAGCCCCCTTTGGAGACCATAAATTTTAGGCCCGCGTCTCCCCCCTTAATTGATGCCGACCGCGTACTAGATGCCGGTCGCGAACCCCGCCCCCCACGTTGTAACATACGCTTAGAAAATCCAATAAATGTGGTACTGATCCCTTGTGGCCATGTCCAATGGCCGGTCTTGCCTGGACCGTCTGTTAGAGTTAGGTAATACTTGCCAGGTATGTCACGCCAGGATTCAAAATTCGAATCCAATTTCTATTTAATTTGTGTATGTCTATCACAATGTGAGTGGCCAAATCTTGAAAAGGCTTATGTCCAGCAGTGGACAAACACAGGCTGATAGTGATAGGTATATATTTTTGTCTATTTCTGTTTGTAACAGTTAATTCTGCCGCATGTATTAGTTCACATAATAATTGATAATAAAGTTAGACTTCATGTTTGTAATACATATGCCGGTCCCCAGTCCGAGAAAGGTAAGGGTCAGGATGACGGGACATAGTTAAGAGTTTAAATGTTGAATAGCATAAAGTATTAAATCTAATTAGTGCTAGTATGTTTTGATTATAGGTACTAACCTATGGTATTAAGTCTTAATGCTCAAACTCTTAGCTTGGGCTCGCCATCCTGATGCTTACCGAAAAAGAGGAGGGCCTGTTTTAAAGCACGGTTGCTTACATCATTCAATCATCCTAGTAATATTATAAATAAAATAGCTCTCCACCAGCAGCATGTCTAAATTCACTTGGAGAAAAAAGATATCTTTGTTGAAAATTGAACAGTCATTCGGGCTCGGGATAGTCGGAGAACAAAGCGCCGAAGGAACAAACCTCAGCACATGAACAAGCACAATGTAAGTTGTTTATTTAATAGACGATAAATATTGATTCGTTTGTACAATAAATTTCTGATGAGAATATTTTCTTGTTTCGTACTTTTTAGAGCGTGATATTACAGTGGTCGGGTTTTAGTTTTTGAACTCATTTTTTATTATCTATTCCTATTAAATAGCCCATAATCTTGAATAATTGCGTTTCTCCGCGCACGACCATAGATAAATAAGGAAGGATAGATTGCTCACTCCATACATTAGAACGAAGCCCGCGTAAAACTTATTATTTTCGCCGGTACCTAGTAGTTCGACTTATTATTTTTGATGTCGCTACTATACTAGATAAATTGTGACATACCTAGTGCCATCTATCGAACAGTTGATGAAACGAAATTCAATGTGTGCGTGTGTGTAGCAACTATACTGCGCCCACAAAACAAAAATTTGCTAGAATACGACAATACGCGACACATGGCATACGATAAATCTGAGGGTAAATTGCTCAACCGTGCATGACAGTTGAGTCAAAGAGTAAAGTTATATACCGGTATGTATGAGTAGTGTGTGTTAGGTAAATTAAGCGTATTTTAATGCACATATTTTGTTTAATTGATCGTTGTGCGCCATCTACCGGAATCCAGAATAACCATCTGCACGCTTAGTTAGATTGCCAGCTCACCAACGAAAGTTTAATGAAAAAAATGTTAAAAACACCTGATTAAGAATTCACTATTTTCTGATGCGATGTTATGTAAAGTTTGTGTTTTTATTCATAAAATAAATAAATATGATGAACCAGAACAGTAAAATGCTATATTTCGTCGATTTCAGACAAATTTTATTTCCAGCGAGACAAGTAACGCCATCTAGCAACGTTATTGTTAGTATTGCGAACCGTACAAGGAGATAGCAATCTATCCTTCCTTTATTTATCTATGGCACGACCTAACTCCAAGTCAGAGAGCTGGTGGCGAGCTGTGAGGCGGGGCGGAGCGCCAACGCCGGTGCCTTCCGTCAGCCTGCGTTCATGAGCCCCCTCCGCTCCGCCGTCAGTGGAGTGGATGCCACATGAGCTCTGTGAGCTTTAAGAAGCATTTGCGATCTTTGTTGCTGCTATTGGTGTGTAGTGCATCTTCCTGTCTACCAATAGGCACCTATGGAAAGAAGAAAATACTTAAATATACGTAAACATGGCCAAACATTTACAATTAAGCGAGCTTTTAGAACTCCTATGCAGCGCTCAACTACACACCTGACCATAGATATGCTAATAACCCAAATAGGTAACTTGTTAAACCTACTTATAGCAGTCGTAACCAAGATTCACCCGTAATCTCAGACTGGGCACTTGGAACATAAATTCAATTCAATTTATATCAGGCTCTAGGCCAATATAATATTAACAAATTACAAATTATCAACTAGTTAAAATAAAGATTAAAATTAAAATTCAAATATGGTTAGTAATTGTTAGTAAATCATCAATATTAAAGCCATCATAATTTCATTTAACTTTGATTGATTTCATTTTACAATTTTCACACATTAATATTTCAGTTCATTGTCGATACATTCAATACATTATTTTATAAAACATTCATAATTTTATTATTACTTTCCTCCAGTCGGGCTCTGATGGAGCAGATTCTCATTCTGATGATACCATAAAAACCGTCTATACTTGCCTCGGCAAACATTTCTTTTGCACTACAGAATCGAGGAAGTCTAATGGCCTCTTGGGGAAAAAACATGAAGTCGAGCTACTACTTATCAATCAAATGGTCGACAACCTGCTCATTTCTGAGACGCATATAGCTAGCCAAAGATCTTTTGCCACAAGGGCAAATGCTACCTTATAAATTATCCTGATGGAAGAGCTCATGGAGGAACAGCAGTACTAATCAAAAACACAATAAAAGATCACAAAATGGCAAGATAACGCTAATTGAATAAATGCGTGGATACCAAGCGTTTGAATACAATATCTACTGGTGAGCCTACATACTAAAAAGATTCCAGACCTACTAGACTTTTTTATTTCAAAAGGTATCCTGAACCTATACTATAAGGTAGAATGACTTCTGAATGGATCATACACTCACGCCTGTATTCCCTTGCGGGGGAGGCAGAGCGTTTACGGCCTATTAAAAACCGTTTTCGTCACTTTTGACAAATATCGTTGGTCATTTCAGAAAGAATGGATCCTTTAACCATACCCCGGTATACGCCCATACAATGACCACATCACAAAAATTTTTGAATAAAATAACTTACAATAGCCTAGGCATAAGTGGGCTTCGCTTGGGTCGCAGCAATGTTCCCATTCCTGGCGATGTGGAATATCCCACTATTAGTGGTAATTTCAATGTGTCTTCTTACAGCGGATGACCAGGAGCTCGCCGGATTCGCCTGAGAGGTAGTTCTGGAAGATGAAGTCAATAACCACATTTTTAACAAAGGATGTACCATGTCACACCGAAACCAAACTAGCAAAATTGAGATGGGTCACAAGTCCATCACTTACAGCAGGTGCACAACAATCGACCCATTCCTTTAGTGGTGTTTTACGACATCCACGGGAAGGTATTGTGACCATGAATATTTGGGTGGAATGTTTGTAATCATTGTTGTATATATTTTTTTCATTGTTCTTTGTCTCTGTGTATAAACAATAAAGATTTATAATATCTGAACTGTATATTTTATAAATATTAATAGATATTTATTAATTGAAGAAGCATGAAATGTACAGGGCGGTATAAAGGCGCCGCACACCGGACACGTGTTTGCGTTGTAATTTGTCTCTGTGTCTGTTGTTGTAACGCACCGGTTGTAATGTATGAAACTCTATGAAAGATGTGATACATCACATGCCCTTTATCGTGATACATTAGTTAAAATATCACTATCACTAACTCGAACTCCTTGTTAATAACTTAACGAAGACTATTTACTGATTATTTATACAGTAACATTTTATTTAAGTAAAGTTCCTTTGTTCGTAGTATTCACATATAATCAATAAAATAGTAGTCATGCATAAATAGTTATATACTTATTATTGTTTAAATATGTAAGTATTATTTTTTCTCATTTATCTTATTTTATAATTAATAAAAATAACTGAACAGAAAAAGTTTCATGACTTGAGTAATTAAATATACTTAAAGATCATGTCAGCGTGTGCTTTCTACAGAGGTTATCACTCTAGTCTGGTTATAAACTTTTTGGGTAAGTCAAGGACGTTACACAGAAAACTAGACTATGTTGTGTACTGTCTAATGAATGTCTGTTCAATTAAATTCGATTATCTTCTTTCAAATAAGGTTGTTATTGTTAAGATAGCATAACTCAAGCGAAAAACGAGCCGAGTGAGAATCAATAATTGTGCTCCTATTTATCCTTCTCTATCAGATTATAACACCTATATCCCTTCCTGCCAATATATCATATTTATTGTCTATTCCTAATAAGGAAGTAACTTTTATCCTTGCCCAGTTTATTCAAATTAATTATATTAAAGTAGGTATATAAGTAATAATGTCTATTGTGTTGTCTTGTGACGTTGTACTTACATACCTATGTAAGTATTTGTGTACAGTCAACTGTCCAAAGATTATTATTTTGTAATACTTTAGCGTAAGCATTTTATAGTTTACTTATATAGCTAAACAATCATCGTACAATCAGTGAAATATACGCACTCTACATTAGCGGTTGTTTTCTTCATAAATACGCCGCTCTTCATTCAATCATCTATAAAACTGTAGGGTCCTTCGAAACTACTACGACTTGGTGTTTGCTGTTTGCTCTTAGTGTGTTAGCAATCGGTTAGCTGGCCTCCCACAAGCGGGTCTCCCCAGTTAATTGAGAAGGTGCTTGAATCACACGAAAGGGCTGCGGTAGCGCTCTGTCGTACGGACCATCGCGAGTGACAGTGATCTGCGTTCGAGAGGTGGTTCACCAGCATCTATAGACATCTACAGTCCATAGCATCATTCACTCAAGCATTCATCAGGTAGCCGCAGCATTCAGCTAGCCTACCTGAACATTCAATCAAAGCAAGCCACGTACAGTCAGTCGGGCTTCACTCAAGCATTCATCAGGTAGCCGCAGCATTCAGCTAGCCTACCTGAACATTCAATCAAAGCAAGCTTCGTTACTTCAGCCGGACTTCAATCCAGCATACATCAATCAAAACATCATCTTCGCGGCAAGCTCAAGACATTCACTCAATCATCATGGCAGATGTATTATTCAATCGTCAAGGTGAAATTCTTCGAGAGATTGAGAGCGTCAACACCAATTTCAAGAAGGACAGTGCGGCAAGAAAAACCACCGAATACCTCATCAAGCGGGTGGACACACTGGATCTTCTGTGGAGAGAATTTGACCTCAATAACACTAAACTGCAATCTTACGAAGACAAAACCTGCGACTACTTTTCCCGCAACATCTATGAGGAGTTGAAAAGTTATTATGAAAAAACGAAAATTATGATTTCGTCATACAATAAACCGATTGAGCCAAAGTCAACGGTACAATTTCATCTACCGATCTTCACGGATACAGATGAAGTAGGACAGCTAATCAGTCAACAAGGCACAAACTTCAGAGCCTTCGAGCGCCTCATAAACAGGGTCAACGACAGCCGCATGGAGGAGAAGTGGGAGATAGAAGATGAGTTGAAAAACCTACAACGTCTGTGGAATAGCATTGATCACCTTCATTTGCGCATAGATAACATCTTGCAAGGTAGCAATGAGGATTACGAACACGATTTTGAATCTACAGAGCGTCGGTACCTGGAAATTAAGAAGAAGCTTAACAGGAAACTATCTTCCTCCGATCATCTTCGCATTGCGACTCCGCAAATTGATATTCCTGACTTTTTTGGAAAGTACACTCAGTGGCCCACGTTCTATGACCTGTTCAACGAAGGTATTCACAAGAGCAAGTACTTGACCAAGACTCAGAAGATGCAACATCTCAAGAGTAAAGTTAAGGGAGAAGCCGAACGTCTCATACAGCACTTGAACATTACAGCAGAAAACTATGACACGGCATGGAATCTTTTAACAAATCGATTCAACAATCCCTTAGTTCTATTTACCAATCATATTGAAGTTTTTCTGAACCAACCAGTCATTCAAAAGCAAACGTCATATGAACTCAAGAAGTTATACGACACAAGAATGGAGTGTATTTTTGCCATTCATAACCTGGGAATAGACACATCCACATGGGATCCTATTCTGGTGCATCTGGTATCAAAGAAGCTGGATGCAGACACTTACACCGATTTTCAAATATCTCGCTCGTCGCCGAGAGATTTACCTGTGTTTGACGATTTCATGGCTTTCATTGAGAGAAAATTTATGGCTCTCGAACCTAATCAAAGGAAGGGCAAGGAACCTGCAGCATCCGTCAAACAACCTGACCAACAACAATCGTGGTATAAAGGGAGCAACATCAATTTGCGAAAATCAGTTACAAAAAGCTATCAAGCAATTGCGACATCACACAAGCATAAATGCCTACTTTGTGGCCTAGATCACAAATTGTTCCAGTGCAAACGATTTCTCAATCAACCTGCTGACACAATCATAAAGACGATTGAAAAACTTCATATTTGTCAAAATTGTCTTCACAAGCATAATGACACAATATGTCCATCGAAAAAAAAATGCCAGATTTGCAACGGAAACCACAATACAATTATTCATGACGCAGCGGTTTCCGTGTCTGCTAACCCAAAACCGCCGTCCGTACCTACAGCCACGGCGTCGTCATCGAACTCACAGTCCCGCCAATATAATGTAAATTATGTTGCGAACGAAGATGAAGAAATTCTACTTACAACGTTGTCACTCAATATCAAGGCCTCCGATGGTACATTCATCAACTTCAGAGCTCTTCTAGATCAAGGAAGCCAGATATCTTTGGTTTCCGAAAACGCCGCCCAGTTGTTAGGGTTGAGGCGTCAACATTATCAAGCATCAATATCAGGCATCGGCACAAGCTCAAAACAGAGCAAAGGAAAAGTAACTATGGAATGTCAATCAATCTATGGTGACTACGAGTTCACTACCGAAGCTCTAGTCGTATCCAGAGTTATCAACAACCTACCCAGTACCACACTAAGAAGAACGTCATGGGAACATCTTCAACATACAAGATTGGCAGATCCTCAGTACCATGTGTCTAAGCCTATAGACATCTTACTTGACGCGAGTGTCTATTCCGAAATTATTATGAGCGGACTCGTCAAGGGTGCACATCAATCACCTATAGCTCAACAAACTAAACTGGGCTGGATCCTGTCAGGTCAAGTTCAGACATTTGCGTGCAATGTCGTAATCAAAAATCTCGATGACATCAAGAAGTATTGGGAAGTAGAAGAAATCAATCAATCATCCGGTCCTTTAACAGTAAATGAACAATACTGTGAGGACCACTTTCAAGCAAATACCCAAAGACTGGAGAATGGTAGATACGAAGTAGCCATCCCCATGAAACCAGGCTTTGAGGAGCAGCTAGGACATTCAAAACCTAGGGCTGTTGCACAATTTATTCAACAAGAAAAGAGGATGTCCAAAAGTTCGTTATTATCAGAGAGGTACAAAAAATTCATGGATGAATACGAACAATTGGGTCACATGCGGCCGGCTGACTCACAAAGCACCGGTGCAGCTTGTTATTTACCTCACCACGCCGTACTAAAGTTGGACTCAACTACAACTGCCCTGCGTATTGTATTCAATGCCAGTTCAAGGACATCATCAGGACTAAGTCTCAACGACCTGATGGAGAGCGGACCCAATCTCCAGCAAGATTTACTGTCACTCATCTTAAAGTGGAGACAGTTCAAATACGTCATCACAGCAGACATTGAGAAAATGTTTCGTCAAATACACGTCAGAGAGGCTGACCAGCATCTTCAATCAATCGTATGGAGAGTCTCACCTCACGACCTACTTCGGGAATATCATCTCACTACAATCACTTACGGCACAAAGGCCGCACCGTTCCTCGCAATGAGAACGTTACAACAAATAGGCCGAGATAATGCCGCCACATTCAAACTAGCAGCTTCTGCGTTAGAGAATTCCTTTTATATGGACGATCTGTTGGCAGGAAGTAACTCAATCAATCAAGCAAAGAAACTGCAACATGAACTATCAATTGTTCTGAAAAAAGCCGGTATGAACCTTCGCAAATGGTCCAGCAATGAACCTAAACTCATCAAGGATCTACCATCAGAGCTACTAAATGCCCCATTCGAATTTAGAGACTCCGAATCAAGAAAAACGCTTGGACTACAGTGGAATGCTTCGTCGGACACTTTTACATTCTCAAACAACATCGATTGTAACACAGACAAGACTCAATATACTAAACGACAGTTGTTATCCGACGTAGCTAAAATATACGATCCTTTGGGCTGGTACCAACCACTTACAATCAAAGCGAAGATTCTATTTCAAAAAACATGGTCGTTGAATATCTCATGGGACGACGAACTGCCAGAGAGCTTCTCAAAAGAATGGTTACAAATAAGAGATGACCTGAAAAACATTCCAACTTTCTCAATCCCAAGATACTTGGGCTGTATGGATCACTCATTTCAAATACATGGATTCTGTGACGCCTCGGAAAAGAGTTACGCATGTGCAATATACATAGTAACACTCAATCATAAAGGAGAATCTACATCAAAATTAGTGGCCGCTAAATCAAAAGTCGCGCCACATAACAAGGAAGTCTCTCTGCCCAGGCTTGAGCTCCTAGGTGCAGTTTTGCTATCGCAGCTGATGAAAAAATTTCTGGAGACCGTCTCTGCAGAATTATTCCAGGTTTATGCCTGGACCGACTCTATGGTCGTCTTAGGATGGCTACATGGAAATACTTCAAGATGGAAACAATTTGTAGCCAACAGAGTAAACCAAATCAAGGAAGTCATCCCGTCTTCGGCTTGGCATCATGTGAAATCTGGAGACAACGCCGCAGACTGCGCCACACGGGGAATGAGCGCAGCTAATTTGCTAGAGCACAATTTATGGTGGGAAGGGCCAAAATGGCTACTCACTTTCAATCACAATAACATTCAGTTGAAAACATTTCCAGACCCCACACTCGAAGTTAAAAGAGCTAGTGTAAACAGCGCCTTACTACAAAGTCAAGATTCATTTATAACGGATTTATTAAATAAAAATAGCTCCATAACAAGAAGCGCAAAAATTACTGCATGGATATTACGTTTCATAGCGCGAGTACGTAGTACTCAGGTTTCAACGCATAACTGTACATTGAGTCCGGCTGAAATACAAAGTGCCTACAACCTCATTATCAAGAATGTGCAAGAATGCGACTTCTATGACGAAATTAAACAATTGAAGAAAAATGGAAATGTTATCAGTAGCAGCAAACTCTCATCGCTTAAACCATTCCTTGATAAACAGGGAGTCTTACGAGTCGGGGGACGACTTGAGAATGCCAACATCAGCTACGCGGCAAAGCATCCCGTTATATTGACGTCTACGAGTCGTTTCACTGAATTAATCATACATCAAGCACACGTGACTACATTGCATGGAGGTCCAAGACTGACTTTATCGTTCATCAGAGAAAAGTACTGGATAATTAGCGGCATCCGAACCGTAAAAAAGCAGATTAGACTATGCGTGAAGTGTAGACGATACAGTCAAGAATGCTCTCAGCAACTAATGGCAGATCTACCTGGGCCGAGAGTCATACCCTCCCGTCCATTTTCAAACATTGGTGTCGACTTCACAGGGCACGTAGAAATCAAAGCAAATAAGGGAAGGGGAATCAAGACGACGAAAGGATACGTAGCAGTATTTGTTTGCTTGGTCACCAAGGCTGTTCATCTGGAATTGGTGTCAGATCTAAGCACACAAGCCTTCCTCGCGGCATTACGAAGAATGTGTGCCCGTAGAGGTACTCCATCAAATATCTACAGTGACAATGGTACAAACTTCGTTGGCGCTGCGAAATTGTTGAAAAAAGAGTATATGGAAATCATTCATTCAATCAACAACGATGTCACCATCATGGATGTAAACAGCATGGGTATCTCATGGCACTTCAATTGTCCTTTATACCCTAATGGGGGGGGGGGGGTGTGGGAGGCTGCAGTCAAAAGCATGAAATATCATCTTAAACGGATAATCGGAGAGCAAAGTCTGACGTACGAGGAATTTATCACGCTGTTACAACAAATAGAAGCATGCCTGAACTCACGCCCACTCTGTACACTGACGGAGAGTCCTGACGATTACTGCCTTACTCCTGGCCACTTCCTAATTGGAGGATCGTTACTGTCTAGGCCGCAAACTGATCCTGAGCACATGAACTTATCAACGCGGTGGCGACTCATTCAAGCCATAAACAAGCAGTTTTGGAAAAACTGGTCCAGCGAGTACCTACAGCAGTTGCAAGCCCGCACTAAGTGGAGAACCCCTAAGGAAAATCTGAAAATCAACGACGTAGTCATCATCAAGGAAGACAACCTACCACCGGGCAAATGGGCAATGGGACGCGTCGATGAAATTCACCCCGGAAAGGATGGACATGTCCGGGTCGTTACGTTAAAAACACAAAACAATGTTCTGAAACGTCCAATCAACAAGTTAATTATGTTGCCCGTGAACAACAACGTAATTGAGAAAACTGTTGACTCATCACAACCTGCGGAACCAACATCATCCTGCGACGGCATGAAGGCATAAATTAACACTCAGTTTCATTTCATGACACAATCTCTTAAGAACGTATCTATGGAAGTCAATGAATCGCGGCTCGATAGTCAGAATGGCCTATTCATTACGTCATCGACTTTGTCCGCAAACATCATTTTATCAAACTTGCGAAGTATTCAACAAAGTTTGATCGCAGCTATAACCGACGTCACTCACGGGCGCGTCGATAGTCACCTGTTATCCCCGGAGCAATTAGAAACGCAAGTCCAAACCATCACGCATCATCTACAGGGTGATCTCATCATACCCAATATGGAGAACATCCGAGACTTGTACAAGATATTGCGGGTCTATGCAAGAATTATCGACAACTACCTCATTATGGAAGTCAAAATTCCTCTAGTCACCAATGAAGTTTACGAATTGGACAAGATCATAAGCCTACCATACAAGAAAGAACTGCACACATATCGTTTAACAACAGCATACCCGTACTTGGCATTCAACTTGAGAAAGGACATAGCCCTTCTGTTGTCGCAAAACGACATGCAGAGATGCATTCATTCATCACAAAAGAACATACTATGTCCCATTGATACACCAATCTACGATATGAGAACAAGACAATCTATTTGTGATCTGAAATTAGTAAACATGGATCAAAATAAAGAAACAACCTGTACTTCCGAGCTACTAAGTTGCGCCGATAGATGGGTCAAATTACAAAACAAGCAGAATGACTGGCTATACACTTGTTGCGAAGAATGCACAGTGCGCATTTTATGTCCAGCTGATACGGAAATACAATCACTGTCGGGAAATGGCATCGTGAGTCTAGGTCAAGGCTGCACTTTGAAGGGTAATACCTTCACCATCTTCTCACATAAAAACTTTTTCGACCATATCAACACAGAAGTTGAAAAGATGAAGATCCCACAAATGTCCATATTAAACAGCATATTAAAGACCAACGTGCTTGACAACGCTACGCCACCAGTCTTTCAAGAAGACAATTCAATCAGTTGGAATAGACTAGGGGCCCAGATTGAGGAACTGAAGCAGCAATCCTCTCAATCTCTCACTGTACACGATGTCCACCTATATATCGTATCATACAGCGTTGGGGGATTGTTTATACTGGCGGTACTTATCGTGGGAATCATCTGCATTAGGAGGAGACTACGGAAGACGCCCGCTGTCCAGAACATACCGGTGCCGCAGCCGCGGACACTGCATAGGACTACGGCAGAGAAGAGTACCTCACCAGAAGTGCAATTAGTAAACTTTGGTGCACCTAAGACTATTTAATTAATTTGCAATATTTAGAAATTAGAAATGAAATGATTTAAGTTTCTAGATTTATATTCTTCTTTGTTCTCGGCAGCATGTACAGTCAACTGTCCAAAGATTATTATTTTGTAATACTTTAGCGTAAGCATTTTATAGTTTACTTATATAGCTAAACAATCATCGTACAATCAGTGAAATATACGCACTCGACATTAGTGGTTGTTTTCTTCATAAACACGCCGCCCTTCATTCAATCATATATAAAACTGTAGAGAGAAATCCCTACAATTTGTCTGTCCTCTTTCAGGTACTTTAAAAGTAACATTTTTAGAATTTGCTTATCTTTAATGATACATTTAACAATACATACATACCGTGATGTCTTTACTTCGTCTGTCTGACAGAATCTTAAATTGATCTGTGGCAAAATGGCGCTCTGAAAAGTGACCGTAGCCATTCCAAAAAAAAATTATAATAATTGAGAAGCTCTCGCCACTCGTGTGTCCTTGGTTATATATACAAGGTGACTTTTTGATCATCGTCCAAATTCATACAGGAGGCTTGATAAGTGATCAGTATCTTGGATCAGTAAGAATTTTTGTGAAATTCGTATAGGTAATGAAATTTCGGCATCCCATATAAATTCAGTTCCAGTCCCGAGTGAATCACTATGGGGAGTCGAAATTTCATTTTACAAATTTCACCAAAATTGTTATTGATCCATGATACTGATCACTTACCAAACCACCAGTATGAATTTGGACGATGATCAAAATGTCACCTTGTATATAAACACTTATTTAATCAAGTGCCAAACGTGTCGTATTATAAAAAGGGACAGATGAGTGCTTGCGCCCTTCTCGCTGGGCTCGTTTTTCGTGTCGTAGTGAGTGCACATTCTAGTTCTTTATTAAAGCCGATTCTGGAGGCTTTAATTTTAGTTTTAGTGCTGTCAAAACGAAATATTCGTCATTGCAAAATAGTCCTTAACAGTTAGGCACAGAAGCTAAATTACTTTGGAAAAGTTATAGTTTTGGCAGTACTAAAACTAAAATTAAAGCCCTCAAAATCGGCTTTATTGTCTTTTGGTTGGGGTAGGTACGCAATTTGGGGCGTAAATCTAAAACACAGCCAGTAATGTACGCCCCTAAAATGCATGTACATTTAGTTGAAATATCAACCGTGCGTTACTGGGGTACGCATTACTAGTATTACATTATTTAAACGTGCATTATAATAGGACCCTAAACAAATCAGCGTTGCCGGTACGGGTATTTCTACCCGATTTCGGGTAATTTAGGCCCTCACCGGGTATCTTACGGGTAATCATAACTGCCGGGTAATTTCGGGTAATTTTTCAACAAACCCGTATTGAATTTCTCGAATTAAATCGTATTGACGCTGTTGATGCACAAAACGGAATAATTTTGAGACGCATCATGCGCGCAAATGCCCAAAACGGAATGCATCCTAACAATTCCTATCTTTATCTACTCTGTGTGTGTGAGTATACGTGAGTCCTACATGTGAGGCAAAACGTGCAAAAGGGATGCTCTTATACAAATTCTCATTGGATAAGGCAAGCACGAAGAGTTTTTTTACCATCAATCAAGGTCGAAGCTTTTGTTTTGTTTTGCTGTTTTGCAGTTTTCACTTAAAAGCTACAAAAAACTTGATCTGAATGTGTAAACTTTAGCAGAAAGAAATCTTTTTATTGTTGTTGATGATAATTCTTTCCAAGTACCTACTTATAGTAGGAATTCTCTTGTCTTGTTGTGTGAGATTGGATATCGTGTACCGGTAAGTAGGTACTTACCTAAATCAAACTTTATAATTTTCATCCGTGATTTTGTTAAGCAATTCGCAGTGTTTTGTGTTTATTTTATTGCAGTTTATATGATGATGATAATAAAGTATATATTATTTCAATTTTTACTGCAGAAATGAATTTAAGTGTAAAATCAGACCGCATCGGTTTGTTTTGTTGTAGGTACTTATGTATATTTCATTTTGGCGCCTTGGCGGTCATTTCAACGATACTTTTTCTCTATTTAATAGATAAGATAGATCTAGATTCTATCTCTTTTTCATGTAGAGAAAGAACGAACGATGCCACAGATCACTTTTAATACTACAAAAACGATGCTTTTTCCGTGTTTATATCACCTGCATCGTGATGCGGCGATTTGTGTTATAAACGACCATTTTTTAACTGTCAGTTTGACACTTCCCAATTTCCGTGTTTAAATCACCTTCATCGTGATGAAGACTGCACCATGATGCGGCGATTTGTGTTATAAACGACCATTTTTTAACTGTCAGTTTGACACTTTCCAATGACAATTGTCAAAAATACGATGCAGACTGCATCGTGATGGCCGCATCACGATGCAGACTGCATCACGATGCAGGTGCTATAAACACGCTAATTGACAATTGTCAAAAATACGATGCAGACTGCATCGTGATGGCCGCATCACGATGCAGGTGCTATAAACACGCTATTTGTTATTTTTGGTGTTACTAGTGCATGCAAAAAGCTAACAAATTGTGAATTTTTCAAAACTAAAAACTAACTTAAACCGGCAGCATTATTTGCTCACTTTCTGGACGTCATCATCGATTTTAAAACTTATACTCGCTTTACAAACTTATTTTACTCGCGTATCTATTAAAGATTATAAAAAACAGAGATGGCGAACATTAACACAAAAATATTTATGCTGATCTTTCAATTGTCAGATAGGTAGTAAATAATGCCGTAAGTTTTAGTCAAGGGCAGGGCCGGCAGCGGGCTATTAAAAAACTATTAAAAAGTAGATTTTATGCATTTTTTTCGTTTCTTCGGATTTTTATGTTTGCTTTTTTTTGGTGGCAGGTTGCGAATATGGATAAGTTTGTTTTAAAAACTTCACGAAAACCCATTGAGAAAACTGCACAAATACAACCGCCTACTAATTTTAATAATAATGCTGCAAAAACCACTAACAAACCTAACATTCACTCCAAGTCACCCACACCAGGACCATCTTCCAGAATTGACCCCATAGTAGACACGACACCCGAAACATCGACTATAACAGAACTCGAGTTAGTAACACAACTAGCTAGCGTTTGTGATTCCTCGAACCAACCTGAGCTACTTGAACCCAATAAAGATAAAGTTAGCAAGAAACGACGAGCGAGTTACAATAACGAACCCGAGAAGAAAAGAGTTACGCCTGCTGCACCCACCGTCTTTAATGAGAACTGGCTTCATGATAATCACTTTAAAAATTGGCTCCAAAAATTTAAAGATAACTCGGGCAACACGGTAGCTTATTGTAAATTTTGCTGCTCTTCGTTACAATGTCATAGATCAATTTTAGTAAGACATGCAAGCTCCTCAAAACATAATTCAATAGTTAGAGACGCGTCAACGAGTAAGTCAATTCCTAAACTACTGAGACCGTCACCACTTGAAGAGCAGACGAGGAGAGCTGAATTAAAATTGACATCTTTAACAGCGACAAAAAATTTGCCATTTAACTTATTAGAGACTTTGACGCCCTTGATGTCGGATATTTTTCCAGACTCAGCTATAGCTAACAACATGAAACTCAGTCGGACCAAAGGCCAGGCTATGTTGACTCAAGTTTTAGGACCTGAATTAAAGAAAACAATGATTGATCAACTAAAGAAACCCGGAACTTATTTCAGTATAATCATCGATGAAACCACTGATATCACTGTTACAAAACAATGTGCAATGGCTGTCATTTATTTTGATGGCAATACAAACAAAGTTGAAACAAGCTTTTTCGAAATTTACGAAGTGACTGATGGTACTGGTCAAAACTTATATTTTGAAATGATGGCACGCCTGGAAAAGGAGAATATACCATTTGAAAATGTCGTCGGTTTTGCATCTGATACCACCAACTCTATGGTTGGAAAACACAACTCCGTGTTCAGTCATCTAAAAGAAAAATTATCTCACATAGCTTGTGTGAAATGCTCGTGCCACAGCATTCATTTGGTGGCTTCAAAAGCAAGCGCTATTCTTCCGCGCAATATTGAAGACATGCTCAGAAATGTGGGCTCACATTTTAATCGAAGTGCTCTACGTCAGAAATGATTGCAGGAATTACAAAATTTCTTCCAAGTGGAAATTCACAAAATTTTGAGCCCCTGCACAACAAGGTGGCTATCGTTAAAAGCCTGTGTAGATCGCATTCTCGAGCAAAAAGACGTCCTGAAGGAGTACTTCAAAAATGACTTGCAAACTGATCCCAGTATCACCACAGAGAACATTTTAATGACCTTAAATAATTCATTTTCCATCATTTATTTGGAATTTATGTCTTACGTGCTAGAATTACTAAACGACTTTAATAAACTATTTCAAAGTGATAAACCACTGTTACATGAATTAAAACCTCAAGTAGAGAAACTTCTTAGAAACATTGCTGCAAACTACATGGAATTTTCCTACATAAAACGGACTGACATCTTTAAAGTCGACTACAAAAATCCGGGTAGATTCGTTCCTCTAGAGAAAATTTACCTAGGAGTACTGGCTCAACAGTCATTGCAAGATTTAAAAAAAGATCCTAACCCTCCTCCTGATTGTGACATCGATGAGGTTTTAAAAAAGTGTCTCGCCTTTTACATCGAAGCGTTCAAAGAAATAACAAACAGATTCACTTTCGAAGACCCCCTCTATACGTGCATCGACATAGTTAATCCCAGGATTGCCCAAAAATACAACAACAAAGACCTAAAAAATGTTTTAGAGAGATTTCCGTTTCTAAAAACACATGTGAACGAACAAGATCTCGTAAATGAATGGAGAGAACACGCTTTCCTTGATCATGAAATCCTGGGACTATCACCTAACTTATCAGTTGAAGAGTATTGGGGAAAGGTATTCTCTCTGAAGAATGAAATTGGTGGCGAGCTCTTTCCGAATACGAAAAAGGTGATGAGTTTGCTTTTGGTGCTGCCCTTCTCCAACGCATGCGTTGAGCGTGTATTTAGCCGACTAAAAAACATTAAAACAGACCACAGAAACAAATTAAAAACGAACACAATTTCCGCATTGATGTCCGCTGCCCAAGGAATTAAAGACAATACTGTTAAATTTGAGCCCTCCAAGAAAATGCTGTGCGCTAAATTAGAATATAAACTAAGCAAATAATAAATATTAATAAAAAAAATATTATAAATTATACAATTTGACCATGACATCCCTATGCAAGGTAACCACCAAATAACTTTGTTACTAACCTTTTTAATACATATGTGCATTTTGATATATCATGTTTTCCTTAATGCTTTTTAAATTTAACTGTAGAAGTTGTTGTAGGTGGTAGTAAAAAAATGTTTATGCTTACAATAAAAAATCAAGTTCAAACTGTTTTTTTTTACAGATTACAAACGCCAATCGGCCATTCCAAAAGTCAATTAAAATGTTTTCAATAAAAATTAATAATGAAATGGTATCGAATGTGATAATTTTCAGAAAAAAGGTAATGAATGTTTAAATACAGTATTCTAGTAATTATAATAGTCTTAATGTGCCTTAAGAAAATTCTTATACATTTTTCTTATAGCAACGTCACCATTAAAAGCTCTACCTACCTAAAATTAAAATTGTATTTTTTTTTTCAGCTCGTCTTTTTATAGGAAATGTCGCCAAAATCAGTTAAAAATACTATTGAAAACATAATGATCCAGTTGATTTATAAAGAGATATGTTGATATAAAAATAAAAGGTAAGACAATATTTCGGGTACCAAACGGGTATTTCGGGTAATTTTTGTGTCGGTTTCGGACTTTTTCTAGTTTAAGTGCCGGCAACACTGAAACAAATTCTCGACTTCATTTTATCAGATTTGTTTCCTTTCTTGCTTGATTTATACACAATTACCTAAACAAGTGATCATTACCTAATTATTCACAATCGATGGAGCCTTCACAGCGTGATACGAGCGTTAAGGAAGTGCCTTTGAATGAAGGCGGAATCCCAATATCGGTAGCAGGTAAGAATGTTGTGGGCGCTGGACAGTGGACATGAAAAGAGTCTACTACGCACTTTTGGTAATCAGAAGAACGTGCCTTACAAGTAGATTCCTGTAGTAAGTATGTCCGAGATGAGTCCTACGGAATCGGCCTCAGAATTTATTGGATAACCTACTATTTATGTATTTTATTATAAACTATAACTTTGATTTAAATGTTTATTAGGATGTAGTCTAATTATTTCAATCAATTTCAATTATTCCGAAGCCAACATTGAAGAGGCCTTTGGTACCATTTAATCTAAATGTGAGATGGCCGCATCCATGGAGGCCTCTCCCTCAATGTATCATTGAGATACACTAACGGACAGTCCCCTACAGTTGCCAAACTATTGCCAGGAAGGATGTGACTTGGAGTGGGCTATGAGAATGGGATGCTAAATGGGCCAGATATCTGCAGCTAGCCTAACATGGTCGGTTTTTAACACCCTCTAAACACCTTTTGACAGCCCAATTTGACATTAAACACATGGAATATGGTGTTTTGTTGTGTCAAAAGGTGTTAATAATAGGTGTTAAACGCTGGCCATGTTAGGCTAGCTGGTCTACCACGTAATTCTGATTTTCATCAACATCAACTTGAGATTGAAATTTGATGTGCGTGCGACAATGCCCGCCTAACATGCCATCTCTTTTGCATGCGTTGAATTTCGCATGCATTTGCTTGAAGCTGATACAAATCAGAATTACACGGCAGACCCGCTGATCTATGGAATGAGATAACGGACATCTGCCTTAAAAATCTCTCACAAATTTAAGTATGACAGATGGTGACTTGCTGCTTGATAACCATCTAGCAGGATAGCCGTTGTGAGCCCCCTATGTATCCACCATGGGGCAGCCAGGGGGCAACACTATGTAAGCAGCTAAGGTTGTAGAGAGGTGAGTCTGCGGGGCGCAAGATCCTTATACAGTCAAGTGCCCCCGGCGTTATGACATTTTACTCTTGCATCTCCACTCTGGCCGGCTGGTTAAGGCAAGTGCAGATGTGTTGCTGTGTGCCTCCTCTATTCTTTTCCACCTTTACCTGTCTTTGGCTTTGCTTTTGATAGAGGCAATTACATGTTGGCTCATTGGCCTCTTTTTCTTGGACGCAAGCAAAAAGTCTAATGAGCCATAATAATCATGCAGCGAAACAACAAATTGGAGTGCTTGTATTTGTAGCTAATACTGAAATATTTTGTAGACAAAAAAGTATTGAATTTAAGTAGATTGACTTTATATTTCCGTCACCCATTTTATGATAAAACACCAAGTTGATCCCTTATTGGCATTCTTATTGAAAATATATTTTTTTAGACAAAGTGTATGTCTAAAGACATTGCTTATAAGAACGTTGACTTAATAAAAGACGAACAAAACAAATGTAATTTCTTCAATATAAGGAGAGACCTAATTTCTTCCAAAGAAACCTCGAAAGTGTTACAATTATTCTGACCCGGCTAGTTATTTGTGGTTCGGGATGCTTGGAATTACACAAAAGAAATGGGTGACCAAAAAAAAATGAGCGCCACTTGATTTTTTTACATATTCGGGAAATCAAGAAACCTAAACTACTAAAAGATAACAGATAAAATAAACTTCTTAAATAAAACTAAATAAATTGTATTCCTACTAAATTACAATTACATAACCAAACTTCTGAATAAAGTAATATTTACAAAAATTATACTTCTTGTTTCTTTCTTAGTCTTATTTATAATTCTCCTTTCTTTTGAGATCGAATATAATATATTGACTTGGTGGAGGCACCTTCGTGCCCTAAGACATGAATTAAAAAGAATGTTTTCTCTAAATTTAGCCCTCACTAAAGATAGTGAGGGCTCTAATTACTTAATATCAAATTTACTTAATTTACTTAATATCAAAGTATAACTAATTACCTGGCGTCACTAGTTGCTTAGGTACACCAAAAAAATTGTAGTGCATTAATTATGGACAGCAGTGTTGTTAAATTTATATAAAAAAATTGTGCATCGCAAGAAAAATGTAATAAAAATTTTCAGTTTGAGGCTGTTCGCTTTCGTTTTTTTTTTTGTTTATTTTTGGGTCAGCTAGTTTAACATGCTCAGGGTGCCAAATCTTAAAATAAGCCGCTGCCCTTCATTCAGACAAAAACCTTTTTTCTCATCATAATAGATTCAAATTATGTTAATTTAAATCACAGCAAAGATCACAGAATAATATATAATCATTTACCATAATTTTTCAGGTATAAAGCAAGAAGTCATGGAGTTTGATCAAGATAATCAAATAGGAGCTTCTAATGGTAATGAAGATTCAAAACAGGGAATAATTCCTGAAAAAATTAAGACAGAAATTGAAATAAGATCTGATCCAGAGTCACCTGTGGTTACATACATTGTAAGTATTCATTTTAGGGTCCCATGTAGCAACAAAAACCTTTATTTAAAAGTTTCAGTGTCCATCTGTCTATTCATTGCAGCATAATTCGCATAGATTAAAATATGTTAAGGTGTGTTAATTCGAAAACCATTTCGAGATTTAGGTTTATTAAGCCGTATTTTAGAACTTTTGTTCTGAAAAACCTCATGATGATAAATATTTTTACGAAAAAGCTTGCAACTTTCATTTGACCTTCGTGTGACGTCACTTGACTGAAGGCTGTATAGAAATGTGTCGCTTGCCATCAAGTTAAAAAATATTACTGTCAGAGTCACAGAACAGAACATGAAGTCCATGTCTGGGTCACAGTATAAATATAACTGAACGCAGTAAGTGTTGCTGTCTTGTTACGAAAACCCAGATTTATTGGTTAATTTTATTTGTTATGACGTAATGCATTATTAAAATAAATATAATTTTTGATGACAACAATTTCTGTGATGGATTAATATTGACAATCATACATGATAGATACCAAATATAATTATGTATGTATGTATGTACGTATGAATTGTTGTGTGTTTGTCCGACCATAACTCGAGTATCGTTAATCGGAAGGTCATGAAATTTGAATTTTAAGTTCGAGCCAAATCGGTCAAGATCGAATCGCGAGTTCATAGTTCGGGGCGAACTACTAGTTTATTTGCCTTTTAAAATTTAATAATCGAGATGGTAGGGCGTTAAATTTCAGCCAAATATACGTCACGTGATTAATAGGTACCTCTTGTGACTGACAAAGTACAGTTTAGGGTTTTTTTTGCAGACGTTGGTAACACTCAACATAGTTTCGTTGTTGTTATTGTTTGATTTTTTATTGCCAGATGTAACAATATAGTACTCTGTGGATGACAGATTTTTTTTTTACAAGCAAGGCAAAAGTCCGCATTCAGTATCCGGCCTAAAAGGAGTCATGTGACGTAACATCCGGAAATTCTTTAAAAAATCATAAATAAATAATGACTAATTTAAATACCATAATATTGAAAACTATGATCTAAAAGCGCGTAAATTCTCTAAAAAAAAATAATAAAAAAAAACTTTTTTTAATTAAGCTATGCGAATTTGAGATTTTCTGGGCCAAACAACCTAAAATTAGTTATTGAGGCACACTACTTGTTAATATCAATGCTTAAAACATCTAAAAATTTATAGGAGTCGGTGCTCGAGATTGGAGAAACAAAGATACAGAGAGTAACTGCGTCTACGTCACAAGGTAACCTCTATAATATGTCTTCTCCTTTTCTTCTCTCTATACAGGGCGTCCCACGGCTATGCTACATGGAGGGAAAGTATCTTAAATATTGTAGATGGAACATTTTACTGAAAGGAGACATTATTTTAATTTAAAAAACAATTTAAACTGCATTCATAGATTTTTAAATAGCTGTTACATGGTTTAACCGGGAATCGAACCCGTTACATGAGAAAAATGTAACTTTATCATACCAATCGAAAGGCTTCATCATAAGGATTATTTTTTGGTAAATAACATAGTGTCAGAAATAAAAGGAAGACCATGAATTTTAACATTTTTAATACAAAATTAATAATATTTTCTCGTGTAGCGGGTTCGATTCCCGGTTCAACCATGTAACTATTTAAAAATAAATTCAGTTTAAATTATTTTTTAAATTAAAATAATGTCTTACATCTACAATATTTAAGGTACGTTCCCTCCATGTGGGACGCCCTGTATACATATCTCTTATATACATATATCGGCGGCATATCTCGTAGAATGGACAAGTATCTTGTAGTGAAACATCAGTATAGTTTTTATAGAACTGATTAATTAGTTATAGCAAAGTACAACACTTTTTGAATTTTAGAATATTTCCTATTATTACCAAAGTTAACGATGGCGATGTTCATTACTTTTAAACTGCCGCCGTTAATTCGAGAGAATGATGACAGATGGAGTGTGGCGATATCTCGAAAAAATACTACAAGTCAACAAGAGCTTCTTCACGACAAAAATAAATAAAGTCACGTTAAAAAAATATCAACGGTACAACAAATGGGACGAAATAAATCCAAATCATGATTATTTAAACTTTTTTTATAAATAAAAACCCTGGAATAGAATATATATATACGATCTTATTATTTGGTAAGGTATATCAGTTTTATAATACGGCAACACTGCCTTACACCGCAGATATTATAAACCTTTTTCTGAAATGTCGATTCAAAAAGTCGAGGATTCATACTGCAGGCATTATGATTGCTGATTTGACAGAAATAACTTGACAGTATCGCTAATAGACAACTTTTCGCCAAAAATAATATTTTTTGCGCTTTTTTTTAACTTTTACGTAGAAATTGAGTCAGCTGATTCATTAAGTTTTGTACTAGGAAGTGGAAAATATATACGACAAAAATACTTTTTATTAACAAATGGGACCTTTTAACGATATACAATCTACCCTAAAATCATCATGATAAATATAAAATATTGAAATGCAAAACATTAAAAAAAAGGTTTTATCCCCTGACATTTGCAAACGTCACCATTCTCTCGAATGAACGGCTGGAGTTTAGTATGAAATCGTGTCTGATGACGTCACGAGACATGCCGTTAAGCTCACTTTGATTGCCAATGACGTCGTAATTTCTTTAGATATCGAAAAATTAATTATACTACCATAGTGCATTTTTTTTTTCACCTTTTACTTATTTTGTGCATCGGAAACATTTAAAAAGTATTCATTTACACACCAATATTATATAATTCAAAACTTAACACATAAAAACATACTCTTTTACAGAAATTAACCGAGCTATGAATGTAAGTGTGAAAGTGGAGAACCCTTATAATATTGATACTGAAACAATTCCTGAAGAGATCGGACAGGATACAGAGAGTATAGAAGAAATAAATAAAACCAATTGTATTACAAACATTAAGGATACCAACTTTATTGTAAGTACCCACAATCCTATTTCTTTAACAAAATCTAAATTGCGTTTCAGCTGTTTGTGTATCAGACGCAATGATACATACCTCCAAACTTTCATTAAAAAACATTTCTTTGCTCAAGTTATAGGCGAAAATAGTGTCAGACTAAAAAGCTTAGTCCCTGTATAATAATAATAATAAAGATTTTAATAGGTCTTTAAATATGAAATTGTCGAAATTTTCTTACAGATTTACGACTTCATGATTCCTGTAATTCAATAGCTATTTCAATTATTTGTTTTTTGTTTAAAAGTTGATTTCAAGGTTTTATATCTATTACATTTTGTTATTAATTTCAGTTTGATTATAAAAATTAAATCTTCAAAAACAGCTCGTTCTTAATGCCATCCATTTCCATGATAAGATTAGTAATAATTTTTTACAGCTGACACTTTTCAAAAATTAAATTAATGTTGCTGTTAGCTTAATGTTGTCTCATTCATACACATATGAAATCACATAATTTGGATTTGTCATTCCTAAAAAAATGCAAAAATGTTAGTACTGAAAATTAAGTTTCATTCAAATCTGTATATATAAATCCACTAAGAAAGGATTTTTTTAAATTCACCCCCTAAGGGTGTGAAACGGGTGTCCAAAGTTTGTAATGTAAGATTAGTTACACTATTTTTTTCGAGATTACACAGGAGTACTCCTACCCATAAATGAGTAAACATGTGTTTCAGGTTTTTTCAGAATACAACCCCTAAAAGGGGGAATGGGGTGACAAAGTCTGAAAATCCAACGTGGTTTACGAGAAAAAGGCTTTTCCAGAATTCAACCCCTAAAAGGGGGAAGTGGGGTGACAAAGTCTGAAAACCAACATGGGTATCGTTTGTATGGTTTATCGGGTCGTTGATTACGACAACAACAACGATTTCTAAATCCAACGTAGTGGACGTGAAATACCATCATCCCCTGTTGGGGTGCGATGGGGTTGAAATGTGTAAATATCAAAATGGGTGTCGTTTTTATGGTTTTTTGGGACGTTAATTACGAAAATAGCATCGATTTTGAAATTGAATATAGTGGACAGGTGGACGCAAAAAAGGCTTTTCCAGAATTCAACCCCTAAAAGATGTATTATAATGTTTGTTTCTGAAAAAAATGTTGTTTGTTTCCTGTAGGCCACGCGGGCGAAGCCGCGGGCAGAAGCTAGTTCTCTATATAAAACGGGAATTTCATATGTAAAGACCTAATATTATAAACTCTACATGATATAAATATAAACCTTCCTCAGAAATTCCACTAGGTTACGGTGAAAACCATTCACAAGTATTTATATTAGTATGGAGGTAAGTTTCTACAAAGTAATGAATATTTACAGATTGTCAAGAAAGTCGTGAAATAAATAGGGGCGCCACTTTCTTTGCAAAAACAGTTTTGATATAGCAACACCTGAGATCTTTTGTATTGGGAAATCAGGTGTTACCAGTTAAAACAATTTTAGTTCCATCATGACTTTCTTGACAAGCAGTATAAAATTATATTAACCTCACCGCCATGAAACCTCCTTGTGTACGAACCTCACATATGCGCGTTGGACTGCTGGACTTTTTGCACGTTATTAATTTAATACTTACTTTGTTTCTGTTAGTTAAAGACTGATTTGATTTGATGAGTGATATTGAGCAACAAATACACGAACAATCTTTTATAAGCAAAATCAAGCAAAACTTACGACTTTACCAAGATTTTATGGATTGGAAAATAACCTATTTCATGAGTGTAGATAAAATAGTGTATGAAACTGCACATAACTGGGTATTAAAACACTCTTGTGATACTATTAAAAAACTCACCTTGTTTTAATAACCTCTTTGTGTGCCAGTTTCATAAAGTACTGTTTTTTCTTGTGTTTTATAAAACAATAAAAAAAACGTGGTCAGCTCATGAATCCCCAAGGACTGACCGAGGTGTTTACGAGCATAGACCATGAAATGCAAGTAACACTCGTACACCCACGTTTCACTGATCATCATGTGACCTCCGGAGTAGAGGTTGAGATGTTCGAGCTACGTTAGACCACAGAGGCATTCATAGTATGAATAATGAATTTGTCTTTTGATTTGTTTTTAAAAGCAAATTCTTCTTATGTTTCTAGAAAACAATCAAAGATGACACCACTTGTTCAGAGAAAGACCATAGACAACAAGCGTGTAATGACTTGGAGCTGATTCAGAGACAGGTTGTCTTGTGGCGGGTGATGCTCCAGCGTCTACCAGCTTCTCTACTACCAACGACAGTGTCAACAGGTAAATCTGGGTAGCTAGGTTCAATCATGATTAGCCTAAATCTTTTTTATGTAAAGTGTAAGGTTGCTGAACAGACTCAAAGCCTCATCATACGAAACGAACGAAGCGAGTTTCGTAATAGACTGCCCGAGTGTCTCAATGTCTAATTATGTTCAGTTGTACACAATACTTTATCTACGATCCTCAAAAATGTCGTCTTAGCGTGAAATTATTAATAATATTTTCCATTTATGAAATATTAAAAACGAACATTCGTTCACAAAGTCTGATGATATTGCCGCTAAGGAACCAATCAGGAACGAGAAAAGAGGGTGTGGCTTAATTTCTTAAGCCAGGTCGAGTTGGTATTTAACTTTATATGGAACAGCAATTTTTTTGTCAATTTGATAATAATAATAATAATAAGCCTCTCAAAATCCAACTCTACGTCCAAGCCGAACATCAGCCCACGTGAGAGGCGGGCAACGTGTACAAAACTTACACGGCTAACAGAGCAATGGCATAACGCAGGGCAGCTTGAGGTGAGCTGTTGGTCAGTAGCGACCCGAACGTGCTCCCGGGGGAAGGTCCTGTTCCTTCCCAGTATATCGCTACTATCTGTATATCTCTTTTTGTATTTGTTTGTATTTTTACTCTATTTGTCAGTTAAAAAACATAATAACCGTCAGAGAAACCCCATATAGTCGGGCACCATAAGCTCGAATTTCGCTGTTCATGTGGACATATTGCAACAAAATTACCAAATTTGTTCCAAGGGCTAGTTAGAGCTACATAGCTTTGAATTTTTATAGAAACCAACTGCACTGCCGGCCAGTGCGGTTTGTTTGATTTTATAGTGGTCCTTTTAGAAATAAGTAAATTATCAATTTCTCGGCTTCTTAATCACTAAGGATCGCAAATTTAATTTGGCGTCAGGGAATATAACTACGCAAGTTTTAGGGCTAAACAATTTGTAAAAATTAGGGTTTTAGGTTAAGTTGTTAGCCTTTGTAGGTGGTAGAGCTGATGGCGGGCTCAACTGCGGATGTACCACCATCTTACTCGCAAACACACTCAATGTTATTTGGGAGAGAGTAAGAGGACAGCTCTCAAACAGGCACAACCGGGTAGCTCAACATGCCTGGCACCGATTGAAGTCGGTATATCCATTAGATAAAACAGATTGATGACGGGCAGCTGCGTCACTGGTGCGAGGGCTACGGCACTGCACTGCACGGTATTACCTACTTCCAAGAGGACCACTAAAAGTGGGGAAATCTTGGAAGGGCCTATGTCCAGCAGTGGACGAAGACAGGCTGATGGATTAATTATGGATGTACTATAATTTGACCAAATTTCAAAATCGAATGTCCGTTTATTAGAGCTGAAACAAAATCCGTTGAAAAAATGCAAGGTTTTGAGGTTACTGCCATGGATTCCAATTTTTTTATTGTTTGCCGTAATGGAAGCTATATCATAGTAACACGTATTTTGTGAAAATTTCAACTGGTTATCTAATACGCCTGAAGTTTTAAACCCTGGAAAGAGTGACAGACGTGGAGGCTTAGTAAATAGGCTCCCGTTTGTTTGGCACTTTGGCACCCTTTGAATACGGAACCTCGAGTTCCCTGACACCAAATACGTATATTTACCATTTAGACACCACGTTTGTGGTACAAGATATTTAAAAGCTTAGATATAGATAACTCACTTATTTTTCAAAATGGCCGCTTTAAAATCCAAGATGGCCGACAGTGGAGTAGTTGGTTTCTATCAAAAATTTAAAGCCAAGTAAGTACCTGACTAGCATTTGGAAAATCATTGGTGCTTTTATCCGGTGTGTCCACATTTACATAATAAGGTGCTCTAAGATTTAGATAAGTTACTATTACATGTTACCTATTGTGCTTAATTATGCTAAAACGTTATCAACTACTAAGTACAAGCACAAGTTTTGATACATGATATTATTATTGATTTAGTCATTATACATTATACATTTATTATTATTATTATTATTATTTTGAGAATGTTTGATCTCGTCTCTCCCTTTTGGCCAAAAGAATTTAAAGAGAGTGAAACCAGGGAAAGAAACCGGCGAACGATGCGAGCAGTATCGAGCAGAACCGCCTTCTGCATCCAATTTATTAATATTATTATCATACAATTAGGTACGCTGTAATTAACTAAACGAATCAATCAAAACGCTCTAACATTTTCTACTTGTATTTTTATAACATTATAAAGTTTTGCGTGCAAGTCACAATTGAGCGTAGACACGTCATTGTGTAAAGCTGACATGAGAGACATCTAATAGAGCATACCGCATGGCGCTCACAGTGCTAAAACTACCATTAAACTATTCACGCCCATAAAGTCGTTCCGAATGAAAAATGGCATCCATCACTGCTTAAACTTATGATCGATTCGGAACTCTTTGGAGCTCGACGTAGACGTTGACACTTGACAGTGTCAGAAAAACATACAATAACAACGATAAATTGCGTCTAAGATTACCAACGTTTTATTAAAATTTGTTTACGTTGCATAAATATTATCTACCTTATCGTGCTTGAGTTATTTGCGCCTCAATGAGACCAATCACTGCATGTTAGTTTGTTTTTTGTTGGACACACTAATTTCTTGACTCGTCTTATTTTTAGTACTATAAAACCTAGGTTCAAGAACCAACTTATTCCAACTAAACACAATCGAAAAACAATCTCTAAATCGTGGTTATTTAAATAATAAACTAGCTCCGAATAAACTATTTTTGAAATTGCCGCCAGCTGGCTGTCACTTTTGGTAGACCGCTCACAGTGCAAACGTTCCGAAGCATAAACGATGATAGCACAACATGGCGGCATTAATGATGTCATTGATGACGTCGTGGCATCCATTTTAGAGGTGTCGTTGTCGCGCTAAGGCGCAAGCCACACAGGATCTGGCGCGGGCACTGACATGGCACGGGCATCTATCGTTTCCGTTAAAATTTCGTGCAAAACCGATGGAAATAAGGTATAAAATGAAATAAGACATGGCGCGCCATGCGAGTGTCGCTCACCCCTTTGTCCTTAGCCAGCGAGGAATGGCGCGACCCGGTTGTACTTAGCACCGCTGAATGAGAGTCAGTGTGGCGAGGAAAGGAATTGCCCGGGAGGTTTCACAAGGCTCTTCACGAGCCTCACGTTGACAAATAAAACCTCTCTGCATTGGCTGCGCTTCGGTGACCTCTTCGGGGAAACCGAGGGTTTTGTCTGTGCAATACAAGATCAGGTGATCAAGACGCGTAACTACCGGAAATATATTATCAAGGATGGAACCCAGGACATCTGCCGGGCATGTACCCATCCTGGAGAATCTCTTCGACATGTTATTTCCGGTTGTTCTGCTCTTGCCAACAGTGAGTATCTGCACAGACACAACCAAGTGGCCAAAATTCTTCATCAAGAACTCGCCCACAAGTACGGCCTCGTAAATCAGGTGCCATATTACAAGTACTCACCGGCGCCAGTACTAGAAAACGGCCGCGCCAAGCTCTACTGGGATCGGTCTGTCATCACGAATAAACCTGATATCGTGTTGATGGACCGGGCGCAGTCTCGGGTGTTTTTGGTGGATATTACAATCCCACACGATGAGAACCTCGTGAAAGCCGAAACCGAGAAGAAGAGGAAGTATCTCGACCTGGCTCACGAGGTTACCGACATGTGGGGCGTGGCATCCACTGAAATAATCCCAGTTGTTTTATCCGCGAACGGGTTAATACCAACCAGCCTCGAAACCAACCTGAGACGGTTGGGATTCCGCGGCAGTTCGCTTCCAGCGCGGATGCAGAAGGCGGTTCTGCTCGATACTGCTCGCATCGTTCGCCGGTTTCTTTCCCTGGGACTCTGAACCTCGGTCGACTGTGCTTCTGCCGAGGGATGTACCGACTCTCTCTCTTCAAATTCTTTTGGCCAAGAGGGAGAGACGAGATCAAAAATTCTCGAAATAATAATAATATGAATTAAAGTAAACACAAGTTGGTTCTTATATATGTTTGTATTTTTTTCAGTTTTACCTCAGGCATATTTCCTCTATGACCAGGGGGCACTCCCTCTATGTGACTCTGTGGTTAAGGTGGATGGTCCAAGGCAATCTTCATACAAACTTGTGGGAACCAATAACGACGACAGAAGTATTATTATTTAATTCTGTTACCTTTTTCCGCATGTTGTATCAACTTTACACCCGCGAATAATCAGTTTTTTATATACAAACTTTTTTAGAATCTAATTTTGTTATTTAAAACTTTTGTATTCCAACGTATGAAGGTTTTAAATTGCAAAATTAGACTGTTAAAATATTTCGTTTTTAAAACATTTCATTTTCATTTAAGAAAAACTGAATATTCGCGGGTGTAAAGTTGATGGAACGTGTGGAAAAAAGTAACAGAATGTCGTCGTTATTGGTTCTCACAAGTTTTTTTATAAAAACTCCCTTGGACCATCCACCTTAAAATGATATTGAGGAAGCTGGAAACTGGCGATAGGACTAGTCCAACTCTTAACAACTTTTACTATGGAACCAACCGTCAAATCGTGAAAGAAAAATCAGCTGTTCCATAGAAAAATAACATACCTACTTGACCAAATTGTAACAGATCTTTTTCACGATTTCTCGGTTTTGTTTTGCGAAAAGTTGTTCGTATAGTCTAGTAGTTTCTAGCTTCCGCAACATCACCTTAAAACCGTGTATTTAACGTAAAATTCTAATGTTTTTATTTCTTTTCAGACCAAAAAAGACGGAGCAAAACACTTCCGAGAATGGCGGAGAAACTGCGTAAATGCAAGTTTTGTGATTTCCGTTGTGACAAATTATGTAACATGAAAGGGCATATGAGAAAACACAAAGGAGAAAAACCGTTTAAATGCGAGGTTTGTGATTATCGGAGTGCATGGAAAAGCTGTTTAAAAGCTCACATGATAACACACACAAAAGAAAAACGCTTTAAATGCGAGGTTTGTAACAACCGATTTGCAGAAAACGGAAATTTAAAGAGGCATATCATAATAGTACACTCGGGAGAAAAACCTTATAAATGCAAGGTTTGTTCCTACTCCTGTCCACTAGCCACTTGGTTGCCTAGACACATGAAAATACACACGAAAGGACACACGAAAAGACACACTCGAGAAAAGCTGCATAAATGCGACTTATGTGAATATTGTTCTGTATACAAATCGGATTTGAAAAAACATTACATGATACACACAGGAGAGACGCCGCATAAATGTAAATTGTGTTATTTCCAAACCAGAAATACTTCCCACTTAAAAGTCCATGTCATGAGAGTACATACAGGAGAAAAACCATATAAATGTGATCTTTGCGACTACCGTACTGTAACAAAGAACGAAGTAGACGGTCACAAGGCAACTCATAGTCCAGAAAAGCCGTTTAAGTGCGAAGTTTGTGACTGTCGATATAAATCAAAAAATTATTTACGTACACACACGAAAACGCACTTCGAGGAAAAGCTGTATAAATGCGAGGTGTGCGACTATGGTTTTAAACAAATTGGTAATTTAAAGCGACACAATAAGAGAAAACATACCCCTTAGTAGCAGTTCTTCAGTTGTTAGTCCGGTTGACTGAACTAATGCAACTTTTCAGTAGCAGTAGTTCGGTTGATGTAAAGCACCGAACTATCGATACCTTTTAGTAGCAATAGTTCGGTTAGTCGGGAGAAAAGCCGTTTAAATGTGCGGTTTGTGATTATCTTGGTGCAGATAGTGGCACTTTAACAAATCACATGAGAACACATACAGGGGAGAAGCCGTTTAAATGTAAGGTTTGTAACCACCCGTGTGTTTGGCTTGGTGATGTAAAGACTCACATGAGAATTCACATGAAAAGCCATAAAGTATAGCGACTTTCGGTGTAAACGGTCAACTTATTTAAAGTCCCACATGGGAACACACAGGGAGTAAAGCCGTATGAATGTGACGACTGCGACTAGCAGTGTTCAACGAGCAGTGACTCAAAGAAACATGAGATTATACACACAAGAGAAGTTGTAGTGTTAATTAAATAAAAAAAAAAAACGACTTGAACCATTAATAAATGAAATTGTGTAATGGAATCCTGTGAAAAAGTTTAGAAACTAATGTTATGTGTTCCATTAATCCAAAAATTATTGCAATTTCCAGAATTGCAAAAATTGTAACATCGAGTAAAAAAGTTTGTGTTTTAATGTAGTCCTTATACTTTATATTAGGTTTATTTAACTTGAAAGTTTAAAAAATTGTTAATTAGAGTAATTTCACTAACGTGTGATTGTTGTTGACTATATGCCAACCGTTTCACCGATACAATTTCGGCATTATCAAGGCGAGTGTCATTCTTAGGACGACGACGCGGCGTTCACCATCGTTGTCAAACGGGTATAACAACAATCACACGTGAGTGTTAAAGCCGCATGTAATAATAATTTAATGTGTCAGCTCACGCGAGGTTTAATAATATTATAATTTCATTAAATCTAGATCTAATAAAATAGGTGTTTCTATAATTATGTACGATTTAAAGAATAAAAAATTGTTAATTTACTCGGGATTAAAAAGTAATAAAATAAGTAACTTAAAAATAATATTGATTATTTTATGTGCTTTATTTTTTAATCCAAATTAATATCACAATTGCAGCTTATTATAATAAAATTCATGTATAATATATTAAATAGGTCTCAGCACTTTGGTCTACCCAAGCCTGCATTTCTGTGGTATATAATATACCCACCTTTATGTCGATGGGACGAGTTGTGAACGAGGCGAGTTGCGAATAGGACGGGTTGTGAATGGGACAAGTTACGCATGTGTGATGAGTCGAGAATAGTGTGCTATATGTAGGTAGGTTCACTCTTCAGTCGAGATTATACCGTTGATCAAGCTCCAGTGTTTTCTTCACTATCCCGTGTACTTATAGACTATTTGGCGACGAGGAGTAAAATTGGTGTGTTGTGTGGGCCACATTGCGTTTTTTTTTTACGGTGAAGATGTCGGTGGGAAAAATTGGCGAATTTAACATCGAAAACGGCAATTGGACATTTTATTGTGACCGTTTGAACGCCTATTTCAAGGTGAATAAGATCGAGGAGGCCTTAAAGACTGCTACGTTAATTGCTGCTGTGGGCGATGATGCATACGAACTGATGGTGAATCTGGTTAGTCCGAAGCTTCCGGCGGAACAGAAGTTCGAGGATCTACTGGCGGTTATGAAAGAACATCTCCAACCCAAACCTTCACAACTTGCTGAGAGATTTCGTTTTCGTCTAAGGCGGCAAGCTAGTGGGGAATCAATCAAACAATACGTGGCAGAGATGAAAAAGCTTTCGAGGTTTTGTGAGTTCGGCAGTGCATTGGATGACAATTTACGTGACCAATTTGTGTGTGGTTTGTCTAGTGACCTTATCCGACAAAGACTTTTCTCCGAAGAAAATGTGAAGTTCACAAGAGCGGTGTCATTGGCATGTTCTTTGGAAGCAGCCGAGCGGGATGCAGCGGCTGTGGAGGGCATTTCTAGGTCGAGCGCGGCAACGGTTACCGGTCGGTTAAACGAGCCGGTTTACAAGATGGCAACGTCGCAGTCGAGCGGTGGCTCAGAGAAACAACAACTTTCGTCACGCATGGATGCATGCGAATGTTGTGGTAATAATCATGCGACAAATACCTGTCGCTTTATCAAGTACAAGTGCGGCAAGTGTCAAAAAACGGGACATTTAAGAAAAATGTGTACGAAGTGGTCAGGAGGACGTGGCGGTCGCAGTGCTGCAGGTGCCGGTGGCCGGTGGGGTCCCGGTCCAAGCGCGGGCTCGCGCACGGGGCGCACTCACTACGTTGAGCAAGGCGGCGATCAGTCGGAATCTGATGAAGAACCTATTTATCAAATGTCACTAAAGGCGTACAAGCCGGTAAGCTTACCTGTCAAAGTAGATAACCACGAGTTAATTATGGAGTGTGACACCGGAGCGGCCAGTTCCTGCATTAGTTTAAGAACCTACGAAAAATATTTCAAACATCTAGAACTGAAACCTAGTAGTCTAGTGTTTAAATTTTATGATGGTAGTCGTGTAAGGCCATTAGGAATTATTCGCCCGTGGGTAGAATATGGCGACAAAAAGATGGCTTTGGACTTGTTTGTTATTAATAAAGGTGTAACCTCTCTGATTGGACGGCAATGGTTGACGGAATTATCGGTAACAATTCCAACTTTTGGTTTTGATCGCCTTGACAATTTAAATTATAACAGTGATTGTAAGAATCTTGATGGTATCCTCTTCAGATATAAACATGTGTTGGACGGTGGACTGGGGCGGTACACGGGCGGCACGGCACGGCTGCGGCTGCGCGAGGGTGCCTCGCCGGTGTTCCACCGCGCGCGCCCGCTACCCTTCGCGCTGCGCGAGCGCGTCGACGCCGAGCTGGATGCCATGCTACGAGACGGTGTCATAGAGCCGGTAGAATGTTCGGATTGGGCTACTCCATTGGTGCCAGTGAATAAGAAAGATGGCGCCTTACGTATCTGTGCGGATTTCAAGGTAACATTGAATCCCGTTTTAATGATTGATCGATATCCTATTCCGAGGGTTGAGGACCTTTTTGCGGACCTGGCTGGTAGTGAAAAGTTTTCCAAAATAGATTTAATACAATCTTATAATCAGATCTGTTTAGATGACACGAAGGAGTACACTGTGATCAATACCCACAGGGGTTTATTTAGATACAATCGTTTGGTGTATGGTCTAGCTTCATCCCCAGGCATTTTTCAAAGGATTTTATCAAATCTATTTAAAGATGTACCTAATTGCAAGGTTTTTCTGGACGATGTACTGTGCTATGGAAAAGATGAACGTTCTCACTTAGATACAATAAATAAGGTTTTAGACATATTGGATAAAAACGGTTTAAAGGTTAAAAAACAAAAGTGCGAGTTTCTGGTCGATGAAGTTAAGTACCTGGGCTTCATTATTAACAAGCATGGAATTAGACCAGATCCGAGTAAACTTACTGCGATTAAAGATATGCCATGCCCGGGGAATGTTACGGAATTACGAGCCTTTTTAGGAATGATAAACTTTTATGCGAAGTTTGTAAAGAATTTTAGTGACGTTTTACATCCACTTTACGCGTTGTTAAAAAAGGGTAAAGCATGGTTTTGGAGTGCTGAATGCACTCGGGCAGTCAAACAAGTAAAAAAATTGTTGTTAAGTAGTGAAGTTCTCACGCACTACGATCCCCAGCGCCCTCTGGTGCTCACGTGTGACGCGTCGGGCCGCGGAGTCGCCGGAGTGCTCAGCCAGCCGGACGAGCAGGGCCGGGAACGGCCGGTCGCGTATATTTCGCGCAAGTTAAATGAGGCCGAAACTAATTATTCGCAAATTCATAGGGAAGCTCTAGCGATCATATATTCGGTGCAAAAATTTCATCAGTATTTATACGGAAGACATTTTATATTGAGGACCGATAATAAACCGCTCGTAAGTATTTTTGGTCCAAAATTAGGCGTGCCCGCCATGGCTGCTAGTCGTATGGTGCGATGGTCTATTATCCTATCTGCGTATGTTTACGACATACAGTATGTGAACACGTGTGACAATAGCGCGGATGCGTTATCACGTTTGCCGGTGGTCGATAACACAAAAATAAAAGAAATACCCGAACAGTCATATTTACATTTCGCATCGGATGCTTTATTGTTAAATAGTGAGAGTATTAGGAAAAATACTAGCCGTGATTCTATGTTAAGCCGGAGACAGTAGATATTGAACAATTGAAACCATACCTAAATAGAAGTAAAGAATTATACGAAGAGTTAGGGTGCGTAATGTGGGGACATCGTGTATGTTGATAAAAGAGTGGTAATGTTTCTGACTAGTGACGGGCATCGGCGTCACTGGTGCGAGGGTTCCATAACCACGCTCAGACACCACTAATTTTATGTTAAAGGGCGATATTAGCAGCTGGAACAGGGGCCCATAAGCTGTCCCAGATCTATAATCTACAAATATCTTATATTCTACAAAATATAGTACAAAATGTCCTACCAGACAAGTGTATGATGACCTCATCAGCTAGTCCTCGCACGAAGTCCTTTCGCACGTGGACTCCAAGGCGTTCCGGTGCTGTGGCACGTTGTTCACCTTCCACGATGAATCTAAACACACCCACCTACACCTGGATGCATCCAAACCCAGAAGAAATAGTAACGTGACAAAGATCTCCGATCATCGGGAACCGCATGGGTACAGGTTATGTCACACACACAGGAAATTCACTAAAAGTGGCCTTCACGCCAAAATATTGTCAGACCCTGACTTAACAATGTTTTTACGATGTCCACATCAATTTCCCTCGTATTAAACCGTTAATATATCACATTTTATAAAATCGACCGCGATCTATTCCAAATGTCGACGTCCCTCGTCTTTTTGACAGCTCCAAGTGGGAGAAGTGTTACCACACACAAAAAACAACATCGTTGACCGAACACTCGACTGATGCGTTCTAAAAATATACATTTTATTCTTAACAGTGTAGTTATTCCAGAGTCGTGTAGGGCTGAAGTGATACGGGAATTACATGACGCACACATGGGCATAACTAAGACCAAAGCCATGGCCCGCAGTTACGTGTGGTGGCCCGGGTTAGACGAAGAGATCGAGCGGAGGTGTCGCGAGTGCACGGTGTGTGCGGCGGTGGCCCCCGCGCCCCGCTCCGCACCGCCCTCTCCCTGGCGATGGCCGGTGCAACCCTACGAACGTATACATTTAGATTTTCTGGGTCCGATTGATGGTATTGTTTATCTCATTTCGATTGATGCACGATCGAAATGGATCGAAGTATATAAAATGAGTAGGACTACGGCTGACTGTACGATTGATAAATTGCGTGAATCATGGGCCCGTTGGGGGATCCCAAAATTGGTAGTCAGCGATAATGGACCACCTTTTTCCAGCTTGGCTTTTCAGGAGTTTCTAAAAAACAATGGGGTGCGTCACATGTTTTCCCCACCATTTCATCCGTCTTCGAACGGAGCAGCTGAAAATGCAGTTAAAATAATAAAGAGGGTCATTAAGAAAGCTACCCACGAGCAAAAACGAGTGGATATCGCTATCAGTAGATATTTACTCAATTATAATAATACTCCGCACAGTACGACGGGTGACAGTCCCGCTAAATTGCTGCAAGGTCGAGCTTTAAGAAGTAGGTTAGACAATTTGAAACCAGACAGGAATGCGAAAGTACAAAAGGAACAGGAAAGGCAGGTTAAATACTCGGGTGGTACGTCGAGAGAAGTACAAACAGGCGAACAGGTATGGTTCCGTGATTACAGGCCAGGGCGTAAATGGACCGAAGGGTCGGTCGTAGGTCGTGCGGGCGTGGCCGATTATGCAGTCAAAACTTCCGAAGGGTCCTTAGTACACAGGCATATCGATCAATTAAAACGACGATCTCGATGTTCAGTAATTTGTCCGGAACAGATTCAGTCACCAATGGAGTCTCCTGCTACCGTAGACGCGGGGCAGGCACCTGTCTCGGCGGCGGCGAGCTCGTGTCGCGAGTTGACCGAGGTGTCCGCGGGCGGGGTAGAGCACGCGGGATTAGCGACCCCGGCGGGCGAGCCTCGGTCACAGTATAAGCAAAGACAGTAGGGAAACTACCTGGAAGCGCTCCGATTCGAGCCTCAGACATCAGACGCGTGCTCTACACGCCGCACGAAGGTGAAAAATCCATAAAAGCTGGTCGAAACCTAAAAACGTAAAAATTCTCGAAACACGTCAAAAATAATTTAAATTACTACCTGAATAAACAATGAAAAGGTTCACAGCAATTAGGGCTACCTGAAAAACGGGTTGTCATTTTTACATCAGTCCAAAGTTGAACTTGTTCAAAATTGGATGTGTTTACGACAATTTTAAGTCTTGCGTTTATTAATTTCTTACTCGGAAGTTTTAGTGAAAATTTGTGTTTTTGCGATGGATTCTACTCCAGAAGGTAATTATCTATTTTTTATTATTTTATTTAGATTCTCAATGACTTTTTTTTAAACATTAATGCCACTAAAACGACGTGAAAATGATTTTTTTCTGCTTAGTAATTTTCATGAAATGATAAAGTTGAATTTCCTGGCACATCCGGCTTTAATGTTAACATTGTTACAAAAAGTAATCATTAGTCTTGCTAAAACCACTGAAAATTTTCCCGTCCGAAACCGTCGCCTTAACAAAAATTTTATTTTATTAGTAATGTTTGCAAATTTTTGTTTTTTAATTGTTTAAGGATCAACTAACGAAGAAGCCTGTTTTAGCAGATACACTCTTATCAGCTATTATAGAGAGTATGCTTCTCGATAGCATCACGAAAAACGGACATACTTGCAAGAAAAGAAGAAAAATGCTCTACGTGTCACCGATTTTCCACACGAAACCAAGTGGTTGTTAACAAGATTAGTGTCCGATTACAACACCAAATTCCAACAAGCACATGACAATTTTACAGGGTGCGCCGACAAAAACAAAAATTGGTTCAATACGTTTGTTACTTTCCCTGTTGTGCATCCAGCCCGCAACCAAGGAGGTGGCCGACCTTCCAAGAAGTTTGAAGAAACCAGTGATCGCTCAAAGATTTTTGGGAAAAACTTGGTCTACATAATATAGACAAACCAAGGCAGGGTGGAGGGGTGTCTACAGATGGAAACACGGCTTGAAATATGTTTCAGCATGCAGAGGAAATAACTGAAATATCTGATCTAACTGATCTAGTATCAGCCTGAATCTCTTAAATCGGCTTCATTCAATTTTGAAGTTCATGGCAAGTGGATATAAAATAAATGCTGCCAAATTTAAGATTTTCTGCTTGAAAACAGCATACGTACTTTTGTGTTCCATTATCCATGGTTTAATATGCCTACGACGTTCCACAAAATACTGTTCTATGGCTTAAGGATAATTGAAACTTCGGAAGTAGCTATTGCTCAAAAGAGCAGAAACAAAGATGTGAGAAAATACAGGGAGCAATTTTCCAAATTTTTTTTTCGAAAGCAGTGTGTGGTAAACACGTATCAAAGACTAATGGTGTCATCTGACCCTTTTATAAGTGATCTGAGAAAACTTTTCTACCTTTGTTTCAAAGTGTGTTAAATTTATTAGAGGATCCTGAAATTGACACTGTATAATAAACTAAACACAATTATATATATTTTTTGATTATGAAAGACTTGCATTTCATTTTTGTATATTATTTATCTGTATGAAATTAAGGGGGAAGGCAGTTAGTGTAAGAGAAAGGAGGGGATAGTTATTTTTTAACACTATTAGGTATATTTTTAGATCCATATGAATTGTTACCCAAAAGCTAACCACCCTAGCTCATTTTTGACCCATTTTAGCAGAGATAGAAGGATATTTGGTATTTTCCTCTGCCCACACTATCCCTCTATCCCTATAATTGCACCGGGAACAATCTTTCACCCAACCTATGACAAATTTGAAAAAAATAGGTTTTGGCCAGCTTTTTTGGATTTTTCACCTCTGTGCGCCGTCTAAGCAGAAATGGAGCGTCAATCGCTGGGGTCGCGGCGCCGCGCCGCGCTTGCCTTGCCAGTACGCGCAGACGTAAGCAGGTGATAGGACGTGGCGTTTGTAAAGTCTGTGCCGACCTGATCACGATGTCGCAAAGATATTGTTGCGCATTTGGATGCCTAAATTCGTCACGAAAAAAGGAAATCGCCCATTTTAGACTTCCGGCTGATGTCCAAAGGTAAGACTAAAAAATATCACTCAAGAGTAGTACCTACTTACATCATAAATTAAATTTTTGAAATTGTCGCGTTCTTTTTATGTATGTTCATACTGTCTGTTACCAGGGCAAAATAAAGAGTTAATAGATTTAAGTACGCTTGTGAGAACAAAAAGCAGGTTGCTTTGAATTTGAATTTGACTTTTTTGTCGATTGTCGCCGCCGTCACCACCGCCGCGCCGCCGCAAGCAAGTCTAGCCAACCAATCGGTGGAGCGGCGCGCGGTACTTTCAATCCTCAGAATAATTTCAATCAAACGGCAGATACGACGAATATGCGGAATATGTCTCAGAGTAAATATATTTATGGTATACAACTCCGCTATTATAGAATTTGCTGGAATGGGTCAGAGTAAATGTGGAGGAAGTTACCGTGGGCAACCATTACGTAAACAATCATCTTTAGCTATAGTAGAAAAAAGTCATGTCTATCTGTACATTAAATATTTTGTGAAATTTTAAATTTAACGAGTTATTTATTAGTAAATAGTTTTGTACTGAGGCCAAAACTACAATTTTTGTCTCTCTGTCTATCTTTCTGTGTCTTAAATTCAAATTCAAATTAAAATAGTTTATTTTGCAAAGTAGGTATATATAATACCTACACGTTTCACAAGTCAAAATTTAATCTTATAAATATATATAATAAATGTACATTAACTAGATTAAACAAAATTTATACTTGCAATTGTCGGCACTTGGTGAAACTTGAAACACATCTTGAAAAAAAAACTAGATTAAAGTTTTATTTAATTTATGTAGCAATATACAAGGTGACTTTTTGATCATCGTCCAAATTCATACTGGTGGCTTGGTAAGTGATGAGTGTCATGGATCAATAACAATTTTTGTGAAATTTGTAAAATGAAATTTCGACTCCCCATAGTGATTCACTCGGGACTGGAAGTGAATTTCTATGGGAAGCCGAAATTTCATTTTACGAATTTCACAAAAATTGTTATTGATCCAAGATACTGACCACTTATCAAGCCTCCAGTATGAATTTGGACGATGATCAAAAAGTCACTTGTATATACGATTAAAATTATAGATAAAATATATATTATACAAGGTGAAATCCAATCAAATGCCCGAACCCATACCGTCTGTCCGTCTTACTGTCTGTCTGTTCCGTTTTAAATTTCGAACCACTCAACGGATTTGGATACGCTTTCTTTATTATTATAGTATAGACTCTATTACAGTATAATTATAGGCTATAAGAGTGTTGATAAAAAAAACATCAAGCCAAAAACGGGGCAAAGATTGAATAATCGCGGGCGGACCCGCGAGCGAAAGGCTATCTATACTATATAGTATCTATACTAGGAATATTATTAAAAAGGTCGTTAAAAAGGTATGTATGAAATGTTGGGTGTTTAATTGTGAGTGGAGAAAAACCTTGACATTTTTTGACATTTGACATGGTTTTTTGACGTTTTAGTGAGACCTGTCGTTGCATGGGAGTGTCAAAACTTTAACGGCCTATATCTCACAAACAGCTTTTTAATCGTTCATTATTTATTATTTAAGATAAGTTAATGCTTATTTTTAATATCGATATAACGATGACGAGTCTTATCGTATCTCGAAAAACCCAAGTTATGATATGAGTTAGCGACAGCCCTAACGCCTAACGTATTTAACTCGGGAATTCGGTTCAATTTCCCTACTGTCTTTGCTTATACTGTGCCTCGGTTGAGCGAGATGACGTCACTTGCGCCCGCGACTCGCTCGCCAGACCTGACGCCCGCGGGGGCAGGGCTGGATAGTGGGGAACGGGAGAGGACTCACCCAGTCCGCGTCAGAAAACCGGTAAACAGATATGGTTTACCGAGTTAAAATTTTGTAATTTTATAATTATTTTTTTTCTCTCTTATGTTTGCGTTTTAGTTTTTTTTTGTTATATTGTAATTATAAATGATGTACCTTTTTACATTCTTGGCTATTGTTATGTATAAATATATATATATATATATTTTTTTATAAGTACATTTATCTAAGGGTTTTATTTGTAATTAGTAGTTAAGAGTGGAGGATTGTGCTATATTTAGGTAGGTTCACTCTTCAGTCGAGATTATACCGTTGATCAAGCTCCAGTGTTTTCTTCACTATCCCGTGTACTTATAGACTAAATAGGACGACCTGTAAATGACCCCAATTAAAGCTCATTTCATTCTGCTTGGAGCGACGTTCGCGTCCACATCTCTTTGTTACTTTAACTTATTGTTAAAATCGATTAAATCCATAATCCAGTAAAAATTATCAAAAATACTCATTTAAGAGCTCCTACGCCACTTCGCTGCTAGGACCTGACGATACGAATACATTAGTTACTTTCACAGCATTATGTGTCATACGGCATGCTGTTATGGGGGAGAGCCATACAGACGCAGTCTTTGTTTTGTAGAAGAAAGCAATTTGGGCTATTTATAATATGTAGCACCGGGATTCATTAGGAGAAAAATTCAAAGAAATTAATATATTATAACCAAGTTCATAGATAAATCAGAAGAAATGTTGAGTCTTTCCAAAGGCTTGGTGAGTAACACTGTAAATAAATCAGAAATAAGCATAAACTGGCTTTGGACTCGCCAATGTGGGTACCTTTTTCGTAGGACATTGTATAAGATTTTACAAAAAACTTCCAAAGGAGGTCCTGACTTTGTCAGAGAATAAGTTAAAATTGTTTATTATGCAGGGCCTATTGAAGAAGGAATGTTATAAAATAAACTTGGACGAATTAAATGATTACTTAAAGCAGGGGTTATGATAGTGATCTTTGTCATAATAGTAGTTAGTATAGTTTCCTATCTTGTGTTATCATTCCTCTAGAATTAGTCAATAGATGAAATGACTGTAAAAGCAGGTGGACTATATGGGACAGGTAGTCAAAGGTTCTTTTTTTCTTACATGACAATTTTCTATTGTCTTGTATTTTTTATCTCTTTATATTTAACTTTTTATATTTAGTTGTTTGTAACCAATATTATGAAAAAAAAAGACATGATCTTGCTAAGTTTCTTGCCCTTGTTCTTAGCAAGACTAATCGAATAGGCGGATTTAGGCATATATTTATTATATGTGTTGCATATATTTAATAATTATTCCTATATTTTTTACTTTATTCAAGTGTATTTTTTTATTAAATTTAACTCGAATTCAAATTATTTATTTGTTCAACACAGGTAAATAAGATGTTACAATACTTAAGTCCTAATCCATGATGTGCCATGTATGGAGTACAAACATTAAAATGTATGTTACATACATAGAAATAATGAAAAAGCATGAAATAACAGTTGTACCTAACCAAAAATATACCTACTGCCAAACATTACAGTTTATTTCAGCATTGGTGGTCCAGTGAATAATCCGTTGCCCATTAGAAATAGAACATATTAATTAATTACTCAACCCAACCTTTATTATTTCCTTGTGTATTTCCCCTTGTTATTATTTATTAATAAAACTATTACCAATAGACATAGATTATTTATTATATTACATGAAAAGCGACTTGTAATAAGTGTATCTGATATACCTACATTTCATAAATAAATATATTTCATTTCATTTAATTGCAAGACAGAAATAAATTAGAAACGAATTCTATGAGAAAATAAATCTAATAATATTTGAAGTTTCCCAAACGACGTGTTTTACTAGCTTAAAATCATGTTGTATTATTTAATGAGAACTGTTTACTTGTTTCCTAACTGTCCGAGACTACGCATATTCGCAATACACACACACTCCCTCCCTAGTAGTAAATATAAACTGATCCCAAAACCACAGTCGTAGGGCTACACCCTCACACAATAACACACACGCACACACCCTACCACCCCGACACACTCCTTTCGTTTTGTTTAAAATTATTTTTATTCTTAATTTACTTTTAAATTTACAATTTAACTGCTCCCAACCCAAGAAGAAGGGTGCTGTTACTACTTACTTACAGGCCTAAAAACCTAGCTAGGAAACAGCAACACCTTTGTTATGGTACCACATTGTCCTAGCCTAGACCACACCTCCGACACTTCATAGTCAATTTTGAATGTTGAGTTATTTACCTACACTCTCCTCGCGCATCTGGCTCGTCCGCACACGCTTGTGTGTGTGCGTGAGCTAGTCTAGGGCTGGCAGCAAGCGTGTGAGCGTCGTCGATCGAGAGGGACAACATTTATAGTCAGCAACTTATATGATTCTCTTCCTAAATTTTAGCGTGGTTAATCCCTAGGTCCTAGTTCTGGTTCCCCATGGATAAATTTGTATTAAAATATATATATGGTCACGACCTGAATGCGCGAGAGGGTGTCAGAGGTGTTCCGAGTGTGAACTTTGAAATGCAAGTCACAGTCCACACTCGGTACACCAGTGTTTCACCTACAAATATTACGTCCCAAAGTGGTGGCAGGTGAGCCCTATCGCCGTAAGTACTTCGGGCACAAACACACGATTTTTAGGACATACGGGTTTCCTCACTATGTTTTCCTTTACCGTTCAGAAAGTGGGAAGTACTTACCTTTAAGCAAATACGATGCGCATTATGTAAATTCTGAAAAACTCGTAGGTGCATCCCCAATCGCGGATTGAACCTGGATCTCAAGATTGAGAGGCCAGCGTTCCACCCCTGAGTTAGCGCCGCTTTTTCATAACTTTAAAAATAAATAAGACAAATATTTCAATCGACTCCCGTCTGTCCAAACGCAGGGGTCAATGGCCCCGCAGGCCGCCTTCCGTATTTGCTTTAGTCAAAGCCGCCTTCCCTTTATGATGCCGCAACGGCGGTGATCGTTCGATACTTAGCGCGCTGACACAATTTTGTAACGGTGTAGCATTGCGACATGCACTTTCGTGCGTCATTAAAGTTACGCTTAGTCAGTAAGTTAGAATTAAGGTATTTTTGTACTAATTAAATATATTCATTCATTATACGACCATCAACCAAACAACATGTTTCCTTTAACTTGTTCCTGACATCAGTACACCTACACGTATCCCCACATGGCGACCCTGCCAGGATGGCGACCCTCAGCCACAAGAACCCAAGGACTTCGTTATAAACAGGAAGATCGAAACGAACATGAAATTGAAGAAGCCACTTTGACGAAGCCACTTTAAAGAAGAAGACACATAGCCACTATCACCGTAGCATGGCTGACAATCAAGTAATCATAAACCAAACAACTAACATAGCTGACATCACCAATCATAAGAAGAACTTATAAGAAGACTTGAAGCGTACGAGCGGTGTCCAGGGTAATCCCGGCCCACGGAGTCCAGGGTATAGCCCGGCCCACCCTCAGCGGACAAGGAGTCGAGAGCTGCCAGACCAGCCGATGCCCGCTGACGCCCGCCGCCCGCCGCCGCCCGCCGATGACCGCTGCGAGCCGCCGCGCCATGTCACGTGTCGCCCCTCACCGTCAAGTCATAGCCGTGGTGCCGATATTTTTTTAAGTACAGTCTACTAGACAAGTAAGTCACTATCAATGTTATGTTTTTATGTACTTCCCTATATTTTTGAAACGATTTCCATCGTCTACTTTGTTATGTCTGAGTTAACCGAGTTAGAAATTATTTATGAGAGATTAATTGAAATAAAAGCATATCTCATTAAAGTCGGACCAGAGACAGCTCAGCTCAAGTTTCAAGAAGCTCAAGAATTATATAGTCGTTTGGAGTCTATTTCGTCTGATATAAGAGTAAAAATAGAATCGAGTGTATTAAATAGTGAAGAAATACAAGCATCTAACATATTGGTAGGAAATATACGAGGGATTTACCAATATATTTTAAGTTTAAATATTCCCTTATATGTAGATAAGTGCACAGAAACCGTAAATATGGCGCAAGATAATTTCGATTTAAAAACAGCCATCGCCCTGTTGCCTATTATGACAGGTCAGGAGCAGGTTACCTCTCAACTGATAGACAGTATTAAATTATACAGCTCAATGCTCAACGATATTGCCCAAAAGCAGTTAGTACAGTTTATTCTTAAGACGCGACTCTCCGCGAGCGCTAAACTTAGACTAAAATCTAATTACGCGACCGTGGACTCTTTATTAAAAGATATGCAGACACATTTAATTCAGAAAAAATCAGCTGTCGCCCTCCAATCACAGATTTTCACAGCTAGACAAGGACGTAGGTCAATTGAAAACTTCGGCGCAGACTTAGAACAGCTTTTAGTTAATTTGACCTTAGCCCAAGCAGACGGAGACGACCAAAAATACGATATTCTCCGTCCATTGAACGAGAAGATAGTAATTAAACGCTTCGCGGACGGTCTCAACAACTCTCGTCTGAGTACAATCATTGCTTCTCGACAATTTTTATCCCTCCCGGAAGCCATTCGAACCGCAGTTGACGAAAATTCGTTAGCTCCCAGTGAGGAACAGGCCATGCATTTTAATAGCAATCGTGGCAAAGGACGTGGTCACCGCGGTAGTAATACGAATTTCAGTAGGAACTATTCGCAAGGTAACGAATCGCGAACTTTTCACAACAGCAACCCCGGGTTATCCCGAGGTCATGGTCGTGGACAATACACGAAAAGAACCTCGCGCGGTCGAGGCCAGCAGTGGTACAACTCGCGTCATGTAGCGCAAGTTCAACACTCTCAGAATTCCGAGAATGCAGAGTGCACTCAGAATGCACCGAATAGCGCAGAGTTTTTTCGTACCCATGATTAGAGAACACTACGTTCCTAATTATAACACGATTAGTTTAGTGACACTGAGTGTAGGTAATAATATAGGTATAGGTAATACATGTAGCAGTATAAAGCTATTAATAGATTCTGGAGCGAGCCTCTGTGTTTTGAAATATGAGTGGCTGCGCGAGCATCAAGAATTATTTAATCAAATGCGATATGACAAAATAACGATTAGAGGTGTCAGTGGTAAATTATTGTCAGAAGGATATATTAATTTAGATTTAGTTTATAATAATGTTATTTTCAGGGAAACCTTTTATGTTTTTAAAAACCTATCGTGCTCAGGTTCAGCTAACGGTATTTTAGGTGAAAATTTTTTTAGAAGATTTAACGCCGTGATTAATTATGAAACTAGCACTTTTAATTTGTCGAACGATGGGACATCTGTGTGTATACCCATAGGCTGCAGTTCCGATAGGTACACGCAAGTACACGTGATACCGCCTCGTTGTGAAGTCATTAATTATATTCCTAGCACAACAAATGAAGATAGCGTAATTTTAGCTCAAGAAATCGAAGAAGGTGTTTTCATTGCCGGAATGATTACAAGGCCTTATCAAGGACGTATCCCGATAAGAATTTTGAACACCAGAGACCAAGAAGTCACAGTAGACTTGTCTCATTTAAAAATTCAGTCCATTAATTGCTTCGAGGTTTGTTGTTTTAGTGAAGAAAAGAAGTCTGTAGACAGAGTTAAGACCTTGTTGGAGATACTTGACTTAGGTTATCTAAATAAAGAAGAGCGGTTAGGAATTCAACAAATTTGTGCTAAATACGCAGACGTGTTCCACTTACCAGGGGACAATTTATCAGTTACAAACTTAATGGAACACAAAATTGTTTTAAAAAACAACGTAACACCCGTGTATGTGAAGCCCTATAGGGTTCCCCAAAGTTTAAAGAGCGAGATAGAAAGACAAGTACAGGATATGCTCAAAAACGACATCATAGAGGAAACTGTATCAGAATGGTCGAGTCCAGTTTTACTGGTACCCAAAAAAGCTGATAAATCGAACGAAAAAAAGTGGAGATTGGTGATAGATTATAGGCAATTGAATAATAAAATCCAAGATGACAAATTTCCGTTACCGAACATAACAGAGATATTAGATTCGTTGTCCGGTAGCGTTTATTTCTCAAAATTAGATCTTTCCCAATCTTATTATCAACTTTCATTGAGTTCAGAATCGCGAAAATATACATCTTTCAGTTTAAATAAGATGTATCAACTTTCACTAGACAAAGATTCACGCAAATTTACAGCTTTCAACGCAGGGAAACAGTACCAAATGAAACGCTGTCCCATGGGTCTCAAAACAAGTGCCAGTGTTTTTTCGAGGCTTATGACCATAGCAATGGCAGGCCTTAATTTTGACAAGTGTTTTATTTATTTAGATGATTGCGTAGTAATAGGAAAATCCATGGCACACCATAATAAAAATCTCGTAAGCGTACTGAACCGATTGCGTGAGGTTAATCTTAAACTTAACCCTATAAAGTGTGAGTTCCTTCGACAGGAAATAATTTACCTAGGACATCAAATCACATCCGAAGGTATTTTTCCAGACCCAGATAAAATTACAACGATGAAAAATTATCCAAGGCCGAATAACGCCGACGAGGTAAAACGGTTTGTTGCATTCGCGAACTATTACCGACGCTTTATATCACGTTTCGCTGACATTGTATTTCCGTTACATGCATTAGGCAAAAAAGGTGCAAAATTCGAATGGACTATTGATTGCGAAAATGCATTTCAGAAATTAAAATTGGCGCTCTGTAATCCGCCTGTGTTGGATTATCCCGACTTTTCCAAAACTAACATCTTCCGTTTGCAAACTGACGCCTCGTTTGTAGGTTTGGGTGCAATTCTCTCAAACAGTAATGGCAAAGTCATAGCTTACGCCAGTAGAAATCTTAAACCAGCAGAGACTAGGTATCCGATAATAGAACTTGAACTGTTAGCTATAGTATGGGCCGTACGCTACTTTAGACCATATTTGTATGGTAGAAAATTTAAAATCTTTACCGACCACAGACCTTTAGTTTATTTGTTCGGCTTAACCGACCCCTCCAGTCGACTGACAAAGTTTAGGTTATACTTAGAAGAGTATGACTTTGAGGTTGAATACGTTCCGGGTCGAAATAACGCAGCTGCAGACGCGTTAAGTCGACTTCCGGTTTCGTCTAAAGACCTTAAAGACTTACAAGAACATCTAGTTTCCGTGTTGACAAGAGCACAGACGAAAAGACTAGAGAGTCAGGGCACCGACCATGACCGACCCACCGAGCCTTTTACTTCCAGTAGGCCTGATCAACCTACAGCAGTAGAGGTGCTCAAACGACCAAATGAGATAACTGAATTAATTTTCTTAAACAATTTTAATGACAAAAGTTTGAATATTTCAGAGTATGTTTCAAGTGACGCTAACTATTGCACTTATATACCATCGCAATCCGCGATCATTCTTGATACCCGATCGTTATCGACCGAGTTGGTGTTAGCGAGGGATCTCGAAAAATTGTGCCAAAAGTTAAATATTGTAGAGCTACTCATCATAAAAAATAGGAGTAACGCTCGATTTATTAAAAGTATACTGCGCAGTATCAACAAATGTAAAATCGCGTCACCAAAATTCCTTATTACAAGAGACATAGATCGTATTTCAGACAGGGATGAAATAACGACAATTTTAAATGACTTTCACCTTTTGCCCACAGGTGGACATGCAGGTATGAATCGCATGTTAAATAACATTAAAAAATACTATTTTTGGCCTGGTATGACTAATGACGTTATGAATTATGTAAAACGTTGTAAGAGTTGTCAAATTCAGAAACACACGAACAGACACATCAAAGAGCCTATGGTTATAACCTCCGCTGCCAACTCGGCATTTGAAAAAATTAGTTTAGACATTATGGGCCCACTAGATATAGATAATCATAATAAAAGGTACATCCTTACTATACAGTGCGATCTAAGTAAATATGTAGAGGCTTATCCTTTGGAGCGAAAAGACGCTGAAACTGTGGCCAAAGCTTTTGTTAACAGTTTTATATTGCGTTACGGTATCCCAAAAGAGATACTGACCGATAGAGGTACCGAATTTACGTCATCAGTGATGAGTGAGGTGTGTAGGTTACTAGGTATCGAGAAATTAATATCTACCGCGTACCATCACGAGACTTTAGGAGGCATAGAAAATACGCATAAGCACTTAGGCGCCTACCTTAGGATTCAATGTGAAAACAACAGGAGTGATTGGAGCGAGTGGGTTCCGTTTTGGTGTTTTTCTTTCAACACTAGTGTACATTCAGAGACGAAATACACTCCATACGAACTCGTGTTTGGCAAACTTTGTAACCTTCCATCCAATTTATGTAAGGGAGTCGATCCTTTGTATAACTTCGACGACTACCCCAAAGAGTTAAAATACAGATTGCAAAAAGCTCAGTTAGATGCTAAGCAAAATCTTTTAAATAGTAAATCCTTAAGAAAATTTAATTTTGATAAAAATTGTAATACTATTAAATATAAGCCAGGAGATCTAGTTTTAGTGAAAAATCAAGTAGGTAATAAGTTGGATTGTGTTTACGAAGGCCCTTTTGTAGTTTTAGAAGATTTATCAACAAATGTGAAGATTGATAAGTTTAATAAAGAATATTTGGTTCATAAAAATAATACGAAATTATTTCGTGATTGAATATTTAGTTTAATTTTTACAATTAAGCAAAAATGTTTTCATTGATTTTATTTTAAGTTTTTGTAATGTAAACATTTTTTTTTTCTTTCAAAGGGATGTGTAACCATATACTTTCGGGGGAGATGTAGCATTGCGACATGCACTTTCGTGCGTCATTAAAGTTACGCTTAGTCAGTAAGTTAGAATTAAGGTATTTTTGTACTAATTAAATATATTCATTCATTATACGACCATCAACCAAACAACATGTTTCCTTTAACTTGTTCCTGACATCAGTACACCTACACGTATCCCCACAACGGTGGCACGCGTAAATTTATATGAGTAAAATTTAAACATCGTCACGTTGTAGCATTTCAATATTTGTAATACTTCTTGATCCTTATATTTCGATAACCTCTTTTGGTTTTGCTGGCACTCGAAGCTAAATGTAACGTTTTAAATCTAAATTCAAAATTTTCTTATTTCGCATGATGTTATTTCGTAAAACAAAAACAAAAGAAAGACTTCTTGGGAGAATTTTCCCAAGAAGCATCCTTGCAGATAAAAAAATACAAATATCTGAACTTTAATTATTATTACCATATTGTTACTGATAAAACTTTGTATCCGCTGAAATAGAAAGGCTGCCTAACTGCAACCGGGCTAGCTTAGCAAACACCACGACATAAATCCTTTCAGAGGAGTTAAAGGTGTTTTTTTCGTACATAAAAGAAAATGGCTTAGTTCATCGGAAGGAAGGAAATTTGAAAAATCTCCGTTCTTTATTGGTTGTTCCGTTTTCTAGGCATTCATATATACCACAATAACGAACCATATTGATTAAAAATCAGTATCGTAATAAAACAAAACAAGATTTATACTTGCGATTGTCGGCACTTGATGAAACATAAAAAGCATCTCGATTTTGAACACAAACACTTGTACTATTTGTTTCATAACATAAAACAAATGTTATGAAACAAATAGTACAAGTGTTTGTGTTCAAAATCAAGAAAACAAAACAAAATACGCGCGCAGCGAACGAGTGCTACTCGAGCTCTGCCTGCCTCCAGATTTGCCACTAACTTGCGGGGGACGTTAAATTCGCGCGGGGAGGTGAGTGTCGCTTCTTTACGTAGTAATACTTTATAGTCTCTGCCTAGACTAAGCATAACGTGTTATTTAGTTAACATTTATGTACATATCCATAATCTTGTACCCACTTATGATAAATAAATAAATTTGAATTTGTAGCGATGACAGCCGGTTAACAAGGTGTACAGTGGAGACCACATCAAGCTATACACTTGCAGTACGACATTAGGCCCTACAGAGAAGAATATAAGATAGGTACAAAGTCCAATGTGTCTTACTTGATGCGGTCTCCACTGTACATTGCGCACAACACCCTTGGTAGCGTTCCAATACGCATGAGTAAATTTAAAGTCTACTTCGTAAAAGTGAAAGAGATAAGACTGTGACTGAATATATTTACCAATAGTTTTGGAACACTTTGTAAAAGCAGTTTATTTACGTGGCAAAGGATATTTTTTTGTTTACATACATACATATACTCACCCTGACACACAGATTTAACTTTCAATTGAATCTTTGTCAATAGTTGATTTTAATAGTTACAGTAATATTTGATTGTGACAAATAGGGCGGGTCCTATTGTATAAGGTTGTGCCGTGGCGTTACGAGTCGAGTTTTTTTTCCTGACCGTAACTAAAGAGTTAAGACTGTACCTGAGCCTAGAGCATGACCAACCCCAGGCTATCTAAGATTCGTTTGAAGAAATTCGGACTCTCCTTGTATTGAAAAAAATATATTTGATTCATTAATCTTTTCTCTAGGGATCTTACGTATAAACAATGTACTGAGATTTATACTTTTCTCAAAAAAAAAATGTTTTGCACCCTCTATTTTTTTGGTTTTCAAACGTTCGCTTAAAGAACGCGGTTAAAAAATCAACTTGATTTTTATTTCATAAAATAGGTAATAGAAATATGAAGGTATATCACCTAAATTCAGTATTTTTTTCCCTACAAAATATTTCAGAATTAGCTAAAAACACACCAATTTGTTGTTTCGCTCCGTGATCACTAGTATTACGCGTCCAAGAAAAAGAGGCCAAAGAGCCAACATATAATCGCCTCTATGAAAAGCAAATAAAGTCTTTGCCATTAGACTTGTTGTGCTGGACGGGTAATAAAAAAAGTTGCTAGGGTATGCCATCCACTTAATTGTATGGTGTGTTCCACTCTACGTAGTTTATACAGATCGTGACGTTTCGGATCGTAACGTGACCTATTTTCTAGTCCGTAACGTAAGATTGCATTTTGTTGCGTGATCTACCCTTTGTTGTTATGTTTGAAGTTAAATAAATGTTTTTTTCCGTGTTAAATAAAAAGTGTGTGTTAAATGTTTTTGAAAAGTTTTATTACCTACCTACTTTCTTTTAGTTTTTTTTTAGGTAGGTAATTATAGCAGTTTTTTTTTACTTTTCTTTGACCTGGTGGAACGGGGGAACAGACATACTTGCTTTTAGCTTGCGGTCTAACCCAAGCAAATGTAATTACTAGCCATGTCCCTAGAAAATTGCCTGTCCCCAGGAAACATCCTATAGCCCCTCCAAGTGAAGAGTCTAAACATTAAAACAGTTAAAGGATTTCCAAAATCGGTTGAGTATTTCCAGAGATTACCCGCGCGAAATTATTTAATGACTGTGTTCCTAGGGAACTGTTTGTTCTCATGGAAAAAACTAGACTATGTCCAAGTGAAAAATCGGTTCAGTAATTGCAGCGATTATCCGCGCGAATGTAATGAATCACCATGCCCCTAGGACACTGCCTGTCTTCAGGAAACAAACTAGCCAATGTCAAAGTGAGGAGTCAAACCATTACTTACAACGTTGTAAGATTTTTCAAAATCGGTTAAGTAGTGCATAAGATTCCCCCCCCCCCTCCCCTACATCTAAACAAACAAATTTTACCCTTTTTATAATATCATAGCATTATATACATTATTTGATGTTCTATGATTAAGCATTTTTTTTTACGAATTTTTGCTATGGATCTAAAACAAAAACTTTTTAAGGATTATTTTAATAACAGGCAATCTTTTTAATAAATAAAACAAACATTATACTTAATAACATCTTAATTTATTTAGTTGTAGGTTCTTACAATATCAGACAGTGTCATAAAAAACGCAACTAGAGATCGTCTAAGCCCAAATGACTCGCCCCCTACTTAATTAGTTGATTTAGATGTGCAAGTGCAAATATTAATAACGACACTTCATCTGTGTGGGAACATCGACTGTTTCGTAAACTATGATCCGTATGCGTACATCTCAGTGGACTAGTCGCTTGATAAATCCGGCAACGCTAACTGTATATAGACAGCGCGTGCGCATTGTATGAAACAAGACATCTGGAGCCGTATTTTTGAATCGTTCTCTTTCAACTCACGTGCGAAAATATACACCTGTCTCATCTTGCAAATGATAAGTTCTGATGTGCTACGTGAGATGGGTATATACTTTTGCACGTAAATTAAAAACGAACGATTCAAAAATACGTCTCCTGCTCTCTCGCGCGTTTGAGGATAAGTCACATAACGGGAGAATCCAATTTTGACTATTACATTGCATGTGTTATGATTTTCTGAGTACACTACTTTTTGATTTTTTGAAATCCGTCCATAAATGGCAAAGTTATTTAATATTTTATCGGGCTTGATTTTAAAACGCGCGCCTCCCGTCCGTGGATACCGATGTCGTCATCACACACAGACCCCGCGCGATCGCAGTCGTCCAGTACGCACATTCGTGATTAGTAGCGAACACTCGGTTTTTTTTCGAGTTTTATGCATTATCGGTTTATTGTTTCGGTGTTCTGTAATAATGAGCAACAAATTGGAAGATGGATTCGAAAAAGGACAGTCAGATAATCTACCTAAAGTGGATTCTTTCATGGTTTTTGAATACTTAAACAATCATGTGAAGTATACCAGCGCTGAAATCCGAGGTTGGAAGCTTCAACGGTAAGTACCTACCAAATTTAATGTGTTAGTTAGTGAGTTTAGGCCTAGGTACTTTTTCACATGGCTGTTGCGGTAGGTAATGTGAAAATAATAAAATAACCTGGGTAAAAAGGTACATGGACAGCATAACACACTCCATCATAAAAACGTTAGTCAAGTCAAGTACCTACATTATTTCTTCCTACGGAGTTCGAGTTGATGTTTTTGTAAGCAGGCAACTGCAGGCATGATTCATTGCGATTTAGTAAGTGCCGGTTTCAAGTTCACCTAAACATTATAGACCGGGAGCGCGCCGTAGATTAACTAACATTAGCGGATACCTACCATGTTTTTTGTTTCGATGCACTTAAATGGTGCAACCGCATCAGGTAATGTGATGTAGGTATTTAATGCTGTATGATTATTACAGGTCTGTACGAGAGTCATATGGCGACGATGCCGTAGGGTATGTCCAAGTCCAAAGAAATGGAAATGTGTGGACAGTAAAGGCAAGAATAACACCGGAGCATAAAGTAAAAACTAAAGGTTATAGCTGCACTCTCAAATGTGAAGAAAATGATAAAACTATTATTGATGTTACTTGTCATGATTGTGCTGCACAAAAAGGAGGTTGCAAACATAGTGTAGCATTTCTTATGTGGATACACAGACGCAGTGAAGAGCCTTCTCCAACTGAAAAAAAATGTTATTGGGCCAAACCAAAACTGGCCACAGTGGGCACAACCTTGAAATTTATAAAAGCCAAAGATATCGGTTCCAGCGCTGGAGATATTGACGATAACGCTAATGTAAGAAGTGAACAATTTTTTAACAAACTGGTGCACAATATACAGTTAAATTCTATTAGGATTCAGTTAACAAGTTACGTTACACAGAATGAACTTACGAAATTATCTCTAGATATAGACATTAAAGTTCCTTTTTGCATGTGTTCCTTAAATAACTCAGTATCTACTTGTCGTTTCATTTCACAGGCGTCAGTATTTACACTGAATCCACTTAGGCTCGCAGAAACTGATGAGGTATTAGAGTAAGATGTGAAGCTATCATGCATTGGTTCCCGATGATGATCCCGACGATGTTCTTTTGGTTTCACCGTTTTTATTTTAAGAGCAAACTCTTCAACCCGGTCAAAACCGGCGTCAGTATTAATGCCCTTGCTTCGAACTTTTGGCTTTATATTAACTTGCACTGCGAGTGATTTATATTTAGGATCATTGTGTAGATTTGCCGCATTATCTTCTTCAAGCGGGTTTATAGCCTCTGTATCATTTGAATTAAAATCAATCGTTTCACACGCCACGAACTCTTCTTGTGTTATTAGGTTTTCATGACCAACTTCCGGATTAAGCACTCTTTCAAAGTACTCAATCTGCTGTCTTTTTTTATATCCAGTCCGTTCTACAACGGCGTTATCCTTTCTTTGGCAGTCAAATTTATGCGGCAGAACTCCTTTTTTTAGTCTTAGTTGACCACCCATCAATCGGTACCTTATATAATTTTCCATGTCATTTTCGACCTGTAAAAAGTAAAAACAGATTAAAGATTCTTTATTTTATTTTTAAATAATACTTTACTTACTGAGAAAAGCAGATCCAAAAAATAGGTCCTACAGCAAAGAAATTAAAATTCGAATCATTACCTATTGTTGATAGGTATTCATTATCGTAGATAAAAATGCGGTAGTCTCCCGGACTACAAATATCATACCTACGTTGATTATTGTTTATTGTTATTACCTCATACGATTGTGTTAAGGTACAATATGACATAAAAGGATTAAGTTTTAAGGTTTTTGATTCCATTGATCGATAAAATAGGTGACATTTACTCAATAATACGAGGAAATAGGTATACGTCAAGTATAAGGTATAACGTAGGAAAGGTACTTACGTCGAAATGATCTTCGCAACAGTAATGAGTACTTTTGCTTGATAAAGGATCTCTCTTCATAACACTACACCACTTTTTTCTAGCTTTTTTGTCTGTTGGAACATGAAAAAATAGTTTGTCGGGCGTACTACTACTTGTACTCTTGCACTTTGGCACGACACAATATTTGTAAGACATTTTTAAGGATATTGATACACAACAATAAATCTATAACAAAGCGACCGTGACAAGCACAGCTCAAGAACTGCGCGGGAAACAGAGTACACCTACAGAACTGAAGAGCGCGTGCGGGGTCGCGCCCCGGGTATGTGTGGGATGACGTCACGCGCTCGCGGCTGGTACTGGCGGGCGTTATTTGAACTGCTACAGTAAAATTGCTGTACTTTCGACATTTCTTGTCCGATTTGGATATTTTTTTCACCATAAGTCATGTTTTTTTTACTGTCATCGATCTACATACTTAACAAAAATCGTGACTCTTCCTCATTATGACTAGTTCGACAACAAATCCGAAAACAACCGCTTCTTACCAAGTATAGTGTACAAAAAAAACTGATAATTTTTTGTATAACTGAATGACCAATTACAATGGCATTTTTATGTGTATTGCGTCCATATTTAAGATTTGTTGGTGTGCGTTAACGTGTTAGTGGCGCGAGTCATTTGGGCTTAGATGATCTCTACCAAGTTTAACGTATTAACATCTTCAAACTTCCTGATACATGTGCTTAGGCATATAAAGGTATCATGCAAGCCTGCGCAACAATTATCTTATTTTATTAGTTATTCAGAAAAATATATATAAATTGGCAAGGTCGTGCACGACCATTCTGCAAGGTGACACGCGGATGCATAGACGAAAGCGATTTTCCCTACCGTGGACCGTCGTCTGACAAAGAAACTACTACGTCTTAATAGATCCAACCTTCGCATGATGGTAGGGCTAATCACAGGACACAGTAACCTTAACAGACACTTCTATATTATAGGTCTAACGGACAGCCCTCTATGCAGAGCTTGTATGGAGGTCGAAGAAACGCCGACCCACGTGACAGTGGATTGCGTAGGAGTCAGCACACAACGGGCTAAGATCCTCGGTGAACCGAGGACGCTCCGCCAGTCCTGTGGCGATCTAGGTCGCCTCTTGGGATTTTGGCGTGAGCTGGGCTGGCTAGAATAGACGGCCCCACACTTTTCCACGCACAACGGTCCAAAAAAGAGACTAGTTGCACAGTTGCACCACAAAATAACCACTTACAGGATAAGTGATTATTTTGTGGTTTACTCCGAATAACTAGCGAAAACAGGCGCACGCACACATACGTACGTACGACTATCTCGGAGATACTCGGGTGAATGCCAATACGAAATTCTGCCTAGATCATCGTACGTACGCGTCTATACATGTGTGCGTCTGTTTTAATTAGCTCCGTCGTCGAGTCGGCCTTCTGTAGTACATATCTATTTTATGGTTGCACGCGCTTTCCCTCCCCGCGACACCGCCCACCCCTCGCGAATATTCAGAGTTTAATAAGTGTTATAATATAATAGTATTTTCAGAAACTGGCACATAAGGAGGTTATTAAAACACGAGTGTTTTAATACCCAGTTATGTGTAGTTTCATACACTACTTTATCTACACTCATTACCCACCCGTTTTTCAATCCATAAATTCTTGGTAAAATTTGTTGTAAGATTTTCTTGATTTTGACGGATCGTTCGTCTTTTTTTTCTGTATTAGAGACGATCGTAAAAAATTGTCAATATGCACTATTTTTGATTTCATAATCAGGATTTTACGATATGAGTGTAGACAAAATATATATTCCTTGTAGCTTGAAATAAAATTATTTACACAGGGTATTAATTAAAGTGCTTGAAATTAACTTTAAACAGAAACGAAAAAATTGTATACTTTGAATTATTTATTACTAAAAGAGTCCTGGTTTAGATTCATACTTAATATAAAAACAGCTACTCACGATATAGTTACATTTCGCCTGAACAGTTTCGCTGCTAATCCAAGCGGGGATTCGTCGCGCAACCCAGTTTGCATCGGAAGAAACTGTACAATTACAGTGAAACCGGCCGGTCAGGCGATATCTGACTAATACATCCAAATCTCCTCGATAATCCGAACACCCAAAATTTAAACATGTATGTAATGATTTAGTATGTACTCAGATATTTTTAAAGGCATTTTCAGTGGTTTAACTTTGGGTGAAACAGCGGCTACGCTAGAGTAGTAGATAGAATAAAATGGCGGAAAGGCGTGCAACTTACGACGAACCGACAAATAATACATTTAGCACCTAAAACTTATAACTACTACCTAAAACGATACTACCAGGCAAACGAAGGCACTGCGAGTGTTTCGTGGGGGGTCTTTCGGATTATAGAGGCGTTCGAATTAGCTGAGGTTCAGACTACCGAGACCCTACCGTATTTAGTGAGAAGCTCTTTTTATATTCAATACGAAAAAAAAAAAACGTTAAAGATGGTCATTTATACTCCAACTTGAAAGATCGATCTTTAGATGAAAATGACTTCATGACGTCGTCATAAAAAGTTTTAGAGTACCTTAGATTTTGCAATAGTTCCTTTTCGATCGCAATAGTGGCGTGATCAGTCGGGCTGTCTTGTCCTTGAGCATTACTTAGGTAAGCGTGTACTCTTTTATTTAAGTTTGATAATTCTCTTTCTGCTAGACATGTTGCCGGTATAGTTGCCACCAAATCGGTTAGCTTTAACAGCTCGGAAAATACATCATTTAGCGTATTTTTGCCTATAAAATCAATAAGCTCGGAGAGATTGAAGCTCTTCATTTCTTTCGCGGAGTAAATGCACATCAACTGATTTCTTAAAGCGTCTGTATCGAAATGATCATCGTAAAGCATTTTCAAAGTATCAAATTCGTTTTTTGGGAATTTTAAACCGTGTCGTTTGAAATAACTGTAAAAATCTAAGATTGCTAGTGTCTTGGTACCTGTCGTTGATTTCAGCGGTTATATTTTCGATAATTTGTACGAAATTAAGGTTGTACCGTGAGCTAGCGCATGGAAAAATTTGGTCCTAGCAGCGAAGTGGCGTAGGAGCTCTTCATGAGTATTTTTGATGATTTGTACTAGATTATGGATTTAATCGATGTATAATAATTAATAATGTCTATTGTGTTGTCTTGTGACGTTGTACATACCTATGTAAGTATTTGTCTGTCCTGTTTCAGGTACTTTAAAAGTAACATTTTTAGCATTTGCTTATCTTTAATGATACATTAAACAATACATATGTACAAACCGTGATGGCTTTACTTCGTCTGACAGAATCTTCAATTGATCTGTGGCAAAATGGCGCTCTGAAAAGTGACCGTAGCCATTCCAAAAAAAAAATTGAGAAGCACTCGCGACTCGTGTGTCCTTGTTTACACTTATTTAATCAAGTGCCAAACGTGGTCGTATTAGTAAAAAAGGGACAGATGAGTGCTTGCGCCCTTCTCGCTGGGCCCGTTTTTCGTGTCGTAGTGCACATTCTAGTTCTTTATTGTATAATGTCTTTGGGTTGCCAGTAATGTGCGCCCCTAAAATGGATGTACATTTAGTTGAAATATCAACCGTGCGTTACTGGGGTACGCATTACTAGTCTTACATTATTTGAACGTGCATTATAGAACCCTAAACAAATTCCCGACTTCATTTTATCAGATTTGTTTCCTTTCTTGCTTGATTTATACACAATTAGGTACCTAAACAAGTGATCATTACCTAATTATTCACAATTGATGGAGCCTTCACAGCGTGACACGAGCGTTAAGGAAGTGCCTTTGAATGAAGGCGGAATCCCAATATCGGTAGCAGGTAAGAATGTTGTGGGCGCTGGACATGTCAATCAATAACATCTAACGACAGGCTTATTTTTTTAACGCTTCCCCTTGCGAGAACAGGCGATACACGACACGGAGGAACATGCAATGAAGTATGTGGAAAGGCGAAAGTAGTCCAGAAGTAGCATTTTTGAAACACCAGCTTATTTTGTTGTAAATAATAGCAATCACCACAAGGATTTACAGGATTACAAATTCCTCGAAATTATTTTTCATTAACACAGTGCTTTGGTTTATGACGTGACATTGGCGGATTTGAATGTGTTATTTAATACACATCAGAAGCCAAAAACCAGAAATAATAAATACAATATAATTTAGTGGTTGGGCTGTTGTTAAGGGGGCACATAAGAAATATAAGTGCGATGTTGGCAGGCTGGCGGCATCCAGCAAACTGTTTGGTTGCTTACCATCTCCATTTTGACACTGACCAATTATGGCATCCATTTTCATGTATGGGACCCTCCCTGAAAAATAAATTAATCGAATTTATATTTCAATATTCGTTTTTGTGTTAACACAAGATATCTAAATTACAGGGCTGTTACTTATTCCGTCTACAAGTTAAAGTCTGTTTCTATGGGGCAGCTGGAGAACCGTTCAATGACCTTTGCGCATTTTCTTCTGGAACTATTACCATGAAATGGAGTATATTGCATTAAGCAATAAAGATTGTATTGTTTTCTTTTGACGCATACAGTTTTTCCACTTCTCTGGAAACGGACTTTAGAGACCCTTGACATACGTATGGACGGATGAACACCCTTTGGTTAGGGAACCCTAAAACAAACCATTCTATGACCATCTGTAGTCGCCGCACACAGATCATCTCAACTTTAGCAAGCATCTTCTTGGGCAGACTCGGTTTCTGCACCTAGTCTCTTTTTTGGGCTTTTGTGCATGAAAAGTGTGGGCTAGCTAGCCCAGCTCACGCCAGAATCTTCAGAAGTTACCTAAATCACCATAGGACTGGCTGATATATATGGTATACTGACGCCTATGCAGTCTATGTCACGTGGGTCGGCGTTTCTTCGGCCTCCATACCAGTTCTGCACAGAGGGCTGTCCCTTAGACCTATAATTATAGAAATGTCAGTCGAGGTTACTGTGTCCCGTAATTAGCTCTACCATCATACAAAGGTTGGGTCTGTTGAGACGTAGCAGTTTCTATGTCATACAACTCCTCTCAGCTTTGGTGGATATCCTAGCTGCTAAGCCAAAGAGGAGGGGGAAAAATGCCTGTAGTGTATCTATTATTATTATTATTATTATGTAGGTACACTTTTCAGTCAAGGGCCCATAGAGACCCAGTCATTTGAAAGGCATTCATGGGGCCGAAGCCAACATTGAAGAGGCCTTTGGTACCATTTAATCTAAATGTGAGATGGCCGCATCCATGGAGGCCTCTCCCTCAATGTATCATTGAGATACACTAACCGGACAGTCCCCCACAGTTGCTAAACTATTGCCAGGAAGGATGTGACTTGGAGTGGGCTATGAGAATGGGATGCTAAATGGGCCAGATATCTGCAGGTCTACCGCGTAATTCTGATTTTCATCAACATCAACTTGAGATTGAAATTTGACGTGCGTGCGACGACGCCCGCCTAACATGCCATCTCTTTTGCACGCGTTGAATTTCGCATGCATTTGCTTGAAGCTGATACAAATCAGAATTACGCGGTAGACCCGCTGGTCTATGGAATGACATAACGGACATCTGCCTTAAAAATCTCTCACAAATTTAAGTATGGCAGATGGTGACTTGCTGCTTGATAACTATCTAGCAGGATAGCCGTTGTGGGCCCCCTATCTAGCCACCAGGGGGCAACACTATGTAAGCAGCTAAGGTTGTAGAGAGGTGAGTCTGCGGGGCGCAAGATCCTTATACAGTCAAGTGCCCCCGGCGTTATGACATTTTACTCTTGCATCTCCACTCTGGCCGGCTGGTTAAGGCAATGTGTTGCTGTGTGCCTCCTCTATTCTTTTCCACCTTTCCCTGTCTTTGGCTTTGCTTTTGATAGAGGCAATTACATGTTGGCTCATTAGCCTCTTTTTCTTGGACGCAAGCAAAAAGTCTAATGAGCCATGCCATGATAATCATGCAGCGAAACAACAAATTGGAGTGCTTGTATTTGTAGCTAATACTGAAATATTTTGTAGACAAAAAAGTATTGAATTTAAGTAGGTTGACTTTATATTTCCGTCACCCATTTTATGATAAAACACCAAGTCGATCCCTTATCGGCATTCTTCTGCGGAACATTTAACAACAGAAAAAAATAGGTTGAAAATATTTTTTTTTAGACAAAGTGTATGTCTAAAGACATTGCTTATGTACAATGACTTAATAAAAGACCAACAAAACAAATGTAATTTCTTCAATATAAGGAGAGACCTAATTTCTTCCAAAGAAACCTCGAAAGTGTTACGATTATTCTGACCCGGCTAGTTATTTGTGGTTCGGGATGCTTGGAATTACACAAAAGAAATGGGTATATTATACTTCTTGTTTCTTTCTTAGTCTTATTTATAATTCTCCTTTCTTTTGAGATTGATGATATATACAGACTTGGTGGAGGCACCTTCGTGCCCTAAGACATGAATTAAAAAGAATGTTTTCTCTAAATTTAGCCCTCACTATCTTATATTATTACTAGCTGACCCGGCGAACTTCGTTCCGCCTAACAATCTAATAATATCGTGTTAACTTTAGTTAAACTTAATTTAGGATATCATTAAGGTAATAACATTAATACACCTTTTTTGCAAATACAGAAATGTTTTATTGCTTGCCATTGCGAAAGAAGTATGGCAGGGACCCATGTAGTTTCAGTACCGTTGTTAGGCTTAGCGTAGGGTATTGAATATATGCAGAAATAATAGTTCTTGGAATAACAAAGCGATTTTTAAAACTTGGGGTTCAGATGTTATTTAATGATATCAGAACGCTAGATAAATAGGTTTCTTTTATATGCGTAGTTTTGTCAACAGATGGCAGCACATGCTGTTTGCATTCGTAAAATTAATTAATTAATTTATTGTTATTCGATAACTTATCCGATATTTTATTACTTATTCTGCTATTCGGAGCGGAGAAGAATACACAAAAAAAGAGATAACTAACATCGATCCAGCCGATCTTGAGTTATAAGTGGTGTAACTAACACGACTTTGTTTTATATATTTAGATTATTTACACTAATTTACTTAATATCAAAGTATAACTAATTACCTGGCATCACTAGTTGCTTAGGTACACCAAAAAATTTGTAGTGCATTGATTATGGACAGCAGTGTTGTTAAATTTATATTAAAAAATTGTGCATCGCAAGAAAAATTTAATAAAAATTTTCAGTTTGAGGCTGTTCGCTTTCGTTTTTTTTTGTTAATTTTTGGGTCAGCTAGTTTAACATGCTCAGGGTGCCAAATCTTAAAATAAACCGCTGCCCTTCATTCAGACAAAAACCTTTTTTCTCATCATAATAGATTCAAATGATGTTAATTTAACTCACAGCAAAGATCACAGAATAATATATAATCATTTACCATAATTTTTCAGGTATAAAGCAAGAAGTCATGGAGTTTGATCAAGATAATCAAATAGGAGCTTCTAATGGTAACGAAGATTCAAAACAGGGAATAATTCCTGAAAAAATTAAGACAGAAATTGAAATAAGATCTGATCCAGAGTCACCTGTGGTTACATACATTGTAAGTATTCATTTTAGGGTCCCATGTAGCAACAAAAACCTTTATTTGAAAGTTTCAGTGTCCATCTGTTTATTCATCACAGCATAATTTGAGATTTTCTGGGCCAAACAACCTAAAATTTGTTATTGAGGCACATTACTTGTTAATATCAATGCTTAAAACATCTAAAAATTTATAGGAGTCGGTGCTCGAGATTGGAGAAACAAAGATACAGAGAGTAACTGCGTCTACGTCACAAGGTAATCTCTATAACATGTCTTCTCCTTTTCTTATCTCTATACAGGGGGTCCCACGGCTATGCTACATGGAGGGAAAGTATCTTAAATATTGTAGATGGAACATTTTACTGAAAGGAGACATTATTTTAATTTAAAAAACAATTTAAACTGCATTCATAGATTTTTAAATAGCTGTTACATGGTTGAACCGGGAATCGAACCCGTTACATGAGAAAAATGTAGCTTTATCATACCAATCGAAAGGCTTCCTCATAAGGATTATTTTTTGCTAAATAACATAGTGTCAGAAATAAAAGGAAGACCTTGAATTTTAACATTTTTAATACAAAATTAATCAATTTTTCTCGTGTAGCGGGTTCGATTCCCGGTTCAACCATGTAACTATTTAAAAATAAATTCAGTTTAAATTGTTTTTTAAATTAAAATAATGTCTTCTTTCAGTAAAATGTTATTTTAATCTACTTTCCCTCATCATGTGGGACATGTGGACGCCCTGTATACATATATCTTATCAATCAATTTTTTTTTCAAGGCCGTTTTCGGTCACAGCGTCTGTCAATGCTGAGAGCGGCGCTGGTGAGCCCTCACGTGGCTGACGTAGCCGATTTTTGCAGTGAACGTGCGGCCACATTCACTGCACGTCAGCACCCCTCCAACTATATTATAATTGATGGCCACTGGTGGTCGGGCCTTAAGCTGGTCTCTTTTTGTGTCGAGCTCAGCACGTCTAATCGACTCGAAAGCATACACCTTAGTGTTCACAGCCTGCCTCCAATGTGGTCTGTCTACTGCCAGTATATCTTATATACATATGTCGGCGGCATATCTCGTAGAATGGACAAGTATCTTGTAGTGAAACATCAGTATAGTTTTTATAGTAACTGATTAATTAGTTATAGCAAAGCACAACACTTTTTGAATTTTAGAATATTTCCTATTATTACCAAAGTTAGTGATGGCGATGTTCATTACTTTTAGTATGAAATCGTGTCTGATGACGTCACGAGACATGCCGTTAAGCTCACTTTGATTGCCAATGACGCCGTAATTTCTTGAGATATCGAAAAAATGATTATACTACCATAGTGCATTTTTTTTTACCTTTTACTTATTTTGTGCATCGGAAACATTAAAAAAGTATTTTCAATGCATGTGCTCGTAAAGGCCCACTTTTTATGCATCAAAACCGAACAAAAAGTCGATTATTTTGCCCTAGGGCTTTATTATTATTTTTTTTTTTAATTTGTTTACAATGGTTGGCTAACCTGCAGCCTTTCCTGTGTACCATAGACGTTATACTTTTTTTCCACTTTTAACGGCTCTGGATACAGTCCTTTTGAGCCAATTATAATTTAAAGTTCACAAAATTGTATTTGTTTTCATTTCCTCACACTATGCATTGAAAAACGTAGTATGATACACGGGCGTAAAAGCAATAAATTACTCGCTTACGTTTAAAACACTCGCTACGCTCGTGTCTTAAATCGTCCTCGTAATTTATTCCTTTGCGCCCTTGTAGCATAAACTACTATTATTTACACACCAATATTATATCATTCAAAACTTAACACATAAAAACATACTCTTTTACAGAAATTAACCGAGCTATGAATGTAAGTGTGAAAGTGGAGAACCCTTATAATATTGATACTGAAACAATTCCTGAAGAGATCGGACAGGATACAGAGAGTATAGAAGAAATAAATAAAACCAATTGTATTACAAACATTAAGGATACCAACTTTATTGTAAGTACCCACAATTCTATTTCTTTAACAAAATCTAAATTGCGTTTCAGCTGTTTGTGTCCAAAAACTTTCATAAAAATATATGATAGGCATTATAAAGTCAAAAATAACTTTTAAGTTTCATAAACTGTTTTTATATTGTAAGTTTTGACAAAAAAAAATCGAAAGTCATCGAAAGTTTCACATGATTAACACGAGAATTCTCTTACTCCTTCCAAACGCCTAAAGCGATTTTAATTATTATTTCACCAAATTATAGGAAATTTTTAGATCTAAAACATTTAAGTACAAATTTTTTTTTCCGTTTATAGCGTCCATGTGAAAAGTATTATTTTCTCCTATTTTGCGCTAGCCGGAGACGCAGTGGTTGTCGTAACAGCCACTTTTCAAGGCACGCTGAAATGAACATTATTTCAATGTTGTGTCCGTTGATATTTGTACCGACACACATCGAGTTGCTTATTTAGCGTGGTCATACGCCTTCAAAAACATTTCTTTGCTCAAGTTATAGGCGAAAATAGTGTCAGACTAAAAAGCTTAACCCTTGGTATAGTGATAATGAAGTTTATAATACGTCTTTAAATATGAAATAGCCGAAACTTTCTTACAGATTTACGACTTCATAATTCCTGTTATTCAACAGCTATTTCAATTATTTGTTTTTTGTTTACAAGTTGATTTCAAGGTTTTATATCTATTACATTTTGTTATTAATTTCAGTTTGATTATAAAAATTAAATCTTCAAAAACAGCTCGTTCTTAATGCCATCCATTTCCATGATAAGATTAGTAATAATTTTTTACAGCTGACACTTTTCAAAAATTAAATTAATGTTGCTGTTAGCTTAATGTTGTCTCATTCATACACATATGAAATCACATAATTTGGATTTGTCATTCCTAAAAAAAATGCAAAAATGTTAGTACTGAAAATTAAGTTTCATTCAAATCTGTATATAAAAAATTCAAAGTCCTGACTGACTGACTGACTGATATATCAACGCAGTCTAAACCGCTGGTCCTATAGACTAAAAATTTTGCACATAAATACCTTATATAGTGTAGGCATCCATTAAGAAAGGATTTTTTAAATTCACCCCCAAAGGGTGTGAAACGGGTGTCCAAAGTTTGTATGGGGAAACAAGATTAGTTACACTATTTTTTTCGATATTACACAGGAGTACTCCTACCTATAAATGAGTAAACATGTGTTTCAGGTTTTTTCAGAATTCAACCCCTAAAAGGGGGAAGTGGGATGACAAAGTCTGAAAACCAACATAGGTATCGTTTGTATGGTTTATCGGGTCGCTGATTACGACAACAACAACGATTTCTAAATCCAATGTAGTGGACGTGAAATACCATCATCCCTTGTTGGGATGCGATGGGGTTGAAATGTGTAAATATCAAAATGGGTGTCGTTTTTATGGTTTTTTGGGACGTTAATTACGAAAATAGCATCGATTTTGAAATTGAATATAGTGGACAGGTGGACGCAAAAAAGGCTTTTCCAGAATTCAACCCCTAAAAGATGTATCATAATGTTTGTTTCTGAAGAAAATGTAGTTTGTTTCCTGTAGGCCACGCGGGCGAAGCCGCGGGCAGAAGCTAGTTCTCTGTATAAAACGGGAATTTCATATGTAAAGACCTAATATTATAAACTCTACATGATATAAATATAAACCTTCCTCAGAAATTCCACTAGGTTACGGTGAAAACCATTCACAAGTATTTAAATTAGTATGGAGGTAAGTTTCTACAAAGTAATGAATATTTACAGATTGTCAAGAAAGTCGTGAAATAAATAGGGGCGCCACTTTCTTTGCCAAAACAGTTTTGATATGGCAACACCTGAGATCTTTTTTATTGGGAAATCAGGTATTACCAGTTAAAACAATTTTAGTTCCATCATGACTTTCTTGACAAGCAGTATAAAATTATATTAACCTCACCGCCATGAAACCTCCTTGTGTACGAACCTCACATATGCGCGTTGGACTGCTGGACTTTTTGCACGTTATTAATTTAATACTTACTTTGTTTCTGTTAGTTAAAGACTGATTTGATTTGATGCAGCACTGATTTGATGAGTGATATTGAGCAACAAATACACGAACAATCTTTTATAAGCAAAATCAAGCAAAGCTTACGACTTTACCAAAATTTTATGGATTGGAAAATAACCTATTTCTTGAGTGTAGATAAAATAGTGTGTGAAACTGCACATAACTGGGTATTAAAACACTCGTGTGATACTATTAAAAAACTCACATTGTTTTAATAACCTCTTTGTGTGCCAGTTTCATAAAAGTACTATTTTTACTTGTGTTATATTTCTTGTGTTTTATAAAACAATAAAAAAAAAAACGTGGTCAGTTCATGAATCCCCAAGGACTGACAGCGGTGTTTCCGAGCATGGACCATGAAATGCAAGTAACACTCGTACACCCACGTTTCACTGATCATCATGTGACCTCCAGAGTAGAGGTTGAGATGTTCGAGCTATGTTAGACCACAGAGGCATTCATAGTATGAATAATGAATTTGTCTTTTAATTTGTTTTTGAAAGCAAATTCTTCTTATGTTTCTAGAAAACAATCAAAGATGACACCACTTGTTCAGAGAAAGACCATAGACAACAAGCGTGTAATGACTTGGAGCTGATTCAGAGACAGGTTGTCTTGTGGCGGGTGATGCTCCAGCGACTACCAGCTTCTCTTCTACCAACGATAGTGTCAACAGGTAAACCTGGGTGGCTAGGTTCAATCACGATTAGCCTAAATCTTTTTTATGTAAAGTGTAAGGTTGTTGAACAGAATCAAAGCCTCGATAAGTGCTTGTTTACGAAACGAACGAAGCGAGTTTCGTAATAGACTGCACGAGTGTCCCAATGTCTAATTATGTTCAGTTGTACACAATACTTTATCTACGATCCTCAAAAATGTCGTCTTAGCGTGAAATTATTAATAATATTTTCCATTAATGAAATATTAAAAACGAACATTCGTTCATAAAGTCTGATGGTATTGCCGCTAAGGAACCAATCAGAAACGAGAAAAGAGGGTGTGGCTTAATTTCTTAAGCCAGATCGAGTTGGTATTTAACTTTTATATGGAACAGCAATTTTTTTGTAAATTCGATGATAATAATAATAATAATAAGCATCTTAAAATCCAACTCTACGTCCAAGCCGAACATCAGCCCACGTGAGAGGCGGGCAACGTGTACAAAACTTACACGGCTAACAGGGCAATGGCATAACGCAGGGCAGCTTGAGGTGAGCTGTTGGGCAGTAGCGACCCCACGGACCCGAACGTGCTCCCGGGGGAAGGTCCTGTTCCTCATCTTCGGCTAGCCGTTGTTGGCCAGCCGGAGTGAACAATGACGAGGGACAGATGCCTCACCTCTGGTTTGCCGTGGTGGCCCGGTCTGAGTGGCGTAGCAAAAGCTATATGCTCGAAGGGTGGATGTGAAACGTAAGTGGCGTGTGGGCGCGTGATGCTGGACCCTCAGGAAGCAAGTGATCGTCGTTTAAAGTCCAGTGACACCTCTCCACCTTTTAGCCGCCCAGGAAATGTTTCCCCCCTTGTCTCTCTGTGCGAGCGACTAATTGGGGGTCCATTTAATTGAGTCGGCGAGTTTCCGCCTGCCAATTTTTCCTTGTTATTAACATAGATCGGGCAGGCGCCATAGTTCCTTCCATAGTCCCAGATATCCAGTCCACTGGCACCTCAACGCAATAGTCTGATTTCCTTCGTTTTCATTCCTTACAATAGTCCTACACAGACCGGGGGTTGTCCTTGGGTGCACTCCTACAGTGCGTACAGGGATAATCGTCGGTTGGTGTCATATCACATTTAGATAAAATTATCTAAAGGGCCTCTACGTGTTGTCTTCGGCCCCATGCACGCCTCCCAAAGATCCGGGACTACATAGTCCTGATATATAATAAATATAGGTATATAATAATAAAGTTCTTTATTGCACAGAATAAAATTATTGTACAAAGGCGAGCTTAATACTAACTAGTATTTTCTACCATCTAACCTTTGGCAATGAGGAAATTGTTGAGGGTAGTGCCATACTATTTAAAAGGTGTAATCATGAATAGTACTTAAATAATTGAAATAATTAGACTACATCCTAATAAACATTTAAAGCAAAGTTATAGTTAATAATAAAATACATTGACTACATAAACGGTTTACACAAATATGTATATAAATGTATAGTGATGAAAATTCATTAATTACTCATAAAATTTTATATAACATAACAATCACAAAAAGTAATATTCTGCAACTCAAGAAAGTACTGTCTAATTTTGTTCTTGAAGACTGATATTGACGACGCTTCACGGATGTGTATAAGCGTATTGTACTCACAGTGAAATAATTGGTGTACATGATGCATGTGTTATGCTCAGGAGTGCGAAGAAGCCAGGCTTTGCTTTGTCGTTGAAGACGATCGAGGGGCAAGAGGGGTACAAAACGTTCTTTGAGATATTGTGGGGAATTGGGATTATTCCATATAAGAAAGTAAGAACTTGATGTTTGGCACCATAACATAAACCTGTTTGCAGGGAAAAAAATATCAATTTAACACCCAGTATATCGCTAATTGTGTCGATTCGGCTAACTTATTCGACAGAACTAAACTTAATTTGAGCCTTCTGTCTTGTTCTTTCCGTATCGAAAAGACAAAGACAGAACGCTTAAAATAAGGTTAGTCCTGCCAAATTAGTTAAATTGTGTTTAGCCGAATCGACACCACTATCTGTATATCTCGTTTTGTATTTGTTTGTATTTTTACTCTATTTGTCAGTTAAAAAACATAATAACCGTCAGAGAAACCCCATATAGTCGGGCACCATAAGCTCGAATTTCGCTTTTCATGTGGACATATTGCAACAAAATTACCAAATTTGTTCCAAGGGCTAGTTAGAGCTACATAGCTTTGAATTTTTATAGAAACCAACTGCACTGCCGGCCAGTGCGGTTTGTTAGATTTTATAGTGGTCCTTTTAGAAATAAGTAAATTATCAATTTCTCGGCTTCTTAATCACTAAGGATCACAAATTTAATTTGGCGTCAGGGAATATAACTACGCAAGTTTTAGGGCTAAACAATTTGTAAAAATTAGGGTTTTAGGTTAAGTTGTTAGCCTTTGTAGGTGGTAGAGCTGATGCCGGGCTCAACTGCGGATGTACCACCATCTTACTCGCAAACACCCTCAATGTTATTTGGGAGAGAGTAAGAGGACAGCTCTCAAACAAGCACAACCGGGTAGCCCAACATGCCTGGCACCGAGTGAAGTCGGTATATCCATTAGATAAAACAGAATGATGACGGGCAGCCGCGTCACTGGTGCGAGGGCTACGGCACTGCACTGCACAGTATTACCTACTTCCAAGAGGACCACTAAAAGTGGGGAAATCTTGGAAGGGCCTATGTCCAGCAGTGGACGAAGACAGGCTGATGGATTAATTATGGATGTACTATAATTTGACCAAATTTCAAAATCGAATGTCCGTTTATTAGAGCTGAAACAAAATCCGTTGAAAAAAATGCAACTTTTTGAGGTTACTGCCATGGATTCCAATTTTTTTATTGTTTGCCGTAATGGAAGCTATATCATAGTAACACGTATTTTGTGAAAATTTCAACTGGTTATCTAATACGCCTGAAGTTTTAAACCCTGGAAAGAGTGACAGATGTGGAGGCTTAGTAAATAGGCTCCCGTTTGTTTGGCACTTTGGCACCCTTTGAATACGGAACCTCGAGTTCCCTGACACCAAATACGTATATTTACCATTTAGACACCACGTTTGTGGTACAAGATATTTAAAAGCTTAGATATATATAACTCACTTATTTTTCAAAATGGCCGCTATAAAATCCAAGATGGCCGACAGTGGAGTAGTTGGTTTCTATCAAAAATTTAAAGCCAAGTAAGTACCTGACTAGCATCTGGAAAATCATTGGTGCTTTTATCCGGTGTGTCCACATTTACATAATTAGGTGCTCTAAGATTTAGATAAGTTACTATTACATGTTACCTATTGTGCTTAATTATGCTAAAACGTTATCAACTACTAAGTACAAGCACAAGTTTTGATACATGATATTATTATTGATTTAGTCATTATACAATTATACATTTATTATTATTATTATTTTGAGAATTTTTGATCTCGTCTCTCCCTCTTGGCCAAAAGAATTTAAAGAGAGTGAAACTAGGGAAAGAAACCGGCGAACAATGCGAGCAGAACCGCCTTCTGCATCCGCGCTGGAAGCGAACTGCCGCGGAATTTATTATTATTATTATTATCATACAATTAGGTACGCTGTAATTAACTAAACGAATCAATCAAAACGCTCTAACATTTTCTACTTGTATTTTTATAACATTATAAAGTTTTGCGTGCAAGTCACAATTGAGCGTAGACACGTCATTGTGTAAAGCTGACATGAGAGACATCTAATAGAGCATACCGCATGGCGCTCACAGTGCTAAAACTACCATTAAACTATTCACGCCCATAAAGTCGTTCCGAATGAAAAATGGCATCCATCACTGCTTAAACTTATGATCGATTCGGAACTCTTTGGAGCTCGACGTGGACGTTGACACTTGACAGTGTCAGAAAAACATACAATAACAACGATAAATTGCGTCTAAGATTACCAACGTTTTGTTAAAATTTGTTTACGTTGCATAAATATTATCTACCTTGTCGTGCTTGAGTTATTTGCGCCTCAATGAGACCAATCACTGCATGTTAGTTTGTTTTTTGTTGGACACACTAATTTCTTGACTCGTCTTATTTTTAGTACTATAAAACCTAGGTTCAAAAACCAACTTATTCCAACTAAACACAATCGAAAAACAATCTCTAAATCGTGGTTATTTAAATAATAAACTAGCTCCGAATAAACTATTTTTGAAATTGCCGCCAGCTGGCTGTCACTTTTGGTAGACCGCTCACAGTGCAAACGTTCCGAAGCATAAACGATGATAGCACAACATGGCGGCATTAATGATGTCATTGATGACGTCGTGGCATCCATTTTAGAGGTGTCGTTGTCGCGCTAAGGCGCAAGCCACACAGGATCTGGCGCGGGCACTGACATGGCACGGGCATCTATCGTTTCCGTTAAAATTTCGTGCAAAACCGATGGAAATAAGGTATAAAATGAAATAAGACATGGCGCGCCATGCGAGTGTCGCTCACCCCTTTGTCCTTAGCCAGCGAGGAATGGCGCGACCCGGTTGTACTTAGCACCGCTGAATGAGAGTCAGTGTGGCGAGGAAAGGAATTGCCCGGGAGGTTTCACAAGGCTCTTCACGAGCCTCACGTTGACAAAAAAACCTCTCTGCATTGGCTGCGCTTCGGTGACTTCTTCGGGGAAACCGAGGGTTTTGTCTGTGCAATACAAGATCAGGTGATCAAGACGCGTAACTACCGGAAATATATTATCAAGGATGGAACCCAGGACATCTGCCGGGCATGTACCCATCCTGGAGAATCTCTTCGACATGTTATTTCCGGTTGTTCTGCTCTTGCCAACAGTGAGTATCTGCACAGACACAACCAAGTGGCCAAAATTCTTCATCAAGAACTCGCCCACAAGTACGGCCTCGTAAATCAGGTGCCATATTACAAGTACTCACCGGCGCCAGTACTAGAAAACGGCCGCGCCAAGCTCTACTGGGATCGGTCTGTCATCACGAATAAACCTGATATCGTGTTGATGGACCGGGCGCAGTCTCGGGTGTTTTTGGTGGATATTACAATCCCACACGATGAGAACCTCGTGAAAGCCGAAACCGAGAAGAAGAGGAAGTATCTCGACCTGGCTCACGAGGTTACCGACATGTGGGGCGTGGCATCCACTGAAATAATCCCAGTTGTTTTATCCGCGAACGCCAGTTGTCTTATCCGCGAACGGGTTAATACCAACCAGCTTCGAAACCAACCTGAGACGGTTGGGATTCCGCGGCAGTTCGCTTCCAGCGCGGATGCAGAAGGCGGTTCTGCTCGATACTGCTCGCATCGTTCGCCGGTTTCTTTCCCTGGGACTCTGAACCTCGGTCGACTGTGCTTCTGCCGAGGGATGTACCGACTCTCTCTCTTCAAATTCTTTTGGCCAAGAGGGAGAGACGAGATCAAAAATTCTCGAAATAATAATAATATGAATTAAAGTAAACACAAGTTGGTTCTTATATATGTTTGTATTTTTTTCAGTTTTACCTCAGGCATATTTCCTCTATGACCAGGGGGCACTCCCTCTATGTGACTCTGTGGTTAAGGTGGATGGTCCAAGGCAATCTTCATACAAACTTGTGGGAACCAATAACGACGACAGAAGTATTATTATTTAATTCTGTTACCTTTTTCCGCATGTTGTATCAACTTTACACCCGCGAATAATCAGTTTTTTTATATACAAACTTTTTTAGAATCTAATTTTGTTATTTAAAACTTTTGTATTCCAACGTATGAAGGTTTTAAATTGCAAAATTAGACTGTTAAAACATTTCGTTTTTAAAACATTTCATTTTCATTTAAGAAAAACTGAATATTCGCGGGTGTAAAGTTGATGGAACGTGTGGAAAAAAGTAACAGAATGTCGTCGTTATTGGTTCTCACAAGTTTTTTTATAAAAACTCCCTTGGACCATCCACCTTAAAATGATATTGAGGAAGCTGGAAACTGGCGATAGGACTAGTCCAACTCTTAACAACTTTTACTATGGAACCAACCGTCAAATCGTGAAAGAAAAATCAGCTGTTCCATAGAAAAATAACATACCTACTTGACCAAATTGTAACAGATCTTTTTCACGATTTCTCGGTTTTGTTTTGCGAAAAGTTGTTCGTATAGTCTAGTAGTTTCTAGCTTCCGCAACATCACCTTAAAACCGTGTATTTAACGTAAAATTCTTATGTTTTTATTTCTTTTCAGACCAAAAAAGACGGAGCAAAACACTTCCGAGAATGGCGGAGAAACTGCGTAAATGCAAGTTTTGTGATTTCCGTTGTGACAAATTATGTAACATGAAAGGGCATATGAGAAAACACAAAGGAGAAAAACCGTTTAAATGCGAGGTTTGTGATTATCGGAGTGCATGGAAAAGCTGTTTAAAAGCTCACATGATAACACACACAAAAGAAAAACGCTTTAAATGCGAGGTTTGTAACAACCGATTTGCAGAAAACGGAAATTTAAAGAGGCATATCATAATAGTACACTCGGGAGAAAAACCTTATAAATGCAAGGTTTGTTCCTACTCCTGTCCACTAGCCACTTGGTTGCCTAGACACATGAAAATACACACGAAAGGACACACAAAAAGACACACTCGAGAAAAGCTGCATAAATGCGACTTATGTGAATATTGTTCTGCATACAAATCGGATTTGAAAAAACATTACATGATACACACAGGAGAGACGCCGCATAAATGTAAATTGTGTTATTTCCAAACCAGAAATACTTCCCACTTAAAAGTCCATGTCATGAGAGTACATACAGGAGAAAAACCATATAAATGTGATCTTTGCGACTACCGTACTGTAACAAAGAACGAAGTAGACGGTCACAAGGCAACTCATAGTCCAGAAAAGCCGTTTAAGTGCGAAGTTTGTGACTGTCGATATAAATCAAAAAATTATTTACGTACACACACGAAAACGCACTTCGAGGAAAAGCTGTATAAATGCGAGGTGTGCGACTATGGTTTTAAACAAATTGGTAATTTAAAGCGACACAATAAGAGAAAACATACCCCTTAGTAGCAGTTCTTCAGTTGTTAGTCCGGTTGACTGAACTAATGCAACTTTTCAGTAGCAGTAGTTCGGTTGATGTAAAGCACCGAACTATCGATACCTTTTAGTAGCAATAGTTCGGTTAGTCGGGAGAAAAGCCGTTTAAATGTGCGGTTTGTGATTATCTTGGTGCAGATAGTGGCACTTTAACAAATCACATGAGAACACATACAGGGGAGAAGCCGTTTAAATGTAAGGTTTGTAACCACCCGTGTGTTTGGCTTGGTGATGTAAAGACTCACATGAGAATTCACATGAAAAGCCATAAAGTATAGCGACTTTCGGTGTAAACGGTCAACTTATTTAAAGTCCCACATGGGAACACACAGGGAGTAAAGCCGTATGAATGTGACGACTGCGACTAGCAGTGTTCAACGAGCAGTGACTCAAAGAAACATGAGATTATACACACAAGAGAAGTTGTAGTGTTAATTAAATAAAAAAAAAAACGACTTGAACCATTAATAAATGAAATTGTGTAATGGAATCCTGTGAAAAAGTTTAGAAACTAATGTTATGTGTTCCATTAATCCAAAAATTATTGCAATTTCCAGAATTGCAAAAATTGTAACATCGAGTAAAAAAGTTTGTGTTTTAATGTAGTCCTTATACTTTATATTAGGTTTATTTAACTTGAAAGTTTAAAAAATTGTTAATTAGAGTAATTTCACTAACGTGTGATTGTTGTTGACTATATGCCAACCGTTTCACCGATACAATTTCGGCATTATCAAGGCGAGTGTCATTCTTAGGACGACGACGCGGCGTTCACCATCGTTGTCAAACGGGTATTACAACAATCACACGTGAGTGTTAAAGCCGCATGTAATAATAATTTAGTGTGTCAGCTCACGCGAGTTTTAATAATATTTTAGTTTCATTAAATCTAGATCTAATAAAATAGGTGTTTCTATAATTATGTACGATTGAAAGAATAAAAAATTGTTAATTTACTCGGGATTAAAAAGTAATAAAATAAGTTACTTAAAAATAATATTGATTATTTTATGTGCTTTATTTTTTAATCCAAATTAATATCACAATTGCAGCTTATTATCATAAAATTCATGTATAATATATTAAATAGGTCTCAGCACTTTAGGTCTACCCTAGCCTGCATTTCTGTGGTATATAATATACCCACCTTTATGTCGATGGGACGAGTTGTGAACGGGGCGAGTTGCGAATAGGACGGGTTGTGAATGGGACAAGTTACGCATGTGTGATGAGTCGAGAATAGGACGACCTGTAAATGACCCCAATTAAATACATCTCTTTGTTACTTTAACTTATTGTTAAAATCGATTAAATCCATAATCCAGTAAAAATTATCAAAAATACTCATTTAAGAGCTCCTACGCCACTTCGCTGCTAGGACCTGACGATACGAATACATTAGTTACTTTCACAGCATTGTGTCATACGGCATGCTGTTATGGGGGAGAGCCATACAGACGCAGTCTTTGTTTTGCAGAAGAAAGCAATTCGGGCTATTTATAATATGAAGCACCGGGATTCATTAGGAGAAAAATTCAAAGACATTAATATATTATAACCAAGTTCATAGATAAATCAGAAGAAATGTTGAGTCTTTCCAAAGGCTTGGTGAGTAACACTGTAAATAAACCAGAAATAAGCATAAACTGGCTTGGGACTCGCCAATGTGGGTACCTTTTTCGTAGGACATGGTATAAGATTTTACAAAAAACTTCCAAAGGAGGTCCTGACTTTGTCAGAGAATAAGTTAAAATTGCCTACTGAAGAAGGAATGTTATAAAATAAACTTGGGACGAATTATATGATTACTTAAAGCAGGGGTATGATAGTGATCTTTGTCATAATAGTAGTATAGTTTCCTAATGAATGTTATGATTCCTCTAAAATTAGTTAATAGATGAAATGACTGTATTTAAAAGCAGGCGAACTATATGGGACAGGTAGACAAAGGGTTTTTTTTTGTTACATGACAATTTTCTATTGTCTTGTATTTTTTATCTCTTTATATTTAACTTTTTATATTTAGTTGTTTGTAACCAATATTATGAAAAAAAAAGACATGATCTTGCTAAGTTTCTTGCCCTTGTTCTTAGCAAGACTAATCGAATAGGCGGATTTAGGCATATATTTATTATATGTGTTGCATATATTTAATAATTATTCCTATATTTTTTACTTTATTCAAGTGTATTTTTTTATTAAATTTAACTCGAATTCAAATTCAAATTATTTATTTGTTCAACACAGGTAAATAAGATGTTACAATACTCAAGTCCTAATCCATGATGTGCCATATATGGAGTACAAATATTAAAATGTATGTTACATACATAGAAATAATGAAAAAGCATGAAATAACAGTTGTACCTAACCAAAAATATACCTACTGCCAAACATTACAGTTTATTTCAGCATTGGTGGTCCAGTGAATAATCCGTTGCCCATTAGAAATAGAACATATTAATTAATTGCTCAACCCAACCTTTATTATTTCCTTGTGTATTTCCCCTTGTTATTATTTATTAAATAAAACTATTACCAATAGACATAGATTATTTATTATATTACATGAAAAGCGACTTGTAATAAGTGTATCTGATATACCTACATTTCATAAATAAATATATTTCATTTCATTTAATTGCAAGACAGAAATAAATTAGAAACAAATTCTATGAGAAAATAAATCTAATAATATTTGAAGTTTCCCAAACGGCGTGTTTTACTACCTTAAAATCATGTTATATTATTTAATTAGAACTGTTTACTTGTTTTCTAACTGTCCGAGACTACACATATTCGCAATACACACACACTCCCTCCCTAGTAGTAAATATAAACTGATCCCAAAACCACAGTCGTACGGCTACACCCTCACACAATAACACACACGCACACACCCTACCACCCTGACACACTCCTTTCGTTTTTGTTTAAAATTATTTTTATTCTTAAGTTACTTTTAAATTTACAATTTAACTGCTCCCAACCCAAGAAGAAGGGTGCTGTTACTACTTACTTACAGGCCTAAAAACCTAGCTAGGAAACAGCAACACCTTTGTTATGGTACCACATTGTCCTAGCCTAGACCACACCCCCGAAACTTCATAGTCATCGCTCAAGTTATTTACCTACACTCTCACCCGCGCATCTGGCTCGTCCGCACACGCTTGTGTGTGTGCGTGAGCTAGTCTAGGGCTGGCAGCAAGCGTGTGAGCGTCGTCGATCGAGAGGGACAACATTTATACTCAGCAACTTATATGATTGTCTTCCTAAATTTTAGCGTGGTTAATCCCTAGGTCCTAGTTCTGGTTCCCCATGGATAATTTTGTATTAAAAATATATATACATCGTCATGACCTGAATGCGCGAGAGGGTGTCAGCGGTGTTCCGAGTGTGAACTTTGAAATGCAAGTCACAGTCCACACTCGGTACACCAGCGTTTCACCTACAAATATTACGTCCCAAAGTGGTGGCAGGTGGGCCCTATCGCCGTAAGTACTTCGGGCACAAACACACGATACATACACTAAACATACTTCAGAAAGTGGGAAGTACTTACCTTTAAGCAAATACGATGCGCATTATGTAAATTCCGAAAAACTCGTTGGTGCATGCCCAATCGCGGATTGAACCTGGATCTCAAGATTGAGAGGCCAGCGTTCCACCCCTGAGTTACCGCCGCTTTTTCATAACTTTAAAATAAATAAGACAAATATTTCAATCGACTCCCGTCTGTCCGTATTTGCTTTAGTCAAAGCCGCCTTCCCTTTATGATGCCGCAACGGCGGTGATCGTTCGATACTTAGCGCGCTGACACAATTTTGTAACGGTGGCACGCGTAAATTTATATGAGTAAAATTTAAACTTCGTCACGTTGTAGCATTGCAATATTTGTAATACTTCTTGATCCTTATTTTTCGATAACCTCTTTTGGTTTTGCTAGCACTCGAAGCTAAATGTAACTTTAAATCTAAATTCAAAATTTTCTTTTTTCGTAAAACAAAAACAAAAGAAAGACTTCTTGGGAGAAATTTCCAAAGAAGCATCCTTGCAGATAAAAAAATACAAATATCTGAACTTTAATTATTATTACCATATTGTTACTGATAAAACTTTGTAGCCGCTGAAATAGAAAGGCTGCCTAACTGCAACCGGGCTAGCTTAGCAAACACCACGACACAAATCCTTTCAGAGGAGTCAAAGGTGTTTTTTACGTACATAAAAGAAAATGGCTTAGTTCATCGGAAGGAAGGAAATTTGAAAAATCTCCGTTCTTTATTGGTTGCTCCGTTTTCTAGACATTCATATATACCACAATAACGAACCATATTGATTAAAAATCAGTATCGTAATAAAACAAAACAAGATTTATACTTGCGATTGTCGGCCCTTGATGAAACATAAAAAGCATCTCGATTTTGAACACAAACACTTGTACTATTTGTTTCATAACATAAAAAAATGTTATGAAACAAATAGTACAAGTGTTTGTGTTCAAAATCAAGAAAACAAAACAAAATACGCGCGCAGCGAACGAGTGCTACTCGAGCTCTGCCTGCCTCCAGATTTGCCACTAACTTGCGCGGGACGTTAAATTCGCGCGGGGAGGTGAGTGTCGCTTCTTTACGTAGTAATACTTTATAATCTCTGCCTAAACTAAGCATAAAGTGTTATTTAGTTAACATTTATGTACATATCCATAATCTTGTACCCACTTATGATAAATAAATAAATTTGAATTTGTAGCGATGACAGCCGGTTAACAAGGTGTACATTGGAGACCACATCAAGCTATACACTTGCAGTACGACATTAGGCCCTACAGAGAAGAATATAAGATAGGTACAAAGTCCAATGTGTCTTACTTGATGCGGTCTCCACTGTACATTGCGCACAACACCCTTGGTAGCGTTCCAATACGCATGAGTAAATTTAAAGTTTACTTCGTAAAAGTGAAAGAGATAAGACTGAGACGGAATATATTTACCAATAGTTTTGGAACACTTTGTAAAAGCAGTTTATTTACGTGGCAAAGGATATTTTTTTGTTTACATACATACATATACTCACCCTGACACACAGATTAACTTTCAATTGAATCTTTTTCCATAGTTGATTTTAATAGTTACAGTAATATTTGATTGTGACAAATAGGGCGGGTCCTATTGTATAAGGTTGTACCGTGGCGTTACGGATCGAGTTTTTTTTCCTGACCGTAACTAAAGAGTTAAGACTGTACCTGAGCCTAGAGCATGACCAACCCCAGGCTATCTAAGATTCGTTTGAAGAAATTCGGACTCTTCTTGTATTGAAAAAAATATATTTGATTTATTAATCTTTTCTCTAGGGATCTTACGTATAAACAATGTACTGAGATTTATACTTTTGTCAAAAAAAAATGTTTTGCACCCTAAATTATTATTGCACCCTCTATTTTTTTGGTTTTCAAACGTTCGCTTAAAGAAGGCGGTTAAAAAATCAACTTGATTTTTATTTCATAAAATAGGTAATATAAATATGAAGGTATATCACCTAAATTCAGTATTTTTTTCCCTACAAAATATTTCAGAATTAGCTAAAAACACACCAATTTGTTGTTTCGCTCCGTGATCACTAGTATTACGCGTCCAAGAAAAAGAGGCCAAAGAGCCAACATATAATCGCCTCTATGAAAAGCAAATAAAGTCTTTGCCATTAGACTTGTTGTGCTGGACGGGTAATAAAAAAAGTTGCTAGGGTATGCCATCCACTTAATTGTATGGTGTGTTCCACTCTACGTAGTTTATACGGATCGTGACGTTTCGGATCGTAACGTTACCTATTTTCTAGTCCGTAACGTAAGATTGAATTTTGTTGCGTGATCTCCCCTTTGTTATGTTTGAAGTTAAATAAATGTTTTTTTCCGTGTTAAATAAAAAGTGTGTGTTAAATGTTTTTGAAAAGTTTTATTACCTACCTACTTTCTTTTAGTTTTTTTTTTAGGTAGGTAATTATAGCAGTTTTTTTTTACTTTTCTTTGACCTGGTGGAACGGGGGAACAAACATACTTGCTTTTAGCTTGCGGTCTAACCCGAGCAAATGTAATTACTAGCCATGTCCCTAGAAAATTGCCTGTCCCCAGGAAACATCCTATAGCCCCTCCAAGTGAAGAGTCTAAACATTAAAACAGTTAATTACCCGCGCGAAATTATTTAATGACTATGTTCCTAGGAAACTGTTTGTTCCCATGGAAAAAACTAGACTATGTCCAAGTAAAAAATCGGTTCAGTAGTTGCAGCGATTATCCGCGCGAATGTAATGAATCACCATGCCCCTAGGACACTGCCCGTCTTCAGGAAACAAACTAGCCAATGTCAAAGTGAAGAGTCAAACCATTACAACGTTGTAAGATTTTTCAAAATCGGTCCAGTAGTGCATAAGATTTCCCCCCCCTCTCCTCCCCTACACCTAAACAAACAAATTTGACCCTTTTTATAATATCATAGCATTATATATACATTATTTGATGTTCTACGATTAAGCATTTTCATTACGAATTTTTGCTATGGATCTAAAACAAAAACTTGTTAAAGAGTATTTTAATAACAGGCATTTTAATAAATAAAACAAACCTTATACTTCATAACATCTTAATTTATTTAGTTGTAGGTTCTTACAATATCAGACAGTGTCACAATAAACGCAACTAGAGATCGTCTAAGCCCAAATAAATAAAATAAAAAGTAGAGATGAAACGGATAGTGATTTGGCCGGATACCGGATACCGGATATCCGGCGAGGCACTTGGCCGGATAGCCGGATATCCGGCTCAAGATATACGTTTCGCACTAATTGAAGAAGTCTAAACATTACGCACCAAGATGCGTCCGGGTGCAACTGGGCGAGATTATTTGTGCATTTTCTAAATGGCGGTCATTTTTAAATGTAAATTTTGTAACATAATCATACAAATGCTGGTCTGCAAACGCGACACCATTTTCCGATCCTAACGAAATTCGTAAATTTGTATATTTTGTCTCCTTGCCGCGGTGTATACTGTATATAAATGGACAGGTATCTAGGAAACCACGTAATCGATTGCCCAGCCCGACGATGTCAAATAGACAAAACTAGTCGCAATAATTAAAGAAATAAAATAGTGGAACTCGTACAAGAAGACTTTGATTAGTGTTAGAATGAAGTTCCATCAAGGAGTCACACCTTACAGTATAAATTATTTGTAGTAACTTATATTTTTAGAGAAAATTTTATGGACATTTCCGAGTAGGGCAAATGTGGCAAAATCCGTGGATTTACCCATGTATAGTTTCATACACTACTTTATCTACACTCATGCAATAGGTTACCCACCTATTTTTTAATCCATAAATTCTTGGTAAAATTTGTTGTGAGATTTTCTTGATTTTGCCGGTTCGTATTGATTGTTCGACATTTTTTTTCTGTATTAGAGACGATCGTAAAAAATTGTCACTATGCACTATTTTTGATTTCATAATCAGGATTTTACGATATGAGTGTAGACAAAATATATATTCCTTGTAGCTTGAAATAAAATTATTTACACAGTGTATTAATTAGAGTGCTTGAAATTAACTTTAAACAGAAACGAAAAAATTGTATACTTTGAATTATTTATTACTTAAAGAGTCCTGGTTTAGATTCATTCTTAATATAAAAACAGCTACTCACGATATAGTCACATTTCGCCTGAACAGTTTCGCTGCTAATCCAAGCGGGGATTCGTCGCGCAACCCAGTTTGCATCGGAAGAAACTGTACAATTACAGTGAAACCGGCCGGTCAGGCGATATCTGACTAATACATCCGAATCTCCTCGATAATCCGAACACCCAAAATTAAAACATGTATGTAATGATTTAGTATGTACTCAGATATTTTTAAAGGCATTTTCAGTGGTTTAACTTTGGGTGAAACAGCGGCTACGCTAGAGTAGTAGATAGAATAAAATGGCGGAAAGGCTCGCAACTTACGACGAACCGACAAATAATACATTTAGCACCTAAAACTTATAACTACTACCTAAAACGATACTACCAGGCATATGAAGGCACTGCGAGTGTTTCGTGGGGGGTCTTTCGGATTATAGAGGCGTTCGAATTAGCCGAGGTTCAGACTACCGAGACCCTACCGTATTTAGTGAGTAGCTCTTTTTATATTCAATACGAAAAAAAAAACGTTAAAGTTGGTCATTTATACTCCAACTCGAAGGATCGATCTTTAGATGAAAATGACTTCATGACGTCGTCATAAAAAGTTTTAGAGTACCTTAGATTTTGCAACAGTTCTTTTTCGATCGCAATAGTGGCGAGATCAGTCGGGCTGTCTTGTCCTTGAGCATTACTTAGGTAAGCGTGTACTCTTTTATTTAAGTTTGATAATTCTCTTTCTGCTAGACATGTTGCCGGTATAGTTGCCACCAAATCGGTTAGCTTTAACAGCTCGGAAAATACATCATTTAGCGTATTTTTGCCTATAAAATCAATAAGCTCGGAGAGATTGAAGCTCTTCATTTCTTTGGCGGAGTAAATGCACATCAACTGATTTCTTAAAGCGTCTGTATCGAAATGATCATCGTAAAGCATTTTCAAAGTATCAAATTCGTTTTTTGGGAATTTTAAACCGTGTCGTTCGAAATGGTTTTCGTTCAATAACCGTAAAAATTGAAGATGACTAGTGTCTTGGTACCTGTCGTTGATTTCAGCGGTTATATTCTCGATAATTTGTACGAAATTAAGGTTGTACCGTGCGCTAGCGCATGGGAAAATCCGACTGGAAGGAAGGCCTTGCAAGGCATTTTGATACAACACATGAAACTGAGATTTAAAAGTATTCAACCACTTCTTTAACTCGTCTATTTGATGGGTAAGGTAAAGTAAATCGATTTGCGATATTTGTTTAACATCATTTAAACAGTCGTTTTTGTTAAATATCGCCTGAAAAACTTCCAAGTAAAAATTAAACTGGACGGACGTTACAAAACTCAAAAGATTGTCCACAGAGAAATAAGTTTCTCTATCCCATTTCTGTGGTCCATTTGTAATTTTAGTGAATAAGTTACGGAGATTCCGTTTTTGCTCGTATGCCGTGTTCACAATACAGGATAGATAAGACCAACGATTTGCTGGGCTAATAGCGGGTAGTCTTTTGCTGCAAAAAAGATCGTAATGAAGCAGTCTCTTCTTATTGTTACTAAAGAAGTTCGCAAGGTCAAAAAGAGAGAGAAAAAAAGAACTCACATCATCAATTCTGCTGCAAGACTTTGATAAAACCATATTCAACGAGTGCGGATCGCACCATACGTAAATTGCTTGTGGACTAACTTCTTTGACTTGCAATTGAACGCCATTCCTTATGGTCGCACTGAGGCTAGTACCATCATAACTTTGCGCGATTACTTTCTTTTCGCATTCATGTTTTTTTATGATACCCAAAACGACTTGGGAAAGCTCATCCACAGTACAATCTGGACCATCAATAAATTCCATAAACCGTTCGTAAATATTATTTTCGAAGGAATATCTAAATACTATAAACAATTGATCTCTTTCATTAGCAACACGGGTTTCGTCGACAATAACAGAAACGAACTGAGACTGTTTTATTTCTGCCTCTATCCGAGCCTTTGCCACGTCTGTAACGCTACGAATGATGTCGCTTTGCATTTTATGTGTTAAATAAGTCGTCCCGTTTTCTTGCAACTGTTTGGCTAAAACTTGGTCGTATTTCGATAGCAAAATAACCAATTCTAAGAAATTTCCCTTATTCAACGATGTTTCAGATTCATCCTGACTTCTGAAAGGGAGTTCCATTTGTGCTAAGTGGCACACAACATCAACCAAACGTTTGAATACGCTACGGTTATGATCTACTTTTATATTATATCTGGTTGTCTCTTCAGATGTTTTCCGGGAGATCGACACCGAAGTTCGTTGCCCAACAAAGGTGTGGAAAGAAATCGCTGCGCGCAAATGCTTTTGCGAATTTTGATGCTTTTTAATTGAATTGGATAAATTATTCAAATCGTTGTACCCTCTTGTCCAACAGTTACGGTCGTCGGAAAAAAACATACAAAACCAACAGAAGAATTGATTTAGATGTGAGCAACCAGTTAACCAACTAGTTTTGTATACTGAACGTTGAAAAGTTCTATTTTTATTCTTACAGTATTGCGTGATTTCCATATCAGGTGTAGGTCTGGGGGCAGTTATCAATTCTACCTTCTCGAATCGATTTAACTTACGCAAATTTCCTCTTTTCTTTAACTGCTGAACGCATTTCAGTCCTGTGCAGGGAACGACTTCTATGGTTTCCGAACATGGTTTCACTGGATTTGGTTTCATTTGTTTCACCGTGCTGTTTTCTTTTTTTGGTAAGGTTTCACCTTGAAAAGAAATAAGAATGTGTTATGTCTTCTAAAGAATGTATGGGTTCCATAAATAAAGCATACATTTTTAATCTAGGTACCTACTTTTTATCTAATCTCAATTTCGCCTTTTTTTAACCCATTGGGATTATTGAACAAGCGGTATTCCCTCTTTTTAATGAAAAATCTTTGAACTAATACACAATACCTAATAGGAATTATGATTCATAGAATTAAATGAGACTTGAGGATAATTCATGATTTATATAAACGGCTCACCTCAATACGTATTATGATCGGGAAAGCCGACCAGTTTCAGCAGATTTAGACTGCCTTCATCTGGGCGAGTGAAGGCGTTTACGCGACGACGTTACAATCAATTTTATATCAACAAAATTGTGCCTTTATCAAAAATTCAAAAATCTCAAGCGAAACAAACAAAAATCCCGCCATCGTGACGTTTTTAGGGTTCCGTGGTACCTAAAAGGTACAAAAGAAACCTTTATGATGAGGTTCCGTTGTCCGTCCGTCACTTCGTATGTCACAGCTTCATAACTTTAGCACCGTTAAAGATAAAGACTTTGGCACAAAAAACTCATAAATTTTCCCACATAAGGAATTGAAAAAATATAGAGACGAGCAAATATATTTTTAACTTCTAAATAAATAAATGGAGGACCGTCAAAGCTACCTTATTAAGGAATTTGGAATTTCTGTATAATATTATTATGTACCATATTTTGTATTAAAAAAAATAAGTACTGTAATTTACTGAAACTTATTTGTTTTTTATTTAGTTTAAACTATACAGGGTGGAAAAAATGAATGGGCCCTGGAAGAGAACTACCTTAAATCCTTTAGTTAGCTCATTTTACTGAAAGGAAACATTCCTTTATTTTTTAAAAGAAACAAAACTGCATTCAAAGATCTTCTAAAATTCGCTTGTCTCACCCGGGAATCGAACCAACTAAAAATGAAAAAATAAACCCTGGCTATTTTATTATACGAATCGGTAGGATTATTGTTCAGGATAAAATGTGTCTTATAAACATTTGGTCTTACACTCATCTGTTGTACGAGATACCCACGAAATTGAATATTTATTACAAATTCTTTGTTAACAATACCTAATAAAATACTGTTCACTTGTAACAAGTAAATGACACGTTTTAATTTTCTTGTCTCTCTAACATCCAAAGACATCGTATGAAGTACAAGCTTGCTAATGTTATTTACCTTAAGTAACTTGTTGAAGACTTCGATAAGAAAATCGTTATAAATCTATGCACAGCACAATTCCTTCTTGCACTAGGCGTACTGACGAAAAGTTTAAAAAGGGAAACTATTTTTTTTTTGAAACGCGGTGCAACAAATTTGAAATTCGAATGATAACTTTCAACATTTTTTAAAATCGATAAAACTATGCGTTCGAATTTCAAATTTTGTTTTGTTTTGCTTTCATTCCGTGCTGTCATTGTGTAATAATGGCGTATCAAGAACAATTTTATTTATTAGAAGCTTGTTTTCACTTTTTTTTATTTCAAAGACCAAATATTTATTAGACAAATTTTATCCTGAACGATATTCCTACCAATTCGTATGATAAAATAGCGAGGGTTTATTTTTTAATTTTTAGGTGGTTCGATTCCCGGGTGAGACAAGCGAATTTTAGAAGATCTTTGAATGCAGTTTTGTTTCTTTTAAAAAATAAAAGAATGTTTCTTTTCAGCAAAATGAGCTAACTAAAGGATTTAAGGTAGTTCCCCTGCAGGGCCCTTTAATTTTTTCCACCCTGTATATATCTATAAAAACACATTATCACAATAATTACTTCCAGATATATTTCGACTTTTGATGTCGGCGTCAGTGGAATTAGGTAAAAAAAAAAAAAACTTAATTACTGAAACTTAATTATTCAAGAAGTAATTAGTTACGTACCAACAAATTTTTGCAGTTTTGTTTTATAAAGTTTGTATGAAACAAAACAAATACTCAAGTCTAACAACTTATAATAGCCGGACTAAACACTAAACAGACAAGACTGACCGACAGACAGACCCTTCTCTACCTTCACCAGATGAGAGCAAAAAGGTAAATTAAATAGGTTTAAGAAAATAGGTTAAGTTTGTCAATTTATTGTTAACTCTATTTTATTTATGATATTATTCCATATTCGACTGACGACGATCCCAAGTGGGTCGAAATATATATCGAAAATTTTCTTTTTTATTTAATTTCTACCATAATATTCGTAAGAATCTGTATACATATATATATATAATAAAACGGTTAAAATAACTTATTATAATGCAACAGAACCCTCCGGTCGCGAGATCCACTCGCACTTGACGGTTTTTATTTATATATAATTATTACCTGATGATGTGATTACTGTCTCACCGATCTCCAGATGGTCTTGTATATTCTGTGAAGCAAACCAATTTTTTTTTCAATAGTTTTTAGGCCGTATCTATCTATTAAGGGGCTCCACAATGCTAAAGATCATTTTTGCATTGGATTCAGTTCCGTCAATGAAGATGGTAAAAATTTGAAAAATATATGGCGTATTTTTAGACTCAAGACAATTATAAATAAACATACTTTCAATCTTCTTTTCATAACAATACTTTCAAAAAAGCATGAATTTCACGAAAAAAGCGATTCAGTTTCCATATATCAAAACCGATTGATACGAAACCAACACACACAGATACTTAATAGTTAATGTCCTAATGTAGCCGCGATTTCAAAATAACTGATGTTTAGGGTCCGAATTAGAGCAGGATATATAGTTAAAAAACAAAAGCGTTAGAGCAGGACTGAATTTTAGCATTGTGCAGCCCCTTAATGTCACTGTGCTGTCCGTCCCAATGGTCTCTAGCTCTTAAGACGGAATTGTGTAATTGTGAATTAAGAGACCTGAAACTGTGTAATTTGTTCACTCCAAACCGAATATTGGAACAGAAAAAAAAAAGTTTTCTTAACCTGGCATGTATTCATTAATTGTTTTTGAGCTCATTGAGTAGAGTAAGTTTGTATTTAAAAAATAAAGAAATGGGTGTCTATCAAAGTTGTCATTTTTAGGGTTCCGTACGCTTTTACTAAACCTTTTACTTTAGGGACGCTTTTACTAAACCTCCGTTGTCTGTCTGTCACAGAGAGCTACAGCTTCAGTCGGTATACGTAGCCAGTTGAAATTTTCACAGAATGTGTTTTCATATACATATACCTACACAACGTGTAACAGAAAGGTGTAACCATATTTGAAGAGCTTATTCAGTCAATGGTATAGAACAACTTTTACTATGGAACAAACCTTGTATCTCGAAAAAAAAAAACGAAAATTTCATAGAAAAATGCAATGCCGCTCGGCCGAAATGTATGGAAGGACAGATTTTTTTTTAAGATTTCAGGGTTGGCTCCATAGTAAAAGCTGTTCTATTGACTGAATAAGCTCTTCAAATATGGTTACACCTTTCTGTTACACGTTGTATAGATATAGCAAATAATAAAATTTAAAAAATATATTAACCCAAGGGGGGTCCCCATACACAAAAACTGTTGGCGCTAACATTTTAGCGGCTTGTTTTTTGTTCGCTATAATATTGCTATGGTCTATACTGGCTGTTAAGATGAAGGAAGCCGGAAACTGGCGATAGTTCTCGTACAGCTCGCGTATTGTAAAAAGAATACGTCTGAAGTTAGCCGGGGTTTACGCATGTATACAGTCGCGCATAAAAGTGCTTGCGGTCACTACAAGCTGACGGGTGATATTGTATAATTATTGAACTTAATGAGGTAAGTACGAGTAGGTACATAATGTGTAGGAAACTACAGTCTAGAAACAGTCTAGAAAAAAACCTATTTCGCTATACAATTTTTATTTAAAACTGACAACATAATTTCACTGTGTCAAAATTGTGTTTCTATCATCTATCTTCATATAACACAATACATCGTAAATCATCTTTCTTTCTTTTCTGTGTAAAACCATCACGGTCAAAATCAATATACTTTTGTGTGCGACTGTACTTTGAGAACAAAATGGACGCTTAAACGCAACACAGCAAACAAACGTCAACTGAGGAGCCAATCGCGAAGTGTGCGGAAAACAAGCAGCCAATAGTATTCCTTATTCTAAGGCCAATAGTTTAGGGGGCGGGGCCGTGCGGCAGAGATGTTTGGGGATTACCCCCAGTTCCCCCGTCGCGCCTACTCCTTACCGCCAAAGAGACCGATAATCGTGTTGTGCGCAGGTTCATTGCCTAACTTCAGACGTATTATTTTTACAATACGCGAGCTGTACATACGAACAACTTTTCCAGCTGACACAGCTGTTCCAGCTTTTAAACAGCTGTTCCATAGAAAAGTTACTTACATCAAAATGTATGAGACAACTGTTTTTTTTATTCGCGATTTCTCAATTTTTTTCACGAAAAGCAGTCCGTAATGGGCGAGAACTATCGCCAGTACTACCATCGAACTATCATCATAATATTTTAAGGGTTACGTAGTCACATTGTGTGGTGGTACGAAACCCTTTGTGCGCGAGTCTGACTCACACTTGCCCAATTTTTAGACTATTTTTGTTACGTGGTCTATCTCAAAGACCAAAGCAGTTAGGAATTTGTAATTTCTGTGTATTATGTACTATGTAAGCACCATATGTTGTATTTAAACAACAAATACTGAAAACGCCGATTTATTATGTAGTTTTAGGATAACGTCCCCGAATACTCAACCAACTTAATGTTGCAGTTTTGTTTCATGAATTTTGTAGGTTATGATAAGCTTGTAATTTCTATTTAGATTATTTTAGTACCTCTATTATTTAGATGGTACGGAACATACTTAAATACATATATACATGAACCCTGAAAACTTTAAGCAGTCGTGTGAAAATGGATGGAGCCACAGGTTATACGCAGGTATAATGTATACTCACAACATATTTGATCTCAGACATGGAGGAGTCATCTTCGAATTCCTGCTTTAAGTCTTCTGGCAACACTTTTAAGCCATTCAAAGTATCATTGCTTCCATTCACAACAAATTCGTTGCCAGACATGTCTGGATTCTCTTTGATTTCAAGTAATTGGTTATGATCAGTACTATTGCTCCCAGATATCAGCTCAAATAGCTTATTTGATGAATCCTCTGCATGTTGATCCACAATATGGTTACCCAGAGACGTAGTTATATTGTCTTTACTTTCAAGTATTTTCTGTTCTGGACTTTTTTGATTGTCAAGCTTTAATTCTACTGATAAACCTATTGTATCATGACAAGATGCTGAGCTTTGATTAACCAGATCCAATTCCATGACTTCTGGAATGATAAAAAATGTATATTACACAAAAATAAATGTTGATTCTTCATATTTGTAACAAAATATTAATAGGTAAATAATTCTAACGCCCAACATACAACTTTTAGCTAAGAACAATGTATACTAATAGTTTACTACTCGTATATTCATAAACATTACTTTTACAAAGCAAACCCCAAAAAAAGGAATGTATTGTTGTCACGGTTCAAGTGTTTTTCTTTATTCCCATCATATCTTCTGAATGCTTTAACCAATATGGATGAATGGGTGTCATTACCTTTAGAATTTCTATACCATCCGGATTGGCACTAGGTATAAAAGCATTAAAAAAAGTATTAAATAATAAAAAATATTGGCTGCTTGAGCAGACGGTCTACAGTGTAGACGAACTGCTACAAGGATTAGTAGTAGTATGACCCCCCATAAATTTTCATTATTTTTTTTTTATTTATCAGACCAACATAATTAGACACCTGATCATAAGAATATTGTTTTCAGACCTAGGTCTAATAAATACTAGTATATCCTAAGTCTATGTATAGCCATAATAATAATACCTAACCTTCTAACCTAACCTACCAGCTCTCTTCTGAGCTAGATCATCTTCTCAATTTATTTATACGATACATCTTTGGCCTCCGTAAGTATGACCAAGTACCACAATCTCGTTCTGATCTTAACTGGCTTGACATCCGAAATCGTTGTAATAATGCTCACATCTAGGGAATGCAATCCTGCAATAAAATTTCAATCCCGGTATTTGCGGGACTGATGATTCCTCGTCCCGCGGAATCCCGGTATTTGTGGGATCCCGCAAAACATAGGTAATTTATAGTGAGCTTTTGCAAAAAGATTTCGCATATCCAGTGAGGTACAGAAAACACTGAATGGTAGGCCATCCTTTGACACCATGCGTGACGCCCTCTTTTTTACACCATTTTCTCTATGGAAGTGATCAGTGAATTTGATTTTCTTTGACAAAGTTGAAGGAGGATGTTATTGGAGAGAAGGTGGCGGTACCGAAGAATTAGACGATGATGGATTTGGTGGGGCAAAAAGCTGCTGATGTTGAAGAGTTGTTCAAATAATTAAATTTTGTTTAAATCTTATCTTTAGGTTAAATTTACATGCAAGCCCTTAGTAGAATGCCCTGTCGGTTTATTTATGGACCTACACAACTTGCATTTTTTTCAATTTTCATCAAAAAATACTTCGAGAGAATAACAGGAATTTTAAGGGTGCTCAAACAGAAATCAGTGAAATTCACGAATTAGTGATTACTGCAGTGGATTGTCTTAAGAAAATAAGCACGAAGGTTATGTATGGCGGTGGTTTTTTTTTTAAACAGATATTATTATGAGTATTAGGTATTAGGTTAGACAATTTTTTATCCCGGAAAATTTTGTTAGAGATTACCTGCTTCAGGCATACTAGCTTCTTTAGGCATTTCCACCTTGTTCACGTCAGCCTGAGCAGACTCCACTGATGGTGAAAAGGCAATATAATCACTTCGTTTTAATACATACTCAAGTTGTAAATATTATTCACAAACTAAAAAGTTAAAAACAAAACAAGATGAGAATAATTATGTTATGTTGATTCGGTGTAGCACGTTATGACATATTTAACAGGACTAGCGATGCGCGATGGCGAGAGGTTTTTTTCGATTGTTCAAACATCTCGATGGTTCTCGATTGTTTCGACTTGGACTCGAGTCCGACTCGGCTTGTTATTGCGACTGGCGCGTTCATTCGCGAGTTTTTTCTGAATTCACAAATTACGCGCGGCTCGCTCGACTCGAGTCTGTCTCGCCTCTAACTAACCGTTCTCGTCTCGATGCACGCAATCGACTGACCGAGCGAGACTCGGCAGACTCGAAACAATCGAAAAACATCTCGATTGTTTTGTGGAACGGCGAGCCAATGGTTGACTCGATGGTTTATTTTAACGATTCCGATTCTTTCGATTGTTAAAACATCTCGGAATCGCCCATCGCTAACAGGACTAATAAAAGTAAATGTTCTGTCTTTTTCTTACTGTATCGAAAAGACAAGACAGGACACTTCAAATAAAGTAACCACTGCATAGACATAGGATACCATAGACTGCGGCCTAGCGTGTCACCGAAAGGGACAGAAGACACAAGTACATAAATAATTAGGGTTGCCCTCTCTTATGCAATTTTACCCCGGGTTTCGTACTAGTTATATTCATGAGACAACCCGTATAGTGTAATGGGGACTGCCTTCAGTGGCGAGGCAAGGCCGAGGGTTTCAGTTTCAATTCCCGTTCGGTCATATATTTGAACGATGCATATATCAGTTCTGTATTGGGTATTCTAGAGAAGTTTTAGTGATTTTTAACAAACTAATTTCAGATTTCGTGTTACGTAATAAATATTAAGGTATACTTGTAAAAGTCAAACAGTAAATGGAAAGATAAAGGTAATAAATAAAATCATAACTCAAACATTTACAAAATATTTTTATTTAAGTACATAGTAAAGCCGATTCTGAAGGCTTTAATTTTTGTTATAGTGCCGTCAAAACCTAAAATTTTCCGAAGTAATTTAACTCCTGTTTCTAAAACCTGAGGACTATTTTGCAATGAAGAAAATTTAGTTTTGACAGCACTAAAACTAAAATTAAAGCCTTCAGAATCGGCTTTAATAAGTACCTTTAATAAGTATAAGTATTAAAAAACAATGTAATAAAATGTTATTTCCTAATGAACCTTAAAATCTAAAATATTTTTTTAACAGATTATACGCCATTTTAGGACATGGTTTTAATTATTTTGGGAAAAATAAAAATATTTTTTTTATGATTTCTGAAAGAATTGTCGGCTATGACGGTACTTGAGAATTTTAGACATTATACCGACGGCGATGTGTGATTGCTTATTAAAAAAGTGGTCTGTCTCTGTCTGCCTTCTCATCTGTCAAATTAGTTGGAAACAGATTATTATAAATTTATCTTGATAGCAAAGGACATATTTCTAAACAGCTATGTCTCATGTGACGTCGCACGAAGGCAAATGGAAGTTGCAGCTTTTTCGTGAAAATATTCATCATCATGAAGTTTTGTAGATCACAAGTTCTTAAATAGGGCTTATAAAACCAAAATCTTAAAATAGTTTTCGAATTAACACACCTTTACATAATTTAATCTGTGCAAATTGGAGAAAGAAAATGTGATGACTGAGTATGGAAAACGAAATTTACTATATGGTGGAGTGCAACTTTATAACAACTCTTTTTAGGTACTCAGCCAGTTCTTCCATTAGCTGCAATCCATAAATTGAGTAACTCTGGTTTGTCGGGAAATCTGTGAGCAGATCCAATATCAACTTTATTTATTTCATTTGCGTACTATTTCCCCTAATATGGGGTACTATTCGCGAAAAAAAAATGGCAACACTAAAGTTTCGAGGTTATATAAAATCATCAACTAAAAATGCATAAAAGAACACTTATTTTATCTTGAAACACGTTTAGATGTTTTATTTAAACCGGTAAGGAACCAAAGAATATGAAAAATCGGATCTAATAACTCAATTAACAAAAAATTTCAATTAATTACAAGTGAAAGGACAATCCGTCAATTTTCGTCTCGCTATCGCTTTTATAGCCCAAAACACTGCACCGCACCATTTTGCAGGTCTAGCCACTTCAATTTGAAACAAATATTTCATATATTTGAAAGAAAGAAAGAAAGAAAGAAAAAATATTTATTTCGGGTAATCAATCGGTCGAGCTTACTTACTATTTACAATGTATACAATACAAGTAAACCCGCGGTGGGGTGTACTACAACTATATTATTTTTAAAACTACTACCCGAAAATGGAAATAGACTCAGCTATATGCCATCTGAAACAATTTTCAGATAACGCTGATTTTCAGCTATTCCCATGCCACTAATATTTTTTACATTTGATATAATATTTTTGTATTATACATAAAAATGAGAGATAATTGTGCACGCAGCAGATAGCACTCATAAATAAGTTGAGTAAAACAAAAAAAAAAAAAACAATAACACAATTTTAAGACCAAAATTATAGCAATTAATGACCAAAAAAATAAATAAAAAGACCAAGTGTATGTAATTATGCATCTAGCGACTATTAACAAAGTAAAATAATATAGACAACAAGCATATCAGCGTAAAAACATGTACTTTCCAGGACATTTCAAGTTTTCAAATTTCTTTTGTTGCTTAAGTAGTTTTTCCTTATATTTAAGTTTAAACGTTTTGTCTGTTATAAGTTTATTTCTTATTGGTGGAGGCAAATTATTCCAAATCTTAGCACTTCTATAAGTGAAACATCCTCTAAAACCAGAAAGTTTATGTTTAGGGATACATAATAAGTTGAGATCTTTTGATCTTGTCTGGATGCATATTTCAGGTTAAACACACAAAATTCAACTCGTTTTACCAGCAACCTCCTTCGAACGCGTAATAAACGTCAAACTTTGTTTAGCACATGATGTGCTGACCTTGAAAAAGCTGGCACGCGATAAGGGACAAAAAATGTCAAGCTCTGTCTCTTTTTTTCACAGGAAATTAGCTATTTTCTATCTTTATTTGTGCGAGTGGAAAGGAAGACGTCCAGCATTCTATAGTATTCTCTTTCTACGAACCACTGTCAAATAAGTTATGTCGTGTTATACCGAATCAACACTATACTGCGTTCCGATACACGACATAATCGATTAGATCGCGTCTATCGTCATTCCAAGTCATTGCGAGCCCGTAACAATAGCCCTAAACTGGTTGCTATGAGGTCATAAATAACTTCATCAACGACGTCATGTTGTGTTATAATCGCCCATGCTTCACTTAGCCGTGCATAAATTTAAAATTTTATCAGGTTCAAACACTGACAGTAGGAAAGCGTATACAATTTTCCACGCTTGCGATAGAGATGGCATTAGAATTAAAATCCGAGACCCCTAGTTTATGAAAGCAACCCAGGCCAGAACCTTTGCACTGTGTGCAATCTATCAAAAGTGACAACTGGCCTGCGGCAATTTCAAAAATAGGTTATTTGGAGCATAAGAGTTTATTAGGTATATACCCATGATTTAATGATTGTAGTGCGAAGAAATCACTTCTTAGATCTAGTAAATTAGTTTACCCTTTGTATTCACATAACGTAAACAAACTTCTAAAAATTCTGTCACTTTCAAGTGTCAACGTCAATGTTGCGTACAAAAGAGTTTCGAATGGATCATAAGTTTAAGCATTGATGGACACCATTTTTTATTCGGAACGACTTGACGGGTGTGAGGAGTTTGGTGCTACTTTTAACACTATTGGCGCCATGCGGAACGCGCTGATGTGAGCCGGTCTCAGACCAAAACCAAGCCGGTATAGGTCCATGTATATTTTTGACGTGTTGCTTTCAGAAACTCCTTTTTTAGTAGTATCCCTTTAAAAATGTTTGTTGTGTGATGTTGATGTTTCTGAACGAACCCCTTCTTGTCAAACTTGCCGCTAGAATGGTTGCTTCAGGTTGCTTAAATTAGAACAACATCTTCTGTTCTGACATCTTTCAAAGATATTAGGTAACAATTTAACGTCATACTAGCGGTAAAAACCCAAAAATGACAGCTCGTGCTGAATAAATGCGGCGTGAAGTTCGTCGATAACCTTCAAATGTCAAATTCAGAGGAATCACGATAAAATGTTGATTTAGATACACGATACCAATTTCATATCAAACTAGTGATATAGTTCACTCAAAACCACGATCACAATCATAGCTTTGCTAGATATGACAGCTCGTGTCGAATAAATGCAGCGTGAAATTCGTCAATTTCCTTCAAATGTCAAATCCAAAGGATTCGTGATATAAGTATGTTGAAGTTAGACGATCAAGCCTCTGGTTAATAGGTCCATGGGTTATAAAGACCTTTAGCAGCGGCAGGGTTCCCTGTTTTGCCCGGCTCACTCAAATCACTAATAAAACGTTATCGAACTTCAAGATATAAATTTAACAAGGTCTACATTTACGGTACCTATATAACAGCGCTATATACTTAAGATAAATTATTGTAAAATATTACGAATTCGAACAAAAGTGCAGGCTGTGCCTTTTCATATGTTTTTTCTAACCCTGCATTGTGTTCATGGTGTGGGTCTATCACTTAAAACAATAGGTAGGTCTCAGACCAAAGAGGTAGGTAATACAAAGTCTATCACTTTAGCATGAACTGACTGACATGACAGGCCTCGGGCAAGGACAGGACAATCCCTTCAGATGATCCTCAAGAGAGGATATATATCATACAGTGACTATAAACAGATAATAAAACCTCAGACGTGGCTGTATGGGCTAAGTTCCCTTTGCTTTCCCACTTTGTGTGAAAATAGAATTTAAAAAATGTGCTTAGGGTCCCCGGATGGTCCGAGGTACCCTAATTCGTTTGACAACTCGAAAAGCAAAATGTTGCCACTTTTCAGCCAGTGCTGCCCATATCGATATCATCAAATTGACGGCGGTTCTTATACTCAAAAACTCATACGGTCAAGTGACGCAAAATTTCACAAAAATATAACTTTACACTTTTATACAATCTTTTCGAAAAAAAAATCCACATGGCCTTTTTAAGTTTGCGTCACAGTTATTATCGAAAATAAAAACTGGCAATTTAAAAATAATCGATAACGAATCTTTTAAAACCGTACTGAAATCTCAGTAATTTGTCAACATAAAAGACAGGTTTTGCCAGCTTAAAATAACAGGTATCCAAGTAGCGCCATTTTATTTACAATTACGAATGCAATTTCGAATGCAAAATTGATAGATATTATAAAGGTATATCTGCAAAATCAAATTGTAGGTAGTAGAAGATGTTTGCGAAAATATGGGATTGTGAACGGGAAAAGGTATGTACCACTTTGTCGATTCTTGTTTCTAACAAGCAGATTTTGAATCAGGACATATTATTTTATTATGTTTGAATTTGTAAGCAAGTTTGTGTAACTTAACATTATAATATTTTTAGTGTAATGTAATGAATGACATGCCTACTTATAATTATTTCTTAGGTGAGGTTAGTTTGAGATTTATATACAAATTACTGAAATTTAAAAAAATAATTGGTTTTTAGTATTTGTGTGTTGTTTGTTTCAATTTTGTTTCGTTTTTTGATTATTGTTTTATATTTGTATGTCAAATGACAGATTATAAAGGACTATATATTATGTTTGAACACCATTTGTAAACTTATAATCACAAATAAATTTAATTTGAATTTGAGTTTTGTAATCGGTTGCGTTGACCGTTGTTAATCTCGTTGACTCGCGTGAAGGAGCATATCTCGTATCTTGGAACAATCGAAAAATATCTCGATCATTCAACCGATCAACAAGATGGACGTTTATCTCGATTGTAAATTTGATCGATTGTGATTATCAAGATTATTGAAATATCTCATAAACGCGCATTACTACCATACATCACGCTGCAGTAAACACCGATATCGACATAGCGACGTTTATCTTTCCCTATTTTTATTTTTCGAATAATGGCAACACTCTATCTGTCAAAGCAGTTCCACTTTTATTTTACCTACTTTGCTAAATTTTCCTTTGCTAACTTTGCTGGCTGCACATGGCAGGCAGCAATCAAGAGATTTTTGAGTGTAGCCTTGATAAGAGTAGTATAAACCCGTGTAGCCAGGGGCCCGTGCTAATGGCACTATGGACGCGATGGAAGTTACTTTAGAAGAAGTTAGACTCTCAAAACGAGGTAAATATACTCGTAAAATTAAATGTGATGGCGTAGCGCAAACCTGCACTCGTGTAGATCAAGCAGTGTTTTCTCACGCTCAGCATAGTGCTTACTTACATGTCTCTCCTTCTTCATTCATGGTACATATCGTTGGCTCACTATTACAAAGTTCTATGTAAAAAAAATTGGAACAACACAAGGTTCTATGTGTCATTCATTAGCTATGAAATATATTTATTTATGTAACAATATAAAACTTAAATAACATTAAAAAACTAGACTACCTATAAATTAATATAAATATAAAAGATAAAATTATACCTAACTAAATTAAAAAATAAATTAAGAAAAACTTACCTATAAATTAAACAATATAAAATATTTTTCCCAAATCACCGCCGTCGATTGGTAGGGTCCCCAAAAGGCTAGAAGCATTTCCTCGTTGGATAGCTAAGCTAAGACGCTGTCTATTGTCCCATAGAACCTTGTATTATTCCTATTTTTTTTACACAGAACCTTATAATAGTGAGCCAACGATATGTTGTCAGCACATCATAGAATTGTACATAGGTACTTACTTATCATATTTCTGTAAAAATCAGGAGTGTCGCCTCGCCCCGTTCTGCTTAACTCGGCTACCCAAATCTTCGCTCCAAGCGTCGGCACACCAATTTTTTTTACTTGGTGAATGATTTTCGATTTCATACTTTACAATCTACCCACGACACATACTTACATACTTAAAGCCGTAGACAAAAGGCTTATTATTCAATTGTCTCGATTTGGTGTAGCAAATCTTAACTTATTTGACAGGACTAAACTTAATTTAAGCATTCTGTCCTTGTCTTTTCTATAAAGAAAGAAAAAGACAGGACGCTTAAAATAAGGTAAGACCTGTCAAATAAGTTAAGTCGTGTTATGCCGAATCAATACCAGTATATGTAAAACTAACGTGCATGTCTCTGAAGCAGAAGAAATGCCAGGACCATTTAAAACTCCCGAGTAAGGTGTACTACTCTTGTGACTAAGATTCATACTTTACTTTGAAACAAATATATGTTCTTCATGACATGAATCCCTGATGGGGTGCCAGAGGTGTTCACAAGGGTGAATTGGAAATGCACAGTCCACAGTACACCCGCTTTTCACCAACGAATATAACATCCCATGTGTGATGAGTAGTGAGCCCTACCGCTGTAATACTTCTGGCACAAATGGACCTATATAAAGGCTTAGCGTGCAGCACAAAATTAATTGTACCTGCAACCTCTGGGTTAGTAGACAAGCACTCTGCCACAGAGGTGGTCAATTTTACTTTAATTTTAAATAGCTTATTTTTATATTTTGTCAATATAGATGGATATCACCTAACATGCCAAAGAGGCATTACATATTTATGCCGATTCAGTGTAACACAATTTAACTTATTTGAAGCGTTGTATCTTTTTTTCTGTATCAAACAGACAAAGACAGGATGCTTAAAATAAGGTTATTCCTTCAGTATACTCTATGGTTATTCCTGTCAAGTTGTGTTACACCAAATTGACATATTTGTTACTTTTGGAGGTTATCTTAACCTATAGAGTTATTTCAATTCTTAAATAATCCATGTTATAATGCTTAATTTATTCTTTATGATGTAATTGTTCCAGAAATCATGGAATTAGATTTAATGAATCAAAGCATGCAGTCTCCTTGCGACCTGGAAGAATTCACAGAAAACTTTATTCCAGAGAAAAAAGAATATCTTGACACGGTTGAATCAAAAACAGGATTTGATGTAAGTAATAGCAAGTATAAATAATACACAAGCCTGACATTATGTCTGTCTATTTTGTAAAAAGCTCTACCTTCAGCTGTTTTTTCTCCAACACCATGAGTTTTACTAAAATAATTATTGCCCAGCTCCCTTCAATTTACTTGATCAGCTCAAAGGTATGCTCTCTCTCACTGTGCTTATGTGTTCTTAGGAAGAGAGAAAGAGAGCCTAAGTGTGCTGTATAGTGTATTGCTTAACAAGAAGTGATCAATTTGTAGTTGTGTAGAAAAATAAACTACATCAAAATAAATAGGATTGGCTGTGGAGCACCTGGAGCATTTTTTTTTGCTGACTCTAAAAAATACTCGAGGTTACGCCTAGCCGTTCCTGTTTATTTTGATGTAGTTTTTTTCTACACCTCTACAAATTGGTCACATCTTGTTACTCGATAGATAAATAAAGGAAGGATAGATTGCTCACTCCATACATTAGAACAAAGCCCGCGTAAAACTTATTATTTTCGCCGGTACCTAGTAGTTCAACTTGACAGATGGCATACGATAAATCTGAGGATAAATCGCTCAACCGTGCATGATAGTTGAGTCAAAGAGTAAAGTTAGTGTGTTAGGTAAATAAAGCGTATTTTAATGCACATATTTTGTTTAATTGATCGTTGTGCGCCATCTACCGGAATCCAGAATAACCATCTGCACGCTTAGTTAAATTGCCAGCTTACCACCGAAAGTTTTATGAAAAAAATGTTAAAAACATCTGATTAAGAATTAACAATTTTCTGATGCGATGCTATGAAAATTTTGTGTTTTTATTCATAAAATAAATAAATATGATGAACCAGAACAGTAAAATGCTATATTTCGTCGATTTCAGACAAATTTTATTTCCAGCGAGACAAGTAACGCCATCTAGCAACGTTATTTTTAGTATTGCGAACCGTACTAGGAGATAGATAGATAGATCTATCCTTCCTTTATTTATCTATGTTGATACATAGGGTTACCCACAGTGCGCTCGTAGTACTGTAGATCTGTATTAATATATACCTATAGTTTTCATTCAGTTTCGACTGATAACGGCCCCATACTGAGGGTCGAAATATATTGAAAATAAAATATGTTTTATTTATATCCTACATAAATATAGATCAAAATAGACATACTTTACAACTTGTGGGAAGTTGCTTTTAAATTGAGTATAACCACAGTATACAATACTACGTGCAGAAGATTTAAATAAATAACTACTCAAGCTGAGCAGCAATAAAGTGCTAACTAGCCTGCACCCGTGCTTCGACATCTTTTTATAATAGCCTACTGCTTGCGGGCAAGCGAGAAAGTATTGAATTATTACGCGTGAAGGCTTCTTTTACACTGACCATCTCAAGGTCAAAAGTCCCCGCTCAACAGATATTTACTCTGCTCGGGTGCCGGCACGCGCGGGTCGCGCACACAGATGCATGCTCTACACGCCGTCTAAGCGAAGTTCAGGGAAGTCTCCATACAAATCTCGTGTGGCGTGTAGAGCACGCGTCTGTGTGTGTGAGTATTAATCTGAGTTTGTTCTAAGATTCACTACTGTATAAATATACATATTTACTCTGCTGATAGGGCCCACCACCTATGTCGTCAGTACCACAGTGTGATTTATTTAGTGATAGAATGACGTCTGTAATTGAAGACTGTATGGCGTTCTGCGAGAGAGAATTATGAAAGGCTTAGATTATTTTAAATGTGTAAATTTATTTGTTTTTGTAATTGTTTGTGTTAAGTTTTTACAATTACTGTTTATTTTTATAGTATAGCGATTTAGCATAAGCTGTGATGTTATACTTTTATATTAAATAAATAATAATAATAATAATAAATAATCATGTTTGAGACGTAATATAATAACCGTCGGTGAAAAGCGGGTGTACCAAGTGGGAACTGTGACACGCATTTACCAGTTTACACTTGGGAATACCTTTGACACCCCCTCGGGGATTCACGTCTTGACGATATGTGTGCATAGTTGTTGTCTCTTGAACCCAAATCCTAAATATGTATAGCAAGATTATTGTCACAGAACACACAAGACTGGCTGGACATCGGAGACACTGAGTTGTATAAACCAAACGAAGTAGCACCCGGTTCGCCGTCATCTGCAGGTACCTCTACAAGGATCTGATGGCGCGTGGATGACGCGGATGTAGCGGTGTTAGTTCCGATTTTGAACACAAGCCATCCACGATCCACGCGCCATAAGATCCTCATTCACAGACCATCGGTCTGTGCTACGTACCTATACTGTAATCTATTCTTTATTCTTTATTGTACACACACGGAAATATAAACATAAACAAAATTACAGTAAAAAGATGCACATAGGCGAGCTTATCTCTAAACAGAGATTTCTGACAGCAAAACCATCACAATCATCAAAAACACATGCCACATCTATGCTTCGTTTGGAGCGAGCACAGAGGGCTGTTCTCAAGGTAATGACCAACAAACCTTACCGTTTTGGAACAACCCTTTTGTACAAAGAAGTCCAAGTACTTACAGTGAGACAGCTTTTTGTTTTTCGCACCACCCTGCGTAAGCACTCCTCTATACTTTTTAATTCTAAGTTATTTGAAGAAACACGACGCAATGACCTCGTTTGTCGAATACCTTCACACAGACTTGCACTTTTCTCCCGACATTATATATGTATCAGCTGTCGCCTTTATAATAGAATAAATAATGTTCTCAATATCTACCCAAAAAAACTTCATCTCTGCAAATCCATTATTTCAAAGTTGCTTCTTGATATGACTTACAAAGACACGGAAGATTTGCTTAAGTCCGTCACATAGTTAAGCATAATATTATTTATTATTCAGATACCTACTTCCTAAATTCTCCCCAAATTCTAACCCAACCTTATTAATTTTATTACCACGTCCATTGTTATATTAACTACTTAAATAGGCAATTCTCTCTTTTTAATTTGTTTAGTTTCTAAGATTTCCAAATTTTTTATCCTTATGAGCTATGAATGTTTTAAAATATAAGTGAATGTCGGAAGACGCTGGTATCTATTGTACAGTGCTACACACTAGCATAGATGCCAACGGCTATCCTTATTAGTTAAGACTCACCTTTGTATTTATGTTTTTAAGTCTATATAAGGATAATTTGTTATATGCTTTTTGTAATAAAGAAAATTTTTACTTTTACTTTTTTTTTTACAATAGGAAAAAGTAACATAAACGGAGTAATCATACACGTGTACTGCTTTTCTTCTGGATTTTGATAGAGATTACATTACGACTGACATTCGAGCATGATCCTTTTAAATATATCAGAATCATCGTGAAACATTGTTACAACTATGAACGTTTCAAACGCACTTAAGTTTATTTTCGCAATGCCATATGAAAATAACCTCAAAATAAAAACGATTTATCATAAAAAGTTATTAAAAGATGGTGTCCGTTTTAAATGGATAGTCAAACCGTGTTATTTTGAATTTGTTCTTTATCATTGACCACAATATATTTGTGTACTCTCTTAAGGCATTTTGCTTATGGGGAACTGACCGTCTCTTTTGTATTGTAGGTTCCTTGTATGACGTAGATATCCGCTAAGAAGGGATTTTAGGATATTCCCATGGGGTCGGGAGAAACCCGCTTTAGCTAGTAAATTACAATTTTTTTACAGGAATCGCTCAATTTGTAAATGACAACAACTTGTGTCATGTTGGTTCAAAAAATACCGCTGAAGGCAGCACACCCGAGAGAATGGATGAAATAAATAAAACAAACCGCATTACGGACATAGAGGACACTAAGTGTAAGGTGAGTATAAAATTATAAAATAAAATAAACTTATTTATAAAATACATAGAATTCAAAAATTCTATTTGTTTTCTTAAGTTTATTTAATCTAAACTATTACGAAAAGACAAAGTAGAAAAAATATCATATTTATGACCACATTTCTGATTTTAGGTCACAACTTCAGTGGCTCCCAATTCGCCTTCGGTGTGACACCCACATTACCTCTCTTCTTTATTCTATACTGTTCGATCCTTCAACTCCATTGTATCTTAAAAATTGCTTTAAATTCCTACACTCTTCCCATGACCGTATTCTACGGTCCTCCGAAAATTTGCTTTTAGCAACTCTATCTCACACTACACATTTTTATGGTAATTCTTTTGCTGTTAAAGCTGTCATATTGTGGATTAACTTGCCTATCGCTATTAAGCGTGCAGGGAGCATCTTTTTTACTTAAGCATCTTTTTCTTTCTTCGTACATGTTTGTTAAATCCATCTACTTCTGCTAATAATATTTATTTACTTTTGGTTTACGTATTATATTATTTATTTTTGTTATATATTAGTGCATATTTATCGTATTTGTATCTACAATTTTATACTTGTGAAAGTATTTATTTTAGGTATTTGCTACCCATTTAATAATTATTATTTATTCGATATTCTATACGTCCATCAGATTTTAAGATTCGCCTGTAAAGCCACATTTTAAGTATTCGCCTGTAAAGCCACATTTTAAGTATTCGCCTGTAAAGCCACATTTCAAAAGCGTTAAGTATATCTATTGTTGATTTATTCAACTCCAATAATATTGACAACACGTAGCATTTCACTATAGGAATACAACTTAATTGAGAGCCGGGGTAAGTATGAGGTGCGGGGAGAGAGCAAAGGGGACAGTCGATAATGATTTCCATGTATCAACTTGTTGCCATACTTACTCTATGGACGAATAACACGTGTGACCTTCTCCATTTTCAAACTAATTGTGACAAGTTGAACGACAAATCTAACTGAAATCGAACGGTTTTTGGTACAGGGGATCTAAAAAGGCCGACTTGGGTGAATCATGAAATGATTTGAAAGTAGGATGGAGTCAGTTTTTTCACGGGTGCAAAAGAGACGGCATTAGAACGGAATCATGATATGATTCATCCAAAGCGGCCTTTTTAGAGGACCAGTTGTAACGTAAAGTGAATCTTTTGTGTTTTTTTATACATTTATATTTTATAGTACATACACTGAACACTATATACTAAAATATACGTTTTCCTCTCAGACTTAAAATCTATAAAATCTTATTAGATTCAGATTCAAATGAGAAAAACAATTAACTATAGTGAATTATTGTAATTTATGACAGATTTCAATTGATATTCAAAATTAGATGTCAAAGTTGAAAAAGATGTCAATTAGCATTTCTCTAGCCAGTAATAATATACTCAACCTTATTTATTGTTTGCAACAGGATATAAATCTCATAACCTCACTGGTCCAATTAACACTTTTGTACTCATATGTACACCCTCCCCCCGCAAACCGTCTTCGTCCCAGCTCTCAATTAAGCTGTATACCTATAGTTTCCATCTTAGAGAGAATTCGTCGTCGAAGTACGACAACAAAGCTTATATCGCGTTGGAACGTAAAAATCGTAGGTGAAAGAGAGTTTACGAATGTTTACTGTTTTATCGACAGCTAGTCAACCCTCGTATCACCTCTGGCATCCCTCGGCGATCTATGTCGTGACGATATGTAGGCTTTTATATTTCCTTATTTTTACAGGATCGAATTAAAGATGACAACACGTGTTCAGAAACAGAGAAGAATACACAACAAGTTGGGTCTTGGCGGGTAATACTCCAACGGCTATCAGCTGCTGCTATTCTAGCTAGTACTAGATCCAAAGGTGAGTTATTTATGTATGCAAGTTGACTTTTGATTTCTTAACAAGAGACTTGCATGACAAACATACATAACGGTACGAAAAATATACAAGGTGAAGTTTAAACAACCGCGCGAAGCCATACTGGAGACTCGGTTAGTGATCAGAAACAAGAAAAAAAAAACCCATACATACTGCGGGTCTACCGCGTAATTCTGATTTTCATCAACATCAACTTGAGATTGAAATTTGACGTGCGTGCAAAAGAGATGGCATGTTAGGCGGGCGTCGTCGCACGCACGTCAAATTTCAATCTCAAGTTGATGTTGATGAAAATCAGGATTACGCGGTAGACCTGCTGGACTAGTTCAAATAATATTCCTAGTACTGGCAGCACGGGAGCAAAAAAATTGTTTTTTAGATTGTTCTTGATCACTAAACGAATCTCCAGTATGAATTCGGACGGTTGATTAAATTTCACCTTCTATAAAAAAATCCGATTATAGGTTATAACGGGGCAATTTCAGGAAAACTATAGCGATGAAAAATAGTAGTTTATGAAACTGGTACATAAATATGTTATTAAAACTACGGAGCGTTGTCGGTAAAAAACGGTAAATCACTCGTTTTCAGGTTAAATTACTCGTAAATGGCAATAATTTACTGTAAAATTCTTTTAACACCGCATTAAAAAGGTCTTATCTTATAAAATATCAGTATCTTGGGAAATATGAGGGTAGTACGAAACCGCACACGCGCTTCCACATCACACACATACACATCCTCACACACCCTTCAACTCCTTCTCACACTTCTACACACCCTCACACAAACCCTATAAAACAAAGATATGTTAACTTAATGTTGTAGTATTTTAGGTAGAGTAAGATTTATCAATTATTATTATTAACAAAGCTGTACCTACTTTTATTTAAGTTCAAATATTAATTGTCTTGGTGGTAGAGTGGGGCACCAAGTAAATCAGGTCTTTCAGGTCTAATACAGGGGCCCTTGCAACTTGTGTAAATGCTCTGTTTTTGAACAATAAAGCTATTTTATTTATTTATTTTATTTTATTTATTTATTTAGTAGTGCCCAATAGCTATATTCGCCAACGTCGCAGGAAGCTTTTCACAAGCTGCCGAAAATAAGGACAAATCTCCATGGGGAGAAACCACTTCAACGCGCTACCCGAATTCTTAATAAATAAAATTGACATATTTTCGTGTTCCTTGAGTAAGTTCACAAGAGCAACATTATATTGTTTGTGCTATCTATAATTTGTGTACATTTTTTAAATTTCATGTGTCTTTAATTATTAATTATATTGTTATGTTATATTTTTTGTGTTTTTAGATTTCTCGTGTTTTTTATTGTGTCTATCTTTTATGCCTGCACTGTTCCATTAGGTTTTTCAACCTGTAATAATAGTGTTAGTTGTTACATTAAATTAATAAATCTAATAATATCTATGGAAATAGAAATTGTAACGATTTGGTCTGTAATTACTGTAATGTTATAATATATCAAATAATAAATAAATGTCTATAACATACATCTTTTTGTGGTTTTTCAAAGATTTCTCGAAATTATTGCCAGTAAATATAGTTAAAATATATATTTTTACAGTCCGCTCTTTTAATGTTTACAATTTGATACCATTATTGTATTTTAGGGATTTTTATTGTTTTTCTCTCTTTTGTATTGTTAATATTTTGAACAATTTCGAATTTTCAATGTATATAAATCCCCGGAAAATAGAAAAGAGTATTATGTCTCACGAGTGCTCATAAAATTAGTAGTGGGTAGTACCTAAACTTAGTCTTTTTTATTTTTCAGGTAAAATAAGTCAGTATCGGAAACCTAAGAAGAGGCTATCTCTGCCGGAATTAAAATGCATTTTATGTAATTACAACACCGAGAAGGTCGGTAATTTTAAGAGTCACATGAGAACTCACAACGGTGATAAGCCATTTCAATGCAAGATCTGCGATCACAGAAGTGCCCGGATATCTGATTTAAAATTACACATTTTAAAACATTCCGACAAAAAGCCGTATAAATGCGATGTTTGTAGCAAGCTATTTAAACTAAAAAATTATTTAAAGAGACATTTAAAAACGCACACGGGAGAAAAGCGCCATAAATGCAATGTTTGTAACTCCCAGTTTAGTGACAAGGGTAATTTTAATAAACACATGAAAATACACTTAGGTATAAAAGCGCATAAATGTGAAATATGTGATTACCAGAGCGTACAGAAATGTGGTGTAAAAGCACACATGCTTACTCATACAAAAATGCAACCTTACAAATGTGAACTTTGCGACATCCGTTTCACAGCGAATGCTAGTTTGAAGAGGCACATGGTCTTGCACACAGGAGAAAAGCCTTTTATATGCGAGATTTGTAACTACCGTTCTGCAGATACTATTGGTTTAATGCGACATATGCACGTACACACAGATGAAAAGCCATATAAATGCGAAGATTGTGGCATGTCGTTTAAAAGGAATGTGTATTTACAGAAACATTTGAAAATACACACGAGAGAACCGTTTAATTGCGATACCTGCGATTTCCAGTGCTCGATGCGCAGTGCTTTAAAAATACACATAAAAACACACATAAGAGAAAAGCTATATATAAAAGCTTATAAATGCGACATTTGTAAATCTTGCTTTAAAACAGCCAGTTCTTTAGAGAAACACTTGGGAAGACACACAGGAGAAAAACCATATAAATGCAAGTTTTGTGACGACGGTTTTCCATCTGGGAGGGCTCTAAAAGTTCATATGGGTGAACACAATAAAGAAAGTCCATATAAATGCAAAGTATGTGGCTACCAGTTTAAAAAAAAGACTTATCTAAAGAAGCATATGGTGATACACACTGAAGAAAAGCCATATAAATGCAAATTTTGCGAATATCGGTGTAGAAATGGTGGTAATTTGAAGATTCATGTGGAAACGCACAGAGAAAAGCCTTACAAATGTGATATCTGTAAATATCACTGTAGGGATGGCATTGCATTAAAAAGACATTTGAAAACACACTTGATAAATAAGCCATATGAATGCGAGGTTTGTCAATATCGCTTTACGAAATATTCTATTTTAACAACTCACATGAGAATTCACACAGGAGAAAAGCCGTTTAAATGCGTGGTTTGTGGCGACAAATTTAGAACGTCGGGTTCTTTAAAGATTCACAAGATGGCCCATTTTGGAGATAAACCTCATAAATGCACGATTTGTGGATTTCGATGTACACAAAGCAGTAATTTGAAGAGCCATCTAAGATCACACAAGGTGAAAATAAACAAGAGTAAATAAATAGAATGGGTAGCTGCCAAGCTGGTGCAAGTCGCTTCGATCATATACTCATATACAGGCTTCTGTCGTTGCTTTACAATAATTTAATGTTATTTTGATTGATACACCCACACCCATACTGGACTCGTCAGTGATTAGAACCAAGGTTTAATGATCGGACAACGGAAGTAAAACAAAGATTTTTTACTGTACTTGTTTGAGTTTAACAGTACAGAAACACGGAATTTAATTTTATAAGGATCGTAGAAGCTTATTACTTATTATTTACCGAGTATGAACTTAGTTGCTTTATTCAACGTTTGTTAATAGAATAGAATACGTCATTTATTTGCATTGGTAAGGGTACAAAATGGTGGTGTTATAAATTGTAAAGAAAAATGAGCGCCTTAATCAGCGGGTCTGCCGCGTAATTCTGATTTTCATCAACATCAACTTAAGATTGAAATTCAACGCGTGCAAAAGAGATGGCATGTTAGGCGGGCGTCGTCGCACGCACGTCAAATTTCAATCTCAAGTTGATGTTGATGAAAATCAGAATTACGTGGTAGACCCGCTGCTAATATTAATTTAAAATGAATTAAGGGCACTATGTTGAGAATATGCGGCCTCTAGTTCGTATTTAATTGATACAGAAAATATTTTGTTAAAACTTTACCAAAGTTGAATAAAAAAGTAGTTTATTTTTCAGTTTAAGTGTTATTTTTTTTTTAACTTGAATATGTGCTTCTTTTTTCTAAGCTTTGTGGGATATGAAATAAATAATTTTAAAAATAAATATAAGACAGGTTTTATTTCTATGGCTTTTGGTCACATCCTCCGCGCCCTTTGTCAGTCGCTTGTATTAATCATACCTAAAACCACCTATAAATTTCGCGTTTTTGTCCTTAGGGAACTCTCTGTTCCCAGGGAAAAAACTAGCCTATATCCAAGTGAAAAGTCTAACCATTATAGACGGAGAGCTAGCGACCAAATCGGTCATGTGGCTTCAGCTGTATTGAAACTCCGTTAGCTACTTCCCTGAACAACCTTTTCCGATAATATTCGTGCTGGCAGGCTGCGGGCGGTGGGTGCGGGTGTAGTGGGGTGGGGAAAAAAATATGGGCTCAGCGACTTTTTTTCAAACAGTTGCTCTGTACTCCCTGTGCACCCAAAAAAAAAATTAAATCGATCGGGTGGTGGAAAGAGGTTGCCAGCCATAATTAAAAGTACCAAAATAATAATAATTTTCATGTGGGCTCAGCTGTATTGGCTTTTTTTCTGACGCGAGATTAATTAATATGTAAGCCCCAAAAAAATAGCCATGCAAAAATATCGGTGGGAAGGTATCGAAAAGTACAGGGAAGTAGCTAACGGAGTTTCAATACAGCTGAAGCCACATGACCTATTTGGTCGCTAGCTCTTAGACTATTACAACAACAGTAGAATTTTTAAAATCGGTTAATTAGTTGCAGCGATTACCCGCGTAAATGTAATGAATCACTATGCCCTAGGGAACTGCCGGTCTTCAAGAAACAACCAAGACAATGTCAAAGTGAGGAGTACAACATTGAAAGATTTTTCAAAATCGGTTCAGGGAATCTAAAAAGGCCGACTTGGGTGAATTATAAAATGATTTGAAAGTAGGATGGAGTCAGAGTTATTCACGCGTGCAAAAGAGACTGCATTAGAACAGAATCATAATGTGATTCATGCAAAGCGGCCTTTTTAGAGGACCAGTAGTGCCAAAGGTACCCCCCAACATTCAAACAAACAAATTTTACCCTTTTTGTAATGTCATAGTGTTATATTATTGTTAGTTCTAATGTTATTTTTATTACGAATTTTTGCTAAAGATTTTAAATAAAGAGTTGTTAAGGAGTATTTTAATAAAAGGCTATCTTTTTAATAAATAAAACAAACGTTATACTTAACAATATCTAAATTTATTTAGTTGCAGATTCTTACAATATCATACAGTGTCACAATAAACTCAACTAACACGTTTTAGGTATTATCTAGTAAGGCGATATCTGACTAAAACAGTAGGGCCTCGTTAAGGTTTCTCCAAACGCCAACGACCTTGAACTTAGTAACTTTATAACCATTTTATACAGTAACTATAGCATTTTTAATATAAGTAAAATACATAGTAATCAACATGATACAAATACTGATGTGGTTTTTCCTAAATTTAATTTAAATATACAGAAGTGAAACAAGAAAATTCTAAGTTCACACTTATTGCTCGATTTTTTGTCCACTTTTAACAATATAACTGCTACAGTTTTTATCAAAACAGTATAAAAATTTATAAACTTCTAGACAAAATAATATTAAATGATATGGTTTTCAAAAAAAAAAAGGGGGTTATTCCACAAATCCCCATTTGACAATCCCCATCAACGGGGATTTGGGAACTTTTCTTCCACTTATCCCCATTGACGGCTCATATAGCCCATGATGGGAATTTGTGGACAAAAAAGTTCACAAATCCCCATTAGCTTAAAAATAAAAACTTAATAATCACAGAGTCTTTACTTCTTATGGAGGAAAATAATAAAATCTTAGTTTTACACTGACTACTAAAATCATGGATTATTAAATGTCGTATTATTTAGTAAAATCACAGATTTTTACAATTTATTATTATTTAAATAAAATCACAGCTTTACAATCATGAATAAAATCACATATAATATTATTACAATTTCTTATTATCTAAACAAAATCGTTTTTTAAACCAGTTATAAGAAGTAAAGACTCCGTGATTATTAATTTCCATGTTTTTATTTTTAAGCTAATGGGGATTTGTGAACTTTTTTGTCCACAAATCCCCATCATGGGCTATATGAGCCATCAATGGGGATCTGTGGAAGAAAAGTTCACAAATCCCCATCGATGGGGATTGTCATTGGGGATTTGTGGAATAACTATTTTCGCACTTGTCAGCCGCAGCGACTGACGTAACAGCCATGTTGCAGTGCGTGCTGATAAGAACTTTATTTTAATATGGTTTTGTTCGAAATTTCAACCACCACGAATCGAGTTGCTAATTTTTCCGACGGAGCCACCTAAATCCGAACACCGATAAAATACCCTGTTCCGTACATCTGTACGCAGCGTTCGGTACAGTATGTAAGTATATGTATTTTTAAAAGCATTTTCAATGGTTAAAGAGACGCCACGCCATTGGTAGATAGAACAAAATGGCGGAAAGGCGCGCGACGTACGACGAACCGACAATTAATACATTTAGCATTTAATAGTAATTTATGCTGCAAGAGCGAAAAGGAATAAATTACATTTTAAACGTAACCACTCGGTTTATTGCTCTTACGCCCGTGTATCATACTACGTTTTTCAATGCATAGTGTCAGGAAATAAAACAAATATATAATCAAAGAAAACAATTTAATTATTAAAGTTGAAAGTTACATTGCAATTTTTATTTGCATTAATTTTGCAGGTTGATGATTGGCTCAAAAGGACTGTACCCAGAGCCGTTAAACAGTGGAAAAAAAGTATAACATTTATTTTACACAGGAAAGGTTGCAGGTTAGCCAACTTCTCGTAAATAAATTTAAAAAATTATAATAATAAAGCCCTAGGGTAAAATGATTGACTTTGTGTTCGGTTTTGTTGCATAAAAAGTGGGCCTTTATGCACTTGCATTGAAAAATATATTAACACGAGACTGCCAGGCATTTGTAGACACAGCGGGTTGCTAAGAAAAGGCAGTTTCGTGGGGGCAGGAGTGTCGTTCGCGTTATAGAAGTGTTCGGATTAGCGGGGGTTCGGACTACCGAGACCCTACTGTATTTAGTGAGTAGCTCTTTTTATATTCAATACGAAAAAAAATTTACAAGTTGGTCATTTATACTTCAACGCGAAGGATCGATTTTTAGATGAAAATGACTTTATTACGTCGTCATAAAAAGTATTCGAGTATCTTAGATTTCGCAATAGTTCCTTTTCGATCGATATAGTGGCGAGATCGGTCGGGCTGTCTTGTCCTTGAACATTACTTAGGTAAGCGTGTACTCTTTTATTTAAGTTTGATAATCCTCTTTCTGCTGAACACGTAGCCGGTATAGTCGCGACCAAATCGGTCAGCTTTAACAGCTCGGAAAACGCATCCTTAAGCGTATTTCCGCCTACAAACTCAACAAGTTCGGAGAGATTGAATGTCTTCATTTCTTTCGCGGAGTAAATGCACATCAACTGATTTTTTAAAGCGTCTGTATCGAAATGATCACCATAAAGCATTTTAAAAGTATCAAATTGTTTTTTTGGGAAGTATGAATCGTTTCGTTTGAAATGGTTTTTGTTCAATAACTGTAAAAATCTAAGATTGCTAGTGTCTTGGTACCTGTCGTTGATTTCAGCGGTTATGTTCTCGATAATTTGTACAAAGGTGAGGTTGTACCGTGAGCTAGCGCATGGAAAAATCTGACTGGAAGGAAGGTCTTGCAAAGCGTTTTGATACAAGACATGAAATTGAGATTTAAAAGTATTCAACCACGTTTTTAACTCGTCTATTTGAGGGGTAAGGTAAAGTAAATCGATTTGCGATATTTGTTCAACACAATTTAAACTGTCGTTATTTTTAAATATCGACTCAAAAACTTCCAAGTAAAAATGAAACTGGACGGACGTTACAAAACTCAAAAGTATCTCCACAGAGTAATTAGTTTGTCTATCCCAATTCTGGGGTTCATTTTTCATTTTAGTGAATAAGTTACGGAGATTACGTTTTTGCTCGTATGCCGTGTTCACAATACAGGATAGATAAGACCAACGATTTGCTGGGCTAATAGCGGGTAGTCTTTTGCTGCAAAACAAATCGTAATGAAGCAGTCTCTTCTCATTATTACCAAAAAAGTTCGCAAGGTCAAAGAGAGAGAAAAAAAAAGAACTCACATCATCAATTCTGCTACAAGACTTCGATAAAACCACATTCAACGAGTGCGGATCGCACCATACGTAAATTGCTTGTGGACTAACTTCTTTGACTTGCAATTGAACGCCATTCCTTATGGTCGCACTGAGGCTAGTGCCGACATAACTTTGCGCGATTAGTTTCTTTTCGCATTCATGTTTTTTAATGACACCCAAAACGGCTTGAGAAAGCTCATCTACAGTACAATCTATGAATCCCATAAACCGTTCATAAATTTTATTTTCGAGGGAATATCTAAATACTATAAACAGTTGATCTCTTTCATTAGCAACACGGGTTTCGTCGACAATAACAGAAACGAACTGCGACTGTCTTATTTCTGCCTCTATCCGAGCATTTGCCACGTCTGAAACGCTACGAATGATGTCGCTTTGCATTTTATGTGTTAAATAACTCGTCCCGCTTTCTTGCAACTGTTTGGCTAAAACTTGGTCGTATTTCGATAGCAAAATAACCAATTCTAAGAAATTTCCTTTATTCAAGGAAGTTTCAGATTCATCCTGACTTCTGAAAGGGAGTTCCATTTGTGCTAAGTGGCACACAACATCAACCAAACGTTTGAATACGCTACGGTTATGATCTACTTTCATATTATATATAGTTGTCTCTACAGATGTTTTCCGGGAGATCGACGTCGAACTTCGTTGCTTACCAAAGTTGTGGAAAGCAATCGCTGCGAGCAAATGCTGTTGCGAAGTCTGATGCTTTTTAATTAAACTTGATAAATTTGTCAAATCGTTGTAGCCCCCTCTTCCCCAACGGTTTAAGTCGTCGGAAAATAACATGCAACACCAACAGAATACTTTATTAACATGTGAGCAACCAGTTAACCAACTAGTTTTGTATATCGAGCGTTGAAATTTTCTTGTGCATTTCTTTTGGATTTGTTTGATTTGCATATCAGGTGTAGGTCTGGGGGCTAATATCAATTTTGCCTTCTGGAATGGACTTAACGTACGCAACTTTCCTCTTTCCAACAACTGTTGAGCGCATTTCAGTCCCGCGCATGGAACCACTTCTATGGTTTCCGAACATGGTTTCGTTTGTTTCGCTGGATATGGTTTCATTTGGTTCGCAGTACTGTTTTGTTCTTTTGGTAAGGTTTCAACTGAAAAGAAAATAATAAATGTATTATGTCATGACATGTGTCAAGTGTACATTTTAATCAACTTTTTATCTGGTCTCATCTATTTCGCCTCTTTTCAACTCATTGGAATTGAATGTGTGCCTCGTATAAGGGTCCATACCAGTGAGTGATTTTCTTTAGTTTTTAGATGAATAAGGGTCTATATCGCATTTGAAACCAATGTGGATTGAAAAATATAATTCTGCTGGCAACACAGAATACCTAGAAAAAAAAAACTTTGACATTTCACATTTGACATTTGACCTAAATAGAGCTAAAAGTTTGATTATCACCACAAAGATAATTTTCACATAGACCCTTATACGAGGCACCCATTCAATTATTGAAACGAATCAAACAGGCGGGATCTCCTCTTATTAATGAAATACATAATATCTAATTGGAATTATTCCACAACTATATAAAAAAAATTGTGCCTTAATGAGTTCAAAAATCTCAAGTTAAACAAACAAAAATTCCGCCATCTTGACATGTTTTACTTCTAGTAAGGGTCGGCTCCGCCAAATATGCTTTCGCGTGGGCGTTTTTCCTTGTGTCAAATTTAGTGTTAAATAAGAAATCCACAATGCTCTCTCCAAACGAAACTATCCAAACCACTTTCTCCAAAAACACTTACACCACAGACCACAGTTTTACAGACAAAACAGGAACATAAACACAACCAACCAAACGCGTCTCATCACCACTTACTTCCACGGCAGTCACAAACTCAGATCACTTATCAAAGAATCCCTTCCAATTCTCAGACAACACAACGAAACCCAAAATCTACTACCCACTAATCCAAAAATTTGTTACAGACAAAACCATAACCTCAGACACATATTCAGTAAAACAAAAACAAAACAACCCATCAACCTCATCAACTCATCATCTGGCACAGCTCCTTGCCGACAGCCTCGGTGCAAAACATGTCCCATTATTAACACAGCTACACATGTCAACACTCACCACACATCAAAAACATATAAAACACAGCCTAATACATCATGCAAAACCAGCAACTGCATTTACCTACTAGAATGCCGTCATTGCCCGGCATTCTACGTAGGTGAAACCAAGAACCCAATACACAAACGAATGAACCAACACCGACACACAGCAGATCGCATACCAAACAACATTCTTCCCATACCTACACACACGCGACTCCACAACCAGAACTTTAACGACTGTTTCACCCTACGTATCATTAAATCATTCACACCTCCATTAACCGACATTGAATTACGGACATGGGAGACATCATTCGTATGGTCACTTGGAGCTCATTATGGACCTGGACTGAACAAACAACACTGACTGACTATAATACGTATAAATAATACGTTTATCTAATAATATTAAGATATATCTATTATTAAAAAATAGTACACCACCATTTCAGCAATCATTCTAAACAGTTTCATCCACCCAAAGGTTGTCTGGCAGAGATCGCTTTAAGCGATAAGGCCGCCTGTTTGTTCTACATAATAAGTTAGTTAAAAATTAAGTATTCATATTTCTGTTCCTTTTTTTTTATGGTGTACAAATAAAGTTGTATTGTTGTTGTTGTAGAAAAAACACCGAAGTTTCAACTGTCAGGTAAATTTTAACGGTACCCAGACAGCGCAGCGTTAGGAATCGCTCTTGTCAGTGCGATGTTCACATTACCGGACGCGTTTAAAAACACTTTCATGCAACTGTCAGGTGATAGCTCGTTTACCCTCGGATTCACCCGTGAAGATTTCTGAACGCACTAGGGCAGGGGTCTCCAAACTACGGCCCGCGGGCCAAGACCGGCCCGCGAGCACCACCAATCCGGCCCGCGGTCGATGGCCGGGCATATCCGGTTTCTAGCCCGCTATTAGTTTATTGAAAATTTACAAAATTATATTAACGTAATGTTATTTATGATAATAATAGAAAAGTTATCATGCGTTTTTTTTTTTTTTTTAAAGTAGCGTTAATATAAGAATGTTATTTATAATCTTATTTCAAGGTCTGCGCAAGGTCTGTTTTTGTGTCAGCATGCTGAAGCTGTTCGGCTCTACTTTAAGGAGCTGTCCTGGCTGGGCTGACTGACCGGGGGGAAGTGCACAACATTCACAATTGTGGAGAATCGGTGCAGGACTCATCGCCCCCGCTACGAATTTAGAATTAGAAGGTTTGCGCACAGCGCGCGCTTCGGCTAAGTCCGTATTGCCCGAAATACCAACCATAATTGCGAAATACACAAAAGATATCTCACTGACCGGCTAGTCCCAATACGAAAATTTGCGCGTCAAAACTACAGTACAGTACCTCGGGACAAAGTGAAGGAATCATTGTGGCCCTTAGGTAAAAAAGTTTGGAGACTCCCTGCTCTAGGGTGCAATTCATATATTGGATTGTATTGGAACGGAACATATATACATATTTATTTTAAGTTTTAAGTAAATAAATAAAAGAAAATTCGTTTATTTCAGGCACTTATTCAGACCCATAATTAATTAATTAATTTACAAAATTTTGCAAAACAAAAAGGGGGCCTAGGTTGTCATTTTTGGACCACATTTGTTACGGGGTCTAATCTCAAAGACCAAAGTAGTTAGGAATTTATTATTTATATATACAAGGTTTATTATTTATACATACTGGAGGCTTGGTAAGTGATCAGCATCATGAATCGATAACAATTTTTGTGAAATTCGTATAATAAAATTTCGACTTCCCATAGTAATTCACTCCCAGTCCTGAGTGAATTACTATGGAGAGTCGACATTTAATTTTATGAATTTTACAAAAATCGTTATTGTTTCATGATGCTGATCACTTACCAAGGCTCAAGTATGAATTTGGACAATGTACACAAATTCACCTTGTATTATGTATTTAAACAACAAATACTGAAAACGCTGATTCATATGTAGTTTTAGGGTTACGTCCCCGAATACTCAACCAACATAATTTTGCAGTTTTATTTTACACAATTTGCAGTTAATGATAAATTTTTAATTTCAGTTTAAATAATTTAAGTATATTAACGGAACCCTCAGGACGCGAGTTCTACTCGCACTTGACCGGTTTTATTAATATAATTATTACCTGATGATGTGATTACTGTCTCTCCTATCTCCAGGTAGTCTTGTGTATTCTGTAATGCAAACAGATAAATATATTTTTTCCCGTAGTTTTAGGGTTCCGTAGAGTATGGATGGAGGTAAATAAAATATACTTTAAAAGAAGAGAAGACAAGAGGAGAACGAGCTAACCTATTAAGTTTGTTAGGATATTTATTTATTCATCGTATATATGGTCGCTTGGTGCTCAGTACGGACCAGGCTTATATAGGCAGCGATAAATAACAATTTAGTGGGCACGAACGACAATAACCATGTGACGCCACCATGTTTCATCGTTGCGCAGCTCAGCAAAAACTATTATGTAGAAGCGCAGCGATGCAATGTGATGGCGCCACCCATTAGATACCATGCGTGCTGTCGGGGGAGCGTCTGCTGGGCCGATTTTTAACCATACGATAACAGGAGCGGGTTAGCGGCGGCGGCTTCTACGATAGCACGCATACATACTTTTTTTATATTGGACACTTTTTTAGGTTAGATTTTATATTTTTTTATTTATTTCTTGTCAATTTCATTCTTACTGATGCCAGACCCAGGATAGGGCCCGAAATATATCTCACAGTAACTTGCATTTTATTTTATTTAGTGTATATATCTATATATATATATATATATATAAACTACATTTAGTTATATTTGGGAAACAAACAGATTAACATTACATAAAACAATACACAACAAAATTACACAAACCAACAAAGTTTTCACACATAGATAAACAAATGTAAAACAAGCAGTACAGTTATAAGAATTTATTTTTATTTATTTATTTAATATAAAATTGTTCAGCATTACAGTATTAACCAACTAACTGACCAATTCAAAGATATATACAAAGTAAAATGATTAAAAACATATTCAAAAACAAAGAAAGATAATATTGTTAAAGAACTAAATATTTCTATATATAATGTTGATCTAGGGACATCGTCTTTGATACTTCACTCTCACAGTACTTCAGACATTCCCTTAACACATCCATCGGTCAAGAAAAAAGACAGTTGAAGTTAAATATAAAAACAATATAAAATTAAAATCAACAGATATTACAAATATTACAAACAATCTTAAAATTTCGACTGTAATAGTTTTTTAAGCGAAAAAGGTGACACATTAAATAATATTAGTACTAACATCGGAAGACGGCGCCACACTGGCACTAAAACCGGCAGTCGGCACTATAGATAGCGAATTTTTGAAACAAATGCAACATTTCTGCGTATATTATGATCTCTGTTAAGACAAGGGGTTCGCCTCACTCCGCTCTACTTCGCTCAGCTTTACAAATTTATTTACATGTAACCTAACACATTGCTCGTCATCGCACCTATTTTTGGCCTTTTGAGGTAATACTTTCTTAAATTTCCTGGCCAATACAAAAAAACTGGCCAAGTGCGAGTCAGACTCGCGTACCTAGGGTTCCGTATTGTGGATGATAAATTTAATTTTGTCATTTTTTTTCGTGAATTTCGCAACCGTTTTATTTTTCCTGTAATCCACCAGTTTTGGAGATAAGGGGGGCGACATCATATTTTTGGGGTTTTTTAAAGATTTCTCCAAACCAGTGCCAGTAAATATAGTTAAAGTATATATTTTTACAATCAATTTTTTTAAACATTCAATTTGATACCCGTATTGTATTTTTAGAAATGTTTTTTTTTTTATTTATTTTACTTCTTTTTTTATATGTCTCATTTGTGCTCAATTTTTTTTAATCGCTATTGTTTTCCTGTAATTGGTCAAGTATGATCTATAAAACTGACATTTTTTTCGGTCTACCAGTTTCGGAGATAAAAGGGGGCATACATATTTTTGGGGTTTTTTAAAGATTTCTCGAAACCAGTGCCAGTATAGTATAGTAAAAGTATATATTCTTACAATCAGCTTTTTACTACAATTTGATACCCATATTGTATTTTTATAAAATATTTTTTTCATTTATAAAAATGTTTTAAGTATAAAATATTTACAAATTATAAATATTTATAATTTTTTTTTTTATATTCCTCATAGGAATCGCTCTTGTGCTCATTTTTTTTAATCGCTATTGTTTTCCTGTTATTGGCTAGTTATGATCTATAATTGACATTTTTTTTTCATATTTTTCGGTTAACTAGGTAGTTTCGGAGATAATTCAAATTTTTCATATTTTTTTACACATAGCATGGGAGCAAATTAATGCTATTTTTGTGCCAAATTTACTACGGATGTATTACGGATCCCTAAAAAAACAAAACAATATAATACGAGATTATGGCTGAAAAAAAAAACAAGGTATGGTTGGAGGAAAATTACCCAAAATATTGATGATAGCAAATGTTTCTCAAACTGTTAATGTTAATAATGTTCATGAAATTGCTATTTTATATAGAAAAAGCCAGCCAAGTGTAAGTTAGACTGGAACTCACACTTGACTGGTTTTTTCTATATAAAATAGAAATTTCATAGGTAATTTAAATGAGTTAATGATAGTGTGGGCATACAAAAAAAGCCAGCCAAGATTTTAAGATTTCTTTTTTTCAAAACTAATTCATCCATTGCTGCATCTGCTTGTTTGGAGATTTATTCACTTATTTAACTGAACTCGAGAATCAGGGAACGTGATTTGCACTATAAAAGGGTTTCTTTACTTTTTTTTATTTTTTATTAATTGTCATACATATTACACAATACAATTATTAGGTACAAATAGCACAAAAAAACTCCAAAGAGTTTATCTTGGTACTAGGATCCGGTAACAGGTGTGAACAACAATACTCTTACCTTATCTATATTACTCATTCACTAATGAATAGGCAGACCAACTACAGTGCGCGCCAATCTTTTAGTCGCCTCTGAAGATAGCCACAAGGGGCGACGCAATAACCGTTTTACGGTGTCAGGGGGACGTTACAGGAGCGAGGGCGCGGAGCACACCCGCCTGCGTGCCACACCACACCCCCCGCTCGCCTATTAGCAGGTGTCAACACTATGCGTTAGTGTTAGTGCTACGTCCATACACTACACACGCGCGCGTTGCATGAAAAGTACCTTCGAGGAAAAATTTCTATGATTCTTTAAGTTTTTCGTTGAATCCGTTTGTTATAGTTTATTGTTTTTGTTGTCTTTATTTGTTGTTTTGTTGATTTAGTTTGTTAAAGTTTTGTTGATTTAGTTTATTGTTGTTGTTATGCCTCGCGGACGTTATTGCGTTTTAAGGCGACAATAAAGCTGATTTTGAAGGTTTTAGTTTTAGTTTGACGTATCTAAATTTACACTAAGTGGTGATTAAAACGAAGAGCCATTTTCAAGTCACGAATTTATAAACGTCAAACCTAAAATCCACTAAATTTATGTTTGACAGCACTAATTTACTCAACTTACGTGTTTTGGTATTTTCGAGGCACAGTTTAGAGCTGTCACTTGAGTAAATTTAGTATTTTTAGTTGGATTTTAATCAGCTGCTCAGAAGGTCCCTCATAAAAACTGACTAAATTTTCCGACGACTTTTCCTGTAGTATTTTACAGTTTTGTGATAGAAATAGATGTGTACCGTATTAAAAACATTCTTCGACACGTTCACACTTCAATCAAATACACTTTTGAATTGCAGTTTTGCCAAAATTTGTGTTGTAACCTGATGACACATCTACGTTTTATTTCTATCGAAAAGAGTAGATTTGTCCACTTACATACAGCTTGCGACCCTTGTATGATGGTAAGGTATGATGAGAGACAACATCGTAGTTGCTCTCGACACGTAAACACTTCAATCAAATAAAATTTTTAAATTGCAGTTTTTGCAAAATTTGTCCATTTACATACAACTTGCAAGCCTTGTATGATGGTAAGGTATGATGAGGGATAACATCGTAATTGCTCTCGTATACAAAAACTATAAGAAACACATACTAAGGTTTATGGGAGCAGTAGCGTCTGTGGTCTCGTTCAACCCTTCCGAGCTATGAGGTGCTATCCGAATAATAGATTTCATTGCTTGTTAAAGCACCAAACTCTCGTGAGACAGCAGCAACAATTTTTTTGGCCTACTGTGCCCTGCACAACTTGCGAGCCTTGTATGATGAGGGATAACATCGTAATTGCTCTCGTATACAAAAACTATAAGAAACACATACTAAGGTTTATGGGAGCACTAGCATCTGTGGTGTCGTTTAACCCTTCCGAGCTATGAGGCGCTATCCGAATAATAGATTTCATTGCTTGTTAAAGCACCAAACTCTCGTGAGACAGAAGCAACAATTTTTTTGGCCTACTGTGCCCTGCACAACATATTCATTGATCACTAGGCAGATGAATTGGGTTTAACGAGAAATAACCATCAAGCCGAGGTAGAACATGTCAAACAGATCCACTTTTCATCTGAAGGGCAAGCAAGATGTTGCCGAGTCATGGAAACTCTTTCATTTTACTAATAGGATTTGCAAATTAAAAAATAAACATTTTATAAATTAGATTTATTATTAATATTTATTAAATTCGGGCGCACCAGCCCCATACCGACTAGGAGTAAATTTTGTCATCACTCAAGATCTCTACTCATAGATAACAGCAGCATCCAGGAAATGTTTTCGGCCATGCTCAGAACTGTAGGATCAAGTGTTCATTCGTTTACTTAGACCATCTTCACTGGACCTTGCATTTCATGTATCACTTACATCAATGGCCTCGGAATCATGCGCTAGACTGAAAATAAATATATCATGTTTAATTATGTAAGAGATTTTAAAAGAAACTATTTGGGGCCAAACACACAAAGCACGTTCTGCATACTGAATAATCAGAATGCACCTTCTTGACTGCCATGGTTTTGTAGATGTAAGTCGTCACAAAGAATACAGTAAGTAACAGAAAGCAGCTCTATGTGGGCGGTCCCTTAGAAACTAAATGTGATTTCAAATTAGTCAGGGATGTAAGCAAATACAGGCTAAGATGGTTATTGCTCAGGTCACAGCCTTGAGCTTACTTTTGCAAGGAATACCCTAAGTAAGCTGAAGTGGAAATCGCATCAAAAGCGTTTGTTAGGAGTAACCATATATAATTAAGTTATAGGAGATAAATCTTGCCATGGCTTAGGCATGCTGGGCGTATCTAAAATGTTAAGTGATGTCATTTGATTTCTGGCTTCAAAGTATCTCTGTTTTAGGCTTTGAAAGGAAAAAAAATAAAGATACATACTTGCTTGCTCCGTTATATCCAAAGAGTACATTATAGGTTATATCTCTGGCCCTATCCCAACGTATTTTGAAGGGCGAGGTCTCTCCATATCTGCACCACTTGAGGATAAACCCCGTTTCCTAGAAAAGTAGATAAACGTTAGCACCCAGTCCATTGAAGGTTTTTTTAAAGGTATTTTTGATTTTATCTATAACAAAACTTACCACGCACTAAAATTATGAGCATACATATGTAGGCTCCAACATGAGCTTTGTCTGTCTTTCTCTTGTTCGACCTTCTCCTGCTGTTTCTCATGGTCATTTCGTCATTTCGAAAATTTCAAAGAAAATAATTTATCGTCTCGTCTCGTCGTCTCGTCTGTCAAAGTTGTTAAGTTTTGCCAGCACAATAATCTTAAAAATAACTTACATAACTAAAATAACTATGAATGTGACAGATAAAATTATTTAATTTGGATAATGATCAATTCTGGTAATCTTTCTTGAAGAATTTTATCAGTAAGTTGTCCAAAAACAATGTTCCAGTGAGTAAAACCCTAGGGAATTTACAAAAATATTAAAATAAAATAATTTACATCATGGTCGTAATTCTACCAAGAAGTAGAAATACTGATTGCTTGCCATACTGACCAAATGGAATCACCCGTAATGTTGCATATTGTCAATATTATTGTTGATTAATGGTGCATTCTCATCTGTGGTATGTTATCTGTGAATTAAACTTAAGAGCCTACTAAAAGCTTGATAATTTTAGTTAGTGTGCCCTTCAAAATAGCAAAAAATAGTGCTGTCATTTAAAATTAAGTTTTTTAGTAGGTTTCTTATCTTAAAACTAAAACCTTCAAAATCGGCTTTAATGTAGGAAAATGGTGTTTATATTAATGCGTTTTATTTATATAGTTAAGATTGCACTAAAATAATAAATAAATAAATAAATAGGTAGGTACAACAAGTACACCTTCCCACTTATAGTAAACATTTAATAATCAACCGTTGATATTATTGTTTCCTTGACTGTACCTGCGCAAGCTTGCACTCGTAACTCACTCAGAGGCGACTAAAAGATTGGCGCGCACTGTAACCAAGTTAACCAACCATGAAAGTCATTCTCAAGTCATTCTTGTTGGAGAAACATGGATGAATATATATGCAGGTATAATGTATACTCACAACATATTTGATCTCAGACATGGAGGAGTCATCTTCGAATTCCTGCTTTAAGTCTTCTGGCAACACTAGGCCGGTCAAAGTCTCATTGCTTCCATTCACAACAAATTCGCTGCCAGACATGTTTGGATTCTCTTTGATTTCAAGTAATTGGTTATGGTCAGTGCTATTGTTCCCAAATATCAGGTGAAATAGCTTATTTGAAGAATTTTCTGCGTGTTGACCCACAATATTGTTACCTAGAGACATAGTTACATTGTCTTTGCTTTCAAGTATTCTCTGTTCTGGACTTTTTTCATTCTCAAGCTTTAATTCTACTGATGAACCTTTTGTATCATGACAAGATGCTTGATTAACCACATCCAATTCCATAATTTCTGGAATGATAAAAATAATACTTAATATTACACAAAAATAAAGGTTGATTTTTCGGATTTGTAACAAAATACTAAGAGGCTATGCGATTTGTATTTTTGTCACTGTCACTTAAAGCGAAAAATCGCGCAGTGTGAGAGGGGCGGATTCAGGGCAAAAGGGAAAAAAGTTGGTTTTATATTTTTATTAAAAAAACTAAAATAGCTAGCAAAATTTCAAATATCAAATCTCTAGATATTTTTGAAACAAACCTAATAAAATATGTTTAAGTTCTGTATATGGTTCCTATTCGTCAAACGGGGAGAAAAAGTGAGTTTGAAAACCTCATTTCAACAATTATTTCTATCGAGGAAAATTTATCCAAACATGTTTTCCAATTTCAAAACCCTAGATTATTAATCAAAGTGCATATACCAGAAATTTATTCAAATTTTCCGTGTATTTCATGAAATAGGTACACAGAAAAGAAACACCTGTATTTTTTTCGCATATCGCCTTAAGAAATAAATTCTAACACCCAAAATACAACTTTAAGTTAAGAACAATGTATACTTACTAATAGTTTACTGTATGCAAAAACATTATTTTTAATGATATTACAATAGTGTGTTGCGATATTAGCCATATAATTTATACTTGCAATTGTGAGCACTTGGTGAAACTAGGTAGCAACTTGAAGAAAAAGTCTTGTAAACAGTTTCACTATTATTTTTAATTTTCTCACATTACATCCAACCGGTTTCGAATATTAATTCATTTTCACGGGCTTTTTAGGCCTTAAAAACGAAAACTACATGCTATAAGCAAATAATATTATTCACAGAGTACATTATTTGTACATTAATTTGTTTATAGCACATAATTTTCGTTTTTAAGGCCTAAAAAGCCAGTGAAAATTAATTAATATTTGAAAGGGGTTGGGTGTAGTGTGAGGAAATAAAAAATAATAGTGAAACCGTGTACAAGAGCTGTTCTTCAAGATATTAGCCATAAATTTCTAGCTTTATGAAAAATCCAATTAACTTCATGCTATCATTATATAATTAAATATACTTAACGTTTAAGCATATAATAGGTAAACTATTATAACATCGTTCTGAGCTAAAAGTTAGGTTGGGGTCTAGATCCTTATCGACACTTTAACCAAAAGAAGTAAGTATCTTCGGCATTTGAAATGAAAAATTATATGCCAGTACCTAAAAGAAATCTGTCAGAGTGTCGATAAGGGGGCACGGTTTTCTAAGTCTTTTACCCATAGTGCCCCCTTATCTACACCTCAACCAAGAAATCGGCTGAAGTATCAACCTTCACTTTATAGGCCACGGGAGCATAGCCTAAAGCTATCACATCATTGTTTTTCACAATCAAATGTAGAGCTTTTCAAGGACATACTTTATACTATGACAGAAATAAAATTTCTATGTTTGAACACTTGGCGATTTATTCATCGCAAGCAGATATAAATTAACATTACTGTCTTGTATTTTCTTATCCCTTGGTTAAAGTAGATATAAGTAATTCAATGTATAGTTTAAGTTTATGTTAAAAAAAGACATGATCTTGCCAAGTTTCTTGCCCGTTCTTCTTAGCAAGACTAATCGAATGGGCGGAGGTAGGCATGTATTTATATATGTAACCTATTACTATGTAGTATATAGGATGGGATTTGGTCGGCCGCCTGGATTCGTGCTGGGGGCTCGGTTGGTGATCATTGAACCTTATTCCTGGTCCCTGGCCGGGTCTCCGGTATGGGTTCGGGCGGTTGATTGGATTTCACCTTGTATAATAATATTTTACCTATAATTTTAATCGTATATATATTGCTACATAAATTAAATAAACATTTAATCTAAGTAGTTCATGTACATTTATTATTTTATTACATATATTTTTATAAGATTAAAATTTGACTTGTGAAACGTGTATTATATATACCTACTTTGCAAAATAAACTTTTTGAATTTTGAATTGACATTATATCATTGCAGTATAGAAGTGTTCAGAGCTCAATGATATAATGTTAACATACTTATAAACTAAATCTCAAGAAGATTGTATAGTCAGTGTCAATAAAAGGGGTACAATCGCTGAAGGATTACTGGATTGTCATAAAAAAATAACCACCAAGGTAATATAACGGACTCCCTTTCATTCTGCGACTGGCCACGTCCAACCTAATAAGGGCTTGCTTCTGCACTGATAGATTTGCTTAAGCAAAGTAAAATTAAGTATTTTTACCCATCGTGCCCCTTTGTCTACAAAGACACAATCTTCTGTGCTGCACAACAAACTAAAATTTGTTGGTGCTGCAGCATTTCTTGGTTGTCATAACAAAATAACCATGAAGGTTATGTATGGTGGTGGTTTTTTTCCCACAGTGCCACCCATTCTACACCCAAACGAAAATAATGAAAATAGAAGGCTACGCTATTTTTTATCCCGGGAAATTTTGTTAGATTTTAACTAAGACAAAAAGCTATGATGAGACTGAGTCTCTCTTACTCATTAAGACATAACACCTGAATATGTAATATGTATTATTACTTGCATATTCACTATTCATAATACTTAGGGAATCCTCATTTAAAATATGCTAAATCCATTATTAATTAATTAAATAAACAGCAAAAATATATATATATATATATATAAACACACATGCCCTCACACTTCCAAGCATTGCACACATACATTACAACCTCATGTACATACACTACACATACACACCCTCCCTAGTAGTTTTTTCTCAAATACTGATCCCAAGACTTCGATCGTAGGGCTAGGGAACAATACTCACATTCACTACACTCCACACCTCAACCTTACACGCACTTTCACATTATTCTTAAGTTCATATTTCTGTTTGTTTACTTTTTAAATTTTATTTTCATAAGCCACAAATTTGTTTGTTTGAACTTAATTAAAATATTACTGTCCACCATGGAAGAGCGGAGTCTCCTACTACAGGTATCTCTTTTACTTAAAAGGGAACTCCAACCACCTGTATAAACTGCAAGATTAAGCTAAGAAATAAATAATTTTTGTATTTGTATTTTGTATAACTCGATCACGTTTTGTGGGTTACCTGCTTCAGTCATACTAGCATCTTTTTTTTTTTTTTTTTTTTTTTTTTTATGGCAATTACGGACTCCTTTTTTAAAGGTCAGTTTTGCCAGCGTCAAGTGATATTAAAAGAAAAGTATAATGTATAATAAGAAGAAGGAAGGGACGAGTTATTACCTCTTGAGAGAAATAAAATTATAATAAATATAAATATCGATCGATGGAAATGTAATATACGTGTGAAGATGAGTAAAATAAACGTTGGCTTCGTATGGTGAAGTTAGATACATAGTGGAAGAATAAACTTAAGGGTATTACTAGTATATGTATAGTAAGGTATACCTGTTTTAATTATACAGTTAGATAAATAAGAAGGGTTGGATGACATCTGTAATGGATTATAGTGGTCTACTTAGCTACAGTGTGATTTTGTTGAGGACTAAGAATGAGGCTAATGCTCTAGTGGCGTCTTTATCAGAAAAGGAAAGGATATATGAAGGACTAGTTGGAAGGTTTACTTTGTTAATAATTAAAAGGTCTAATAAAGAGGGAGAGTTATTTATGGGACAGTTAAATAAAATATGTTCAATTGTACCATCTTCAATTCCACATTCACAAAGGGAGTGGTCCCGAATCCTTATTCTTGCAAGGTGGGCCGGAGAGCAACAATGACCTAAACGTAACCTTGATATTATAGAGGTGATTTTTTTACTGAACTTAATTTTAGAGAACCATGGTTTTAATTTTATTGAAGGTTGGATGTTGAATAGGTGTTTTCCTTTAATGGAGCTGCTGGATTTCCAAGAATTGTTCCATGATTTAGAAATGTATTGAACTGGAAGGAGAATTAAGTCATGGGAGTATATTTTGAAATTATTTTTTTCCCCGTGAGTGGTGGCTGTTTTGGCTAAGGAATCAGCTATTTCATTACCCTTAATCCCAGAATGGCCAGGAATCCAGGCAAGAATTATGTCAAGACTAGAAAGTGATGCTAATTTAAGTAAATGTTTTATTTCGAGGGCGATAGGACATATTGAATTTTTATCGAAGGGGTTGGATATGATAGACTGGAGTGCAGAGTGACAGTCGGAAAGTATTAAAGATTTATCTAAGTTGTGTTCTAATATATATTTGATTGATTCTAGAATGGCCATGCACTCTCCTGTGAAGACTGTACTAATGAATGGGTATTTGAATAATTTCGAAACATTACCTGATTCATGATAAAAAGCGGAGCCAACTGAACCCTCCGGATTTAATTTTGACGAATCTGTGAAAAATATATCATAATCGGACCACCTTTGATGTATAATGTTCCGGAGTTTAGTTTCTGTATTAGGGGAGTCTTTATTTATATCTAAAGTTATGTGGATGTTTGGTTGGAAAATTAATGATTCGAAATCAAAGCGAAAATTTGGATGATGAGAAAATTTGTGGATGTCAAATTTAATGGCACCAAGTTTCCTAAAACTTTTGATTAAACAGGGAATGGTTTTGTTTGACCAGAAGGGGTTTGTATGTACGTAATTATCCAGAAGACGAAGTTTTGGGATGAGGGGGTGGTTAGAAAATTGACAAATTTTAAAAAGGAAACGGTCCGACAAGAATTGTCTTCTGATGTTTAATGGAGGGTCAGCTGATTCGACTTGCAGAGCGTTTATTGGGGAACTTTTCATGGCCCCAATGACTAGTCGTAAGCATTTGGCCTGGATAACTTCTAATTTTTTTAATGATTGTTTGTTTGCGGGTATGAGGGTGAATGATCCGAAATCAAGAATACTTCTAATAATTGCATTATATAAAAGACGGAGGGAGAAAGGATGGGCCCCCCACCAGACTCCTCTCAAGCATCGAAGAATGTTTATATTGCGTTCGCATTTTTTGAGAATGAGATGAATATGGGAATTACCAGTCATTTTGGAGTCGAATATTTTACCAAGGAATTTGGCTTCTTTTTCAATTGGAACAGGAGAACCTTCACAAAAAATGTTAACCGGTGGGATGATGCGTTTTCTTGTAAAAACAACAACAACAACACTTTTAGAGGGAGAAAGGGATAAATCATGGGATGTTAACCATGTAGAAAGGGAATCCAGACCGGAATTAATATTATCGACTGCTGTAGGAATAATTTTATGATTGTTATAAATCAGAAGGTCATCAGCATATTGAAGAATTCTGCAGGTGGTGGTAACAGATCGTTCAAGGTCAGCTGTGTAAACATCATAGAGAATGGGGCTGAGGACAGATCCCTGTGGAAGGCCTTTCCATGCCTGTCTTGGGGGGATATCGATGCCGGGATATCTCAAGACAATAGTTCTCTCTATCAATAAATTGAAAATGAAATTAACTATTTTTAATGGGATTTTTTGTACTAATAATTTGTTTTTGAGTATTAAGAGGTTGACGTTATCATAGGCTGCAGAGACATCCAAAAAGGCAGCAACTAGTGATTCGTTTCTGGAAAATGCTAGATGGATATCTGTGGTAAGAATGCTGTGACTATCAGTAACACTTCTCCCTTTTCTAAAGCCATATTGGGATTTTGCCAGTAGACTATGGTGTTCAAGGTGCCATTCTAATCGATTTTTTGTAAGATATTCAACGACTTTAGGGATGACGGAAGATAAGGCTAACGGTCTGTAGGCGGATGGGTCAGATGGGTCCTTAGATGGTTTTAATTTAGGAATAATGATTTGTCTCTTCCAGGATTGGGGGATGTGTCCAGTTTCAACAATTAGATTTATTAAATTCAAGAGGTAGCTTCTGGAAGATAAGTTAAGATGATACAGAAAGGAATAAGGTATACCATCCGGACCGGGGGCTGAGTCTTTGACATGGTCTAGTACTAGAGAGAGTTCTTGGAGTGTGAAGTGACAGTCAAGAGGGCTAGAGGAAGATGAAGTGTAGTTGTATGGCATGGAGTCATAGTTAGGAACTGTGGTTGGGGCGAGTTTATCCATGAATTTATTTACCCAGGAAGTGTAGAAAGCAGAATTGGAGTCATCTTCATTACGACCTGACCTAAAACGTCTAATATTTTTCCAGACAATACTTGAAGGTGTTTGAGGAGAGAGAGAGGAACAAAATTTTTTCCATCCTTGGGATTTCTTTTTACGGAGAAGTCTTTTTGTCGCTGCTTCGGTGTTCCTGAGATCTAGAAAATTGGAGAGGTTTAGGAAATTATTGCAGATCAATTCTTTTTCTTTACGTTTTTTTATAGCTTCGGAACATTCTTGATCCCACCAAGGTGGGGAACTAATTTTACCTTTAGCAGAGTTCTTTTTTTTAAAAATAGCGTTTGCTGCAGATATCAGAGAATCTGTGAATTTTTTTATGCATTCTTCGGTGTTTGATGAAGAGGGAGTAGGGAGATTTGTAATATCAAGGTCGACTAAATCACTGAATTTAGACCAATCACCATTATTAAGGATATATGGTAATAGGGGAGGGAGTGATGGAATATATCTGTTTTGGGATGGGAAAGAGATGGATATAGGATAATGGTCTGAGCTTAGAGTGAGAGGAAGACGTGACCAGTATAATAGGCTTGCTAATGATGATGAGCAAAAGGTTAGGTCAACATAACTAGGGTTCTGACCTGGGATAATTCTACGGGTATGTGAGCCATCATTGAGAGTACAAAGATTAAATTCGTCAATAATTTCAATAAGTTTGTTCGCAAAAATATCATTTTGAGGGGCACCCCAAGATTGGTGATGACAATTGAAGTCTCCAAAAAGGACAAGAGGTTGAGATACAGAGTTAAGGATATTACTTATAGCTGAAAGAAAAGAGTTGTCTTTTTTGGGGAGGTATATAGATATGTAGGTAATGTTATTTACTATGATAGCTACAGCATTCATATTGGGGTTGTTGTATTGTAAAGGAATTATAGAAAAGGGGATGTTTCTTTTGATGAAGATAGCACTTCCACCGTAGGAGTCACTTCTATCATCTCTTATGCATTTATAACCTGAGATCTTAAAAATAGAACCTGGGCTGAGCCAGGTTTCTGAAATTGCACATAAAAAGGGTTTGAATTTGTTAAGGAGGTAGATGAAGTCAGAACGTTTATTTGAGATGCTTCTAATGTTCCACTGAAGGATTCTGTCCATGATTGAGTGATATAAATAATGATTGTGTGAAAGAGTTGATGATTTTTGTAGCAACGTCGTGCGGTAAGTTACATTTGAAAATAATTTCTATTATGGTTGAGACCAGTGAGTGTATATTTTCCTCAATACGAATGGTTTTATCAGAAGGGGCAGACGAATTATTTTCAAGGGCGCAACCATTAGAAGGAGGGGGGATCGTGAAACTCTTGATTATGTTATTGTGGGCTTGTTGGTCATATCCTGGGGTAAGAACGGGTCGGGGAGAGGGGTTTGAGAATATTGTCTTTTTATAGTTTTTTTTAATGTTGTTTTGTGATTTTATGGTGGTCAGGGAATTGGAGTGAGGTTTCTGAGGCATAATGTAAGAAGCTGCAGGGGATGATGAAGATAGAACTTCTGAGAATGATTTTTTGACCGAGGGGAAATTTTTACTCGCATCCATGTAAGAAACTGAATGACACGACATATAATTCTTAATGTTAGCCTGTCTATGGTGTTCTGGACAAGTGCGGTCGGTGGCATAATGTGAACCGGAGCAGTAAAGGCAAATTGCTTCGTTATTTCCAATGGAACATGAGTCCCCAGAATGGTCACCTGAGCATTTGTAGCATTTTGGTTTGGATCTACAGATTCCTCGAGTGTGGCCGAATCTACAGCAGGAGTAGCATTGTATTGTTGGGAAAATGTATTTTTCAACTTCAAGGGCTGAGTAATAGCAGAATATTTTTTTAGGGAGGGTTTGACCGTCAAATGTTAGGACTATCGTTTGGGTTGGGATCCAGGAGGGAACAGTTGAGTCTTGTGAGGCAACTTTCCTATTTAATCGTCTTATTTTAACGATGTTACCAGTGCCTGATGGGAGTTTAATGCTTTCGATAATTTCTTGGTCCGTCCAGTCAGTTGGTACGCCACGAACAAGCCCCATCCTCGTGATGTTATGTGAGGGAATATAGGCTTTGAAGTTATGTTTTGGAAGGATATCATTTGTCAGGAATTCGTTGGCATCTTTGTAAGAATTAAAAGTAATGGAGAGTCTGTTTCTGCCAATTCTTTTAATTCCGTCCTCTAGGATGTTGACCATTTTGTTTTTGAACAAAAATGATCCAAATTTTACGGGATGTAGGGAAGTACCGGAAGAAGGTGTTGATTGTACTAATTCGACGTAAGCTATATATGGACCAAGGTCTTCTGGGTAATATATTTGTCGCGATTGTGTAGGTGGGCTTTGTGGATTTTGTTGATTGGTTGAATTATTGGTAGAGAGGTTTGTTAGGGATGGAGGGGTAGTTTGGGATAACGGTATTTGTAAAGAGGGGGAGATAGGGGGAGTGATGTCGTTATTATTTCGGGTAAGTTCATCGCCATCAACAGCCTTAAATGTTTTTTTGGAAAAGTAGTCATGGTCGTTGGCGATAATTTTGTGTTTTAACTCCTGACGTTTCGTGAAAATGGTGGAATTAGAAGAAGGATTCGTTACAACTTCTTCATATTCCATATTATTGTCGGATTCATATTCTGAATTGGAAGAGTTCAGATTCCTGTCCAGGGGGTCGGGAGGTTTGGGAGGTTTGGGATTGATGTTATGGAGGGACATATTTGTAGAACATGGAACAGGTGAGAAATGAGAGTTGAAAACTACACGAAAACTATATTAATTATGATTATGAGGATGAGATTAATGACAAAAACGAATAAAAGAGGTAATATTAACGAAAAGACTGCAGAAAACTTAAATTGGAAGCAAAACACATGTGCACCGGATCAGTTGACAGCTGACAATCTACTAGCATCTTCTTTAGGCATTTCCACCTCGTTCATGTCAACCTGAGTAGACTCCACTAATGGTGCCAAATTATTTTGTAATTTTGTTCAGAAACAAGAACAAGTGTGTAATTTTTAATACATATACTCTTGTATGTATGTACAAAGACAATATATATTTCACAAATTATAAAGGGATACTACGTAGTGAACTGCTCCAAGGCAATATACCTAAATACATGCATTTAATATACTCTGGGAGTGTTCTCTGATAAGACCACAAATCTCAAGAAATAAACCACTATTGGCACTATTTCGCATTGGTTAAATCACATCACGGTCTCACGTCACGGAACACTTTTACGGTTAAATACAATACAATACACCTAGGGTACGTTTCGAAACGTGTGATTATCACTCGGTCGGAGTGATGCAAATTTTACATTGCAGCGTTCAAAAATTGACCGGAACCGAGGGTAAACGAACTGTTACCTGACAGTTGCACTTAGTGTTTTGAAACGCTTTCGAGAAATGTGAATATTGCACTGACAAGTGCGATTTCTAACTCTTGTCTGGAAAGCGATAAAATTCGCCTGACAGTTGTCATTTCAGAGTTTTCCTGGGATTCGGACAAATTTTTAAAATAGAATTCAACATTTCCGTACGAATAAGGTAAAAATTAAAAAATGGTTACTGTGAAAGTTATATCACAATGACATAATTTTGTGCTGGAGGTTGAAGATGACCAGATTGGCTAAAGTATATTTATCCAAATACCCAGCAATTGTCTTTCTTAACACATCTGTGTTACCTTATTTACTTTATTTATTTACTTGACGTTTGTTACTCCAGAAAGTTCCAAAACGCTTTTCTCACGGCAAGCGTTTTAAAACCAGATCTTTCTTTCCCTTTCTAGTACATAGCTCTATCTCTTTCTTAAAAACGAGTGTAATTTCGCTCGAACATCACACGTTTCGAAACGGGCTGCCCACCTCATGTCAAAAACAGCTGGAGCGTTTGTTATTGCTATATACACTTCATCTACCAAAACCATTATTCATCCAACGTTAAGCCAACTATAGTCATAATACTCATAAAGCAACGTTTTAAAATACACCAACAGATTGCATTGAAACCGTTGACCAATTGTTGCCAACTCTATTGTAATATTTTCGTTGAAAAACTGAATTTTTGTTCTTACCTATAAAAAATATAAAAATATATATTTACGAACATGAAATCGATGGAATAGTGCAAATACATTAACAGCGTCATAAAATGATGAAGTTGTGAAACCAACGTAAATATTTAGGTATTAATTTTTTATACAAACTTCTTGATAATATCGATGCTCCAGAATTACTACGACAGATTCTTATTCGCGTACCTCGTAAGCGCGAACGCAGCTGTCGTAATAAACATCTTTTTTCGACTGCAGTGGGTAAAATTAGTTATGTCTCTAACAGTTTTATTAGACGAAGTTGTAAGACTTACAACGATGGGTGCGCTGAAATAGATTTGTTTTGTAATGAGTTTGAATTTTGTTAAAAAATATGTAAGAAAACACATTTAAAGTTTAAGTTTAGTTATTTTAAATTGTTGAAGTGATGATATTGTATTTAGATAAGTGGATAATTTAGGGGAACATTTCATGTATGACTGTTTGTTCCTTAATAAAAAAATAAAATAAATAGGTGGTCAATATTTTAAGAGACGTTTGTATAATTTTACATTTGCTGTTAAATGTTACAAGCAATGACTAAATTAATTCCTTACAGTGTCGGGAAAAAATGCAAGGGCAACACTATTTGAAAAAAATAAAAAGTGGCCATTTTTTCAATATTAAGTGTTTAGACATGGCCACTATTTTCCACTAAAAACACCAACGATTCGTACACGACCCTCAACAAACTTTAAAATAGTTGGGTAAAGTTCGCTGTCAAACGTAATGGTGTGGTCATCAAATAAAACAAAATAAACACACTTAGCTATCGTGGGTAAGTCATCTGATGACCGTACCCGGAGAAGTATAGACTATTTAGGTAGGTACCTTACCTCTATTCTAAGTACCTACCTATGGACTATGGTGGTTGGCGGTGGTTTGACAATTCAATGATCGGTCATGAAGTCCGTATGGGCTTATTCCTTGGACCAAAGGTCCGAAGTTTTTTCGATTTATTAACGTCACATTTACCAACGATAGCCGTCTGAGATAGCCGTTATTTTGATAAACACTTCATGTATCTCATTTTTTTTTAATTCTATTTTCCCACAAACTGGGAAGGCAAAGAGAGCTTAACACATACAGCCATTTCTGTATTCTATATACTCTATGGTTTTATTGTCTGTTTATATAACTGTGTAGGGTGGCCTGGAATGAAAACCAATATTACTTCAAATTGGTGGATTTATTTGATATGGTAACCCTTTAAGTAACGTACGTATTTAAGTATGATAAGTAGTCTATTAGGGAACCTCGGCGGAATGGGTACCTATCCTACCCTGTTGTTCCTCCTAGCTGGCTAACACCTGAAGACAGCGGGACTATCGAACAAATGTAGCGACAGAGTAGACTGCGGAGCTATCTTACTCGTCGCCAGCTGGCTAACCTATATATAATTTACTCTATGTGGCTAACGAATGAATCTTTTGCAGATACGCAGGCGGTTTTATATCGTCCTGCGAGTGGTAGTGTACGTGCGTTCGTATTGGTACAGACGGGCTTCAATGTATTGGGTTGCGTTTATGTCGTATGCATACTTATTACATCTGTATGTTATATCCTCTCTTGAGGTCTTGAGGTCTTAAGGTCTGTCCTGTCTGGCACAGCCTTCATTTTTATTCCATTGAACAACACACAGCACTGGTTATGGCGATTATAATAGTAATATATCTTGCTTGGGGGAGAAGCTTGCTTGGAGAAATATAATTGGTATTCTTTGTATGTAAGTCCCTACTATTTCTAGTAATCCGGTTTCAGGAATGATATTATTAAGATATCTGTAGGTTTCAGACGCACTGCATGTTGTTGCATTTGATGTCAATCAAAATTAAGAAAAGCTTCCTGATTGTAGGGGTCGTTTAATTTTTTATTATTCCGCTCAAAATATTAGCATTAATAGCATTAATTTATCAAGAATTATAAAAAATAATGAACGATTAAAAAACGTTGTGGAAGGTAATTACAGCTTGACCAGACCGCCCTAGAAGGACGTATCGCTGCCCTAGTGCTTGAATATGGTATAGACCATTTAGCTAATTTTACAGGAGACGTTTTTTTTTTGTTTACTCGGGTATTAGAAGAATTTTAGCATACCTAACGATGTTTTAGGAATGATGTTATGTACTTTGTTATGAAAATATAACTTAATAATAAAATATTTTAGCCAAACACTGCTTATTTTCAGTTTTAAAGTGGATATACAATAAAATGAGTCAATCGAAATTGTCTTATTGGATATACGATACACTGACGTGGATGTACGGTAGTATAACCAATTTTCAGGTCCGTGCTTGTTTATTGTATAGACTTTTTGTATGTACAGCATGTTCGGTTTTATGTTTTTTTTTTATATTAAATTATAGGGTTGCAGATATGGAACCCTTAGGGATCCTAAAAAAAAAATGGAAACCCTTATGTCAAAACCTTGTATAAGTAAAAAACTGCAAGACTAGACTGCTAATAGTAAAATGTAGTAGAATTATGTAAACTGCGGCTTTTCCAAGATTTAGGAAATCTGTATACTTTTTTTTTTAATTTCTACAAATCTTGTAGAAAGTACACCTTAAAAGCAAAAATTATTATTACATTATCCTACATCCTACTAATATTATAAATGGGAAAGTTTGTGAATGTGTTTGTTAATGTGTACGTACATGTTTGTTACCACTTAACTCCGTAACTACTCAACCGATTGGACTGAAATTTTGCACCAATATATTTCTAGACCTGGAATAGGACATAGGCAACTTTTTATTCTAAAAAGTATATGTAGTTTCCATGGAATAGCAAAGAAACGATATCCACGTGAGCGAAGCCGTGGGCAAAAGCTAGTTATTTAAAAAAAGGTTACGTTTACCAAAAAAAAACGAACAAATAAGATTTAAAAAGAAATTATATTATTTAAAGAATTATTACAAAAAAAAAGGATTTATTAAGGATTTATTTAGGCTTTGAACCTAAAAACTGTTTTTAGAGCTTCTTGAATGGATTTGATAAATCTGTTTTATTTTACACTTTCTAATACTTTGAATGTTTATAAAAACAATATTTTAAAATGCAAGCCACTTTTTTAGTTTTTTTACATTTTTGTGAACCTGGTCCTTATAAACAAAACACATAAGTATTCGGATTCTTATGAAAAAAAATTGTTTCAAACAAAACAAAGAAATATTCAAGGAACCTATCCAATTAAAACTGTTATTAAAATCATGCACCAAGATAGCCAACCCTTGCCCAAAACACGAAATTTGATAAATCACTAATTTTGATAAGTCATAAACTTGGGTATAATAAGAACTTGTCTCAGGTACTAATTGTAGCTAAAAGAAACCAAGTATTTATGTAACTCTTGTACATTTAATCTTGTACCGTACTCAGGCAGACAAAACTGAATAAAGTCAAGAACAAAATTGAACCAACTTGTATCAATTGTATAGAAAACGCTTACACAGAGTAAAATCAAAAGAATATCAATAAATCGGCAACGTTCCTTTCTTAACTCATCTCAAAATGTGTGTGGTGCTTTTTTTCCTTCGTAACAGACATATTTGCCAGGAAAACTACAACGTAGCTGTTTCTATCGATTATTTTAGACAAAAAATTGCTACTCCATTCGTATCACAACAAATAATAAGCAAACAAAATGGCGTCATGTGGCTGTGACGTCACGAGAACGCTTGTTGCTGATTGGTTGGCAGATGGATATACCATACAAAAGCATGAAGTTTTAGATTTGGATGCGTTCACTTTGAACAAAAATGGATATACCATATACAAGATCTGAAGGAATTTTACTATTTGGATATACAATATTTTATTTTTGCTAATATCATGGGTTATGGTAATTATAAAGCAAATTTTGTGACATTATATGGTGCGTTATGAGTAAATACACAGTTTTACTTGAAAAAAACAATTTCTCAAAAATGGTCTATACCATATACAAGTATTGGGGCAGCGGTATGATGACCAAATTGGCGGCAAATTGGAAGAGCTATGACAAAAGTAGGTAAGAGTTTGTATGATTAGATTGATGGATGTGGAAAAGGCGAAAGAGGTGCGTCTGTGACAAAAGAGCTGTGTCGCACTGAACGCTAAATGGACCATAGAATAAGGTTCTTGTCATAGAATATTATTGTTCTGAAGAATGTATTAAGAGCAGGCAGTATAAAGGCCGCTACACACTTTTAAAACGCAACGCGACCCGATAAAACGTGACGCGTGTTGAGAGTCAAATCAAATCCTATTATTTTCCTAAACATGCGACCGGATGCGCGGAATCATACATAGACCACTATAATCCATTACAGATGTCATCCAACCCTTCTTATTTATCTAACTGTATAATTAAAACAGGTATACCTTACTATATACTAGTAATATCCTTAAGTTTATTCTTCCACTATGTATCTAACTTCACCATACGAAGCCAACTTTTATTTTACTCATCTTCATACGTATATTACATTTCCATCGATCGATATTTATATTTATTATAATTTTATTTCTCTCAAGAGGTAATAACTCGTCCCTTCCTTCTTCTTATTATACATTATACTTTTCTTTTAATATCACTTGACGCTGGCAAAACTGACCTTAAAAAAAGGAGTCCGTACTTACCATAAAAAAAAAAAAAAAAAAAAAAAACGCAACGAGGCGTGTCGGCACACCACTTGTAGCGTGCACATTTACAACACGCGTCGTGCCAGCAGTTTCTGAGTCATTTAGCTAGCTGGCAGCAGTCGAAGTGTTGTCTATGAAATATATCTTTTGCATTACTCTTGTCTATGGAACATATGGATTTACATCAGAAAAATTATTGTTCTGTCTGAGGGATTTATATTAAATGTAATGCAAATTTTGCATAACGAGTAAATTTCTTTGTATTTAGATTAAAACAAATTGAGAGAAAAAATTGGAAATTGATTGATTGGGATTAAACTAACCACATTATCATTAAAATACGCGAACGTTGTCGTAGGTACAGCTAGAATAGATAGGGTTATTAATAAATAAAACAAACCTTAATACTTAACAACACCTGCATTTATTTGGCAGCAGATTCTTATAATACTTATCATAAATACAGTATAACAATAACCGTAACTACCACAACATAATATGGTATTTAGTAACATCCTCGAGCTTTCTGATACCTGTGTTTAGCTTTTTAAAACTAACGTCCAAGCCTACTGGACTGAGAGCTCAAGACCTCGAAAGTCAGGTAACTTTGTCGTCCCTGGCTCTCTGACCATAATAGTTAGAGCTCTGATTACACCAATAGTGTTATATTTATTTGATCTCATAATAGTGTTAAGCTGATTCTGATTCAGAAATCATTCAGCACAGAAGCGAGACGGTAGGTTAGGTTAAAAAGGCACCATTTTATTTAGACTAGAAACAAAATTGGTTAGATGAGGCGGCTTATTATTTTAAACATTACTTTGAGTTTTGAGGGTCATCAGCTCTCAACACAGACCACTTAGCCATTTGACAGCTTATAATTCACGGACAATTGTGAATTTTTTTCGCCACTGCTGAAGTGCGTTCATTAAATAACCCTGGGCTGGGTAGGAACACTGGGGTTGTAACGCTGAGTTTTTGAACGGGTTTCGTCGTGTGACGACACTCCAAACGTCAGTTGTCATTTTTGCATTATATTTAGTATAATAACGCTGAGAGGACCCCCTCTACACGAAATTTTACGTAAATATATCAACTATAACGTTGAGATGACCCCCTCCATACGAAAATTAACGTCATTTAATTTACGAAAATTAACGTGAATGTCAGGTGACGTTTGGGGCCTATACGAACCTTGCGAACCCTGCTCAGAGTTGATGTTGAAAAAGTCAACACCAGTGTAGCTACACTGTCATTTTTGAACGGTCGGTGTTGAGACGCGTGTTCATTTTTGAACAGGTTAGTGTTGCGACCCGGGTAGGAAACCCAACTCGGTGTGAGTTTATGAACGACTATCCGGGGTGTTACGGGGTAATGCGGGGAGGGTACCCTAAGTAAGGAAAAAGAGATGTGATAGTATTGGATGGCATTTGTATAGTAAAGCAATTTCACTGCAATGTGCTTTCGTAAAAGGTTTGTCGTCCTTACTACGTTTAATGGTTTAGTGGTCTAGGGCTCTCAATGCATACACATTACCAGGCCCGAACTTAGAGACCCAGATCCTCTAGGCACTTGACATTTGGGACCCCCCATCCCGAAGCCAATTTGGAAATGTATCAAATAAAACGCACTAGTACAGAAAATATAATTTTTAACCGACTTTCATTACTATAAATAAACATCAGAAATAATGTAGTCTTGCTATACAACGTGTAACAGAAAAGTGTAACCATATTTGAAGAGCTTATTCAGTCAATGGTACAGAACAGCGTTTCTTAACCTGTGGTCCGCGGACCCCTGGGGGTCCCCGAGCATATGTATGGGGTTCCGCGGCCTAATCTATGGACTGAAACATTTACTGCTTTTCTCAACGACATAACTGTGAAAAGGCATTCTCTGCTCAAAAACAAATACAGAAATAGATTAAAAGTGGAATCCGATTTGAGACTACAATTTAGTAATAATATAAATCCAAATATCACTAATTTAGTTGCAAAAAAGCAGCACCAACCTTCTTATTAACGTATTTTATATGAAAAAGTATGTTTTTTGTAATTTGTAGAACTAAAATAAATGGTCCGAAATTTATTGCTGCTTTTTTATTAAGGGGTCCTTAAAATTGTGCTTGATTTCCTATGGGGTCCGTGGACAAAAAAAGGTTAAGAAACGCTAGTATAGAACAACTTTTACTATGGAGCCAAGCTTGAAATCTCAAAAAAAAAATCTGCCCTTCCATACATATCGGCCGAGCGGCATTGCATTTTTCTATGAAACAGTAATTTTTTTTTTTCGAGGTACAGCGTTTGTTTCATGTAAAAGTTGGTCTATATTGACTGAATAAGTTCTTCAAATATGGTTACACCTTTCTGTTACTCGTTGTATATGTCAATATAGCTACGTCAACGGTCGCCATACGTGGCGTTTTTTTCTCTATAATTCTATTTCCACCTGGCGCCAGGGTCGGGGTAGCTGGATGGTTGGGGCCCTTAGGCTGGCTGGGCCCCTAGGCCTGGGCCTTGTAGGCCGATAGGGAAAATCCGGGGCTGCAGATAGTTGTGTCGAATCAGTGTAACACGACTTAACTTATATGACTGGACTAAACTTAATTTAAGCGTTCTGTCTTTTTCTTTTTGTATCGAAAAGACAAAGACAGGACGCTCAATATAAGGTTAGTCTTGTCAAATAAGTTAAGTTGTGTTACCGACAGCATTGAGAGCCCTTTACCGAACATGGCTTACGACAGTCCCGCGGGGCAACAGACGTTGGCGGGGGCGAGGTGGCTTCGACTGCACAGTGTGAATGTCGGTGAATAACGCGCAGTCGCACGCGCTTCCCTTCCCCGGTACACCACCCGCCCCCCGCTAACATCTACCCTGCGGTCCGAAATAGAATTACAATGGATCATAAGCCATTCACTTCATACTTTCGTAATCGATTTTAGCGATATAATTCTATTTCGGAACGCAGGGATCGACTACCTCGACTCCGCCAACGTTTGTCGCTTCACATGGTGGTCACGCACGATCTTTTTTGTCTATAAATTGTAAGTTTATCAAGTACATATCTACAATGTTTAGAAATATTTCGAAATAATTTTACAAAATGTTTTTTATAAAATTGGTTGAAAAATACAAAATTTAAGACATTGTTTTAAAAAACACTTGTACTTATCAATTGTATCAGTTGCAATTGCACGTCATTTTAGACATGATTGTAGTGTATATTATTTATTTGTTAGTTAGGATGTGTAAAAAGCCCTAGAAAATGCTTTACAGCGAAACCGGTCGGGCATAATAAAGTTATATGTAATATGTGGATAAGTACAAGTGTTTTTTAAAACAATGTTTTATAAATTCCACCAAGTGCCAACAATCACTAGCATCTACTATACAAAATTTAAGGACACGAAAAAAAAGCTGCATTAAGTATTTCATTTATACTCCAAATCGAAGGATGGATCTTTAGATGAAAATGAGTTTATGACGTCATCATAAAAAGTTTTAGAGCATCTTAGATTTAGTAACAGTTCCTTTTCGATCGCAATAGTGGCGAGATCGGCGAAGCTATCTTCTCTTTGAGCATTTTTCAGGGCTAAGTGAGCGTGTACTCTTTTATTCAAGTTTGAGAATTGACTTTTATCTAAAACCGTAGCTGGTACAGTTGCCATCAAATGGATCAGCTTTGACAGTTCGGAAAAATCGTTTTTCAAAGAAAATTTGTCTATAAAATCAATAAGCCGGAAAAGATTGAATCCCTGCACTTCTTCCGCGGAGTAAATGCACATCAACTGATTTTTCAACACTTCAGCATCAAAATGGTTACGAAAATTCTTTCTCAAAGTATCAAACTCTTTTTCTGGGAAAACAATTGCATACCTGTCAAAACAGCTTTCGTTAAGCAGCCGTAAAAAACGAAGATTAATAATGTCTTCGAGCCTGTCGTTGATTTCGGTAGAAATGTTCTCGATGATTTGAACGAAAATTTGGTTATACCGTGCGCGAGCGCATGGAAAAACCCGGCTGGAAGGAGGAGGTGAATTGTCTTGCAAAGCGTTCTCATACAATATACTAAAATGTGATTTAAAATTACATAGCCAGTCTTTTAATTCATCTATTTTAGGGGTAAGGTGAAGTAAATCGGCTTGCGATTTTTGTTCAACACAGTTAATAGAGTCGGTTTTTTTAAATATCGCTTGAAAAACTTCCAGGTAAAAATGGAACTTAAAAGACTCTACCAGGTTCAAAAGATTATCCGCAGATAAATTAGTATCTGCATCCCAAATCTCGGGTGTATCCGTAATTTCAGTGAATAAGTTACGGAGATTCTTTTTTTGCTCGTATGCCGTGCTCACAATACAGGATAGATATGACCAACGATTTGCTGGAGTAATATCGGGCAATCTTTCAGTACAAAACATATCGCAATAAAGTAGTATTTTCTCATTGTTACTAAAGAAGTTAGCAAGGCCAAAGAGAGAGAAAAAGAAGGAATTCACATCACCAATTCTGCTGCAAGACTTTGATAAAACCATATTGAACGTGTGCGGATCACACCATACGTTAATTGCCTGTGGAATTACTTCTTTCACTTTTGATTGAATACCATTCTTGACGGCCGCCGTGATACTAGTACCGTCGTAACTCTGCGCGATTAATTTCTTTTCGCACTCATATTTTTTTATCATATCTAAAACGAATTGGAAAAGCTCATCGACAGTGCATTTTTGAAAATTAATAAACCCCATAAACCGTTCATTAATATTATTATCGAAGAAATATCTAAATATTAAAAACAGTTGATCTCTGTTATTAGCGACAGGCGTTTCGTCGACAATAACAGACATGAACTGCGACTGTCTTATTTCTGCCTTTATCCGAGCCTTTGCCACGTCTGAAACGCTACAAATGATGTCGTTTAGTATTTTGTTTGTTAAATAACTCGTCCTGGTTTCTTGCATCTGTTTGCCTAAAACATAATCGTATTTTGACAGTAAAGTTACCAATTCTGAGAAATTTCCCTTGTTCAAGGAAGTTTCGGATTCATCCTGACTTTTGAAAGGGAGATCAAGTTTTGCTAAATGACATACAACATCGACTAGTCGTTTGAATACGCTACGGTTATAGTCTACATTTGCATTATATCTGTTTATCTCATCAGATATTTGCCGGGAGATCGTCGGCAAACTTTGTTGCTTCCCATAACTGTGGAAGGAAATCACTGCGTTCAAATGCTTATGCGAAGTCTGGTGCCTTTTAAGGGCATAAGATAAATTAACCAAATCGTGGAAGCCCCCTTTTGTCCAATTATTGTTAACGCTTGAACAGAATAAAATGCAATACCAACAGAAGAATTTATTTACATGTGAGCAACCGGCTATCCAATTATTTTCGTATATCGAGCGATTAAATTTTTTATTTCGTCGCTTACCTAAGATTTCTAGATTAGGTGTCGGTCTAGGGGTATTTATCAAATATGCTTTCTCGAATGCACTTAACTTACGCACCCTTCGACTTTGCAAGAGACGCAATACAGCAACAGGGCATTTCAGTCCTGCGCAGGGAACCACTTCTATGGTTTCCGAGCATGGTGTTACTGGATTTGGTTTCGCAGCGCTGTTTTTTTTTTCCGGTATGATTTCAACTGGAAGGAAAATAAAAAAGGATTAAGTATGAACGACGTACTTATGAAAAATGTACAGATTCTGTAAATAAAAGTTTGATCAACATGAAAGATAGCTTCATTTTTAAAATACACAACTTCGGGCCTCTTTTTAAATTATTGAAATGAATCGAATAGTGATTCTGTCGTGTTGGTAATATTTGAGCTATAGAGCGGGCTATCTTTGGAATATCACTGATAGATAAAATTCGAAACGATGACATTCATCAAAAACCGAAAATGGATGACATAGTACCACGTACAGCAAAGCGTAGCGTAGGCCGACCTCGTGCCCGCTGGATCAACGACCTGAAGGACGTCACGGGTGGCGGCTGAATGAGGAGGACGGAGGACCGCCAAGAGTGGCGAAATCTTGGAAAGGCCTATGCTCAGCAGAAGACGAACACAGGTTTATGGATGGATGGATGGATGGATTAAAATTAATTATTTATTCATTTATACAAGGTATCTTTTTGATCATCGTCCAAATTCATAAGTGATAAGTGATAAGTGATCAGTATCTTGGATCAATAACAATTTTTGTGAAATTCGTAAAATGAAATTTCGGCTTTTCATAGAGATTCACTTCCAGTTCCGAATGAATCACTATGGGGAGTTGAAATTTCATTTTACTCATATTTTTATTCATATTTATTTTAATTTGATAGGTGTCTTAGAGCATATAGGTGTAGGTAATTATAATATGCATTTTATTTATTTATATCTATGATAATAAATGCTTTTGCTTTAAAAGCTTTTTTTAACCGTTTTATTATATATATATATATACAGATTATTACGAATATTAAAGTAGAAATTGAATAAAAAAGAAAATTTTCGATATATATTTCGACCCACTTGGGATCGTGGTCAGTCGAATATAGAATAATATCATAAATAAAATAGAGTTAACAATAAATTGACAAACTTAACTTATTAGTTTACCTACCTTTTTGCTCTCATCTGGTGAAGGTAGAGAAGGGTCTGTCTGTCGGACGGTGTTGTCTGTTTAGTCTGGCTCCGTAGTGGGCACCAAGTGACCAAATGTAGGACGATATTAACTTTAAGACAACATATGCAACATTTTTATTTTTCATACCACCAAAACTTCTATATGAAAACAAATATCTACCGAATGATGATTTTTTGGCTTAAATTCCCTACTGCTCCTAAGCGGCTTGGTCGATTTAATTAATTTATACTTCGAGCAAAGATAAACTTGATAGCTATAAACATGACATAGGATCATTCAATCGAACAATCACGTCCATGTGAAAAGTATTATTTTCTCCTATTTCGCCCTATCAAGGACGCAGCGAGCGTCGTAATAGCCACTATGCATTGCGCGCTGATATGAATTTTATTTCTATGTCAATTCCGTCGATATTGGTACCGACAAATCGAGCTGTTAATTTGGCAACGGTAATCGCCTTAAATAACAACATTATCCTGACTACGCGAAAGAAGTCGCGGGTAGAGCTAGTATAGATATTTATATATTTGAAGAACAGGTTATGAATACCTAAATAACAGAATACCTACTTAACAACACCTGCATTTATTTCGATGCATATTCTTATAATATTACACAACACAGTATTACCATAGTAAAACCAGAAAAGTAGTTTATCTTCAACCAAAGGTACATCGCGCGGCTAATATGTGTGCGTGCTAGTACGCACGAACTACAGTACGCACACAACAGCAATATCTCGGTATGCAAGGCCGGTGCTAGTCGGGGTTACGCCGCGGTCGCGTTCAGTCAAGTTTCTCGAACAAGCGCGCCAGCGCGGCACCGATCACTTCAAATATGTCGACAGCACGCTGTCGTACATATTGTTCTGTCTTCGGATGGCTCAATAATAATTCCTCAAATCCAGAATTATCGTTCTTCTCAATACCAACTCAACAAGAAAGGTGAGTACACAATTTATGGTACATATAAATAATAATGAGAGATGTAAACCGTACTTTCTTTGTTCACATTTAACATAGGTACCTATGATCATAACTGTGCTATGATTGTCAGTTAGTCAAAGTGTTTTTAAATGTAGAGCTGATATGGTTGAAATCGCAAAGATTTTTTAATTATAGACTAGGAGCCAATGTTCGATTAGATACTTAAATTTTATTATGTACTTAAATTAATTGAACTGATTAATTTAGTCAACAATCACAAAGATTTTTAAGCAAAAGCGTTGCCAGGGGGGCAAGATGACATGAATTGTAGGTAAAATAAACAAATGTAAAGTTTTTAATTGTTCATTACAAGAAACAAAATAATTATCTTATAAACATAATGTTCTTGGGTTTCTCGCGAATTTTTCGGTTACTTTATTATAAAAATCTCAAAGTTTTTCAAATCTCTAGGGGGGGACAGCTGCCCCCTTCCCCCTTTTGACGATGCCCATGTTTTTAAGGTAAATTCAGGAGCTTATCTTTAATTTTATAATTGATTATTTTCAAGTTTTCTTACTTTATTTAATATAAGCAAGTAAGATTTCTTTATGAGTTATAAGGTCTATACGTTTATTATGTATGATATGAATGTATGTATGTTTGAATGTTTCACTACGTCGTCGATTGATAGCTCATTTGTCATAATCGGCTTCAAAATGTCAGTTGATTTGTCATAATTTTTATTTTGTTGTTTTCAGGCGCTTACAATGGCTACAATTAATATCACGTGAGGATTTGACAGATAATGTTTCAAAATATCGTGCTTCATATTATAAATTGTAAGCATTTTAAATTAAAGAAGTCTTATTTAAATAAATGTGCTTTTTATTAATGTCTACCTCATATAAGGTTAAAATACGGTACTGAGCTCCCGGTCTACATAAAGGTCAATTCGGGTCTCTACGGCGCGGCGCAGCGGCGCGGCGGCGTCTTTGTAGATCAAACGTGCCACCAAAGGGGGCCGCCTTGAGAACAGTTCCGCACCACTAACTTATCTATTTCGGCGACTTGCGGCAACGAAGACTGTTACTAATGAATATAGAAGTCATTTTAGTTTGGCCTACGGCAACAGATAAGTTGGTAACACGTTCATTTAACGTGTCGCTATTCGTACCGGCTGTCGCTGCTGCTGCCATCGAGTTGAAGGCCCAATGTAAATGAATTTAATATTTACAAACATAATACATTGTAGCATTGCAAATTTTGTAGGGTTGGTTATCACAAAAAGTTACGCGTCGAAGTTTGGCTAGATGGTAAATTGCGTTTTACCCTCTTTTATAGACATGAAGATAATCGCGTGACTGCTGCGATGCCCGGGAGTTTTTCTCGAGCATTTGTCGGCCGGAGTTATTGATGTCAACTTGTGTTGAGTGTTTCCTGATTTTATGGCGTTCAATGGCGGAGGAAAATGGCGGATGTGCCAACAGGAGTTGTGTTTTAATTTATGAGGAAGATTATTTTCGGACGATTTAGAAAAGGAATTTTTTCGTCGGGTTGGTGGGAGTTCTGACTATCGTCAGATCATGGGTGTTTTGTTTTTTCAAGATCTTCGTGTTTTCAAGATCTTCTTGTTTTCGTGAGTTACCAGCTGGCAGAGTTATGATCGCCGCGTGGTGTACGCAGTAGCAGTTCCTTTGTCTGCGCGGTCGAGGATCGTTGACCTTGAATGGGGCAGCGGACGGCGGGTCATTTCCGTGGTGGTTATTGGAAAAATTCAAGTAGGTGTTGGAATTTTTTTACTTTTATCCACACACAATGAAGATACCTAGGACGGTATGTTTTCTGGACACTTAGTTATGTGTCCTATTAGTATTCAAGGGTAAATTCTTCTTCCTGTTTCACCGAATAACCCAAACTGTAAAATTTAATGTTCCGTAATATTTTTTTTACCTGGTAGAACTGAATGGAGTACCAGACGATTTGGTTTAAAGTGTATGTACGACAAATATTTATTGTTTGTAGGATCTACGGCTCCCCTGAGCTAGATTTTATTTAGAAAATTATTTCCCTTGTTTGTTTACAAATTTTGTTATTTTTTAAAGTTTTTTTTATTTAATGTAATTTTCACAAGATTCCATGTAATCTAGTTACCTGTGGATAAGGCGGTAACAATTCCACCTAGTTATCACTTAAATGTTTATTTATGTCTTGGCAATACTAATTCCAATGTAATATTACTACCAGATGTTAAGGCGGTACCTAACACAACTATTTAAAGGTACTTAAGGACTTAGTAATGTCTTGGCAGGAAATTTGCCAAATGGAGGTCTTGGCCAAAAACTTGTAACTAAGATAATTTTTTCCGTTAACACCTTTCCTTTTACTTGTGAAATTTAGACATTTTGTTTTGATAAAATTAAATAAACTTAATTGTTTTGTACCTCGAAGTTTTCTTCAGAACCTTTTACCAACGATTAGGTTACAATTAGGTCACTGTTTAGTTTTATCTTGTCCAGTTGCATGACCGGTGGAAAGTCCGGGTACCTGCCGGTCGTGTATCTGACAACATACCTACGTAGTATATGTATAATATATGTATTTAAATATTGATTTGTATTTGCTAGGTACGAAAATAAAAGAAGGAACAACCCTGACACAGTAGGTATTGAAGTCTCGTACGGGGCGTGAGTTAATCTACTGTTCTGGTTTTACTATGGTATTACAATTACCGTAACTACCACAACATATATCAGATAGTACCTAACACTAGGGTTGCCAGATGGTTGGGATTCGTCGGGATTGTCCCAACATTTCATACGATGTCCAGAGTCCCGACAAAGTACAAATTGTCCCAACAAATAACAACGATCGACGGGCAAAAAAGTATTTTGTTGTAATTACTTTAATTTTAATATTAAAACAAAAAATTTGATTCGTAATATTTATTTGTCCCGAACATAATTCCAAAATCCCGACTTTTTGAAATTTTGCCCAGATATTTTGGTTTTCCCATCTGGCAACCCTAAGTAACACTTACACCCTCAAACTGTCCAGATAGTCGTTCATAAACTCACACCGAGTTGGGTTTCCTACCCGGGTCGCAACACTAACCCGTTCAAAAATGAACTCACGTCTCAACACCGACCGTTCAAAAATGACAGTGTCACTACACTGGTGTCGAATTTTTCAACATCAACTCTGAGCAGGGTTCGCAAGGTTCGTATAGGCTCCAAACGTCACCTGACATTCACGTAAATTTTCGTAAATGAAATGACGTTAATTTTTGTACCGAGGGGGTCTTCTCAACGTTATAGTTGATATAATTAAATTTAACGTAAATATTATTTACGTTAAATTTCGTACAGAGGGGGTCCTGTCAACGTTATTATACTAAATATAATGCAAAAATCACAACTGACGTTTAGAATGTCGCTACACGACGAAACCCGTTCAAAAACTCAGCGTTACAACCCCTACCCAGCCCAGGGCTATTTAATGAACGCACGTCTGGGACTTAAAAAGGCCAACTTGGGTGAATCATGAAATGATTTGAAAGTAGGATAGAGTCAGAGTTTCTTCATGCGTGCAAAAGAGACAGCTTTACAACAGAATCATAATATGATTCATCCAAATCGGCCTTTTTAGAGGAACTGTTTTACAAAGCTAAAATTCAAGCCTACTGGACTGAGAGATGACGCCCTCGAAGCTATAGTTTGTAAAATATAGCTTGAGCCCTATGACAGCAGGACAGCGCTATACAATTTGTATTTCTATCTCTCTTTCTCATACTCAAATACGTATAGCGCTGACAGCCGTCACAGGGCTCAAGCTATATTTTACAAACTAATAGGTCAAGTAACTTTATCGTTGCTGGTTCTCATAATAATAATTACCAAGGAACCCTTTTGCCGAAATCATCGGGCTAGCTGGCCGCGCCTGGTAGGGTTCAGGAGTCATCAGGCACGGTCAGCCAGTCCGACGATTATAGCAAAAGGGTGCCTCTGGGCCGCGTTCATTAATTAGGGGTCGCGCCACGGGTTTTAATGTCATCTCTGTCGCACGCGTTGAAAATTGTAAACGCTATCCTGCTGTCAGTGTTGCGTAGCCATTAGACATCTTATCGTGCAATGAAAAGGACAAGTGAGAATTTTTTCGAGAAAATAAATACAATTATAGCACACCGTGCGTAAAATGACCACTTTACGCACGCTGGGCGTGCGTAAAGTCGGCATTTTCCGCACTTGTGCTATAAAAAATTATACGAAACTCGTGCGAGAAACTTTTTCTCGACTCGTGTGATTGCAGCACTCGCCGACACTCGTCAGAAAACGTTTCATCGCTCTCGTATCGTAATGTACTATTGTCTCTTACTTTTGGTCGGGTAGCTATGTAAATTTTCTATAGAGGGCAGCTGTTTTTTTTTTCACGATTCGTGGTTTGGCTCTAAGTATATTAAAAGTTGTTGGTATGAACGAGTACTATCACCAGTTTCCGGCTTCCGCAACTTCATCTTAACACCCAGTAGAGTAAAATTTAGATCAAAGAACAAGAAAAACCGGCCAAGTGCGAGTAGGACTCGCGCACGAAGGGTTCCGTGCCATTATCTATAAAAACGGCAAAAAAATCACGTTTGTTGTATGGGAGCCCCCTTAAATATTCATTTTATTCTGTTTTTTAGTATTTTTTGTTATAGCGGCAACAGAAATACATTATCTGTGAAAATTTCAACTGTCTGACTATCACGGTTCATGAGATACAGCCTGGTGACGGACAGACGGACAGCGGAGTCTTAGTAATAGGGTCCCGTTAGTTACCCTTTGGGTACAGAACCCTAAAAAAAACCGGCCAAGTGCGGGTCAGACTAGCGTACCTAGGGCTCCGTATTGTAGACGATAAATTTAATTTTGACATTTTTTTTTTCGTGAATTTCTCATGCGCTTTGTTTTTCCTGTAATCTTACGTAAACATATATTACCATGATTTTTTTCATATTTTGCAGTCTACCAGTTTTGGAGATAAGGGGGGGGGACATACATTTTTTTATGGTTTTTCAAAGATTTCTCGAAACAAATGCAATCAAACATAGCCAAACTATATATTTGTTATTGGCCAGTTATGATCTATAATCGACATTTTTTTTTCATATTTTTCGGTGTACCAGTTTCGGCGATAAGATTTCTCGAAACCAGTGCCAGAAAATGTAGTAAAAGTATATATTTTTACAATCAACTTTTTAATTTCTACAATTTGATACCTATATTGTATTTTTAGGATAATATTTTTTATTTTTTTCCTTTTTGTTTTGGAAATATTATGAACAATTTCAAATTTTTCACTTTTTTTTACACCGTGATATGTGGGCAAATAATGATATTTTTATGCCAAATTTCATGTCTTTATCTTTAACAGTGCTAAAGTTATGAGGCTGTGACATATGGACGGACGGACGGACGAACAACGGAGTCTCATCATAAAGGTTCCTTTTGTACCTTTTAGGTACTACGGAACCCTAAAAAAACAGAAAATAAAAGTCTCAGTAAATCCATTTTTATGTAAAATTATTTTGTTTTTCTTGTTTCAATCAGAAAAATTGTTTCTGATTGAAGTCTGGTTTGTAATGCACTCTAATAATAAATTAGATTTCGCAATAAAAACATATAATCTTAGTTAATGAGAACTGTGAATTTCTTAACTGTCTGATGCAACAGGTATTGTAGCGACGACAGCGCCTTCTGTTCAGAATGAGCAAGGCGTGAAATCACATAACGCCCTCGTGAACGTTCAGTATGTGCATTACAAGCTGGTATATCAAGTAGTTACAAAAAAAAACGGTGTACAGATGGCTCAGTCGGAAATGGTATCATTCGCAAAATGTGCCGCATGCTCAAAACGTCGCATAATGCACCTTTCTCGAAATGCACCTATCGCAAAATGCACCTATAGCAAAATGCACCTATCGCAAAATGCATCTATCGGAAAACGCACCTTTAGCAAAATGCACCCATCTCAAAAGGCACCTGTCGCAAAATGTACCCTTGTATATAAACAAACGTAAAAATACTAACATACATATAAACATACATATATACACACACATAAATTAAAAATATAATGAATTTTGCATACGTACTACGACTAAAGCCACCTGTTACCGAATAGCGTCACTAATAGCTGGGGATGCATGTAGTATGATAACAAGTTTTATTTAATTCAAAAAAAGGTTATATTAAATATCGATACATTTTATTATATTATGTACATTACGTGAAAACTGATTTTTCCACCTAATTATCTTCAACTTAATGATACGAAACTAGGCTGTATCAGTTGTATTCCTTTGCCTATGGTAAAAAATTAAAATTATGTGTTTGTGTGGGTACGTTGAAAATATTTCGTTGTTTCGTAATGTTGTTGGTGTTTCGTGTGTGCCGAGATTTTTTGGAAAAGTGACTACAAACCTTTTAGTTTCACAATTCACAACTATGGAACAGGATTTTTCTTTTTGTACTAATCAGAAAGGAAATTTTTATCAAATGTATGCACTACATTTAGACATCAACTCAAGTACAAAATGCACGAACATAATACCGGTAATTTATGCCTTATTACCAAACAAAACAGAAGAGATTTAAATACGCGATTGTTTAGGATTTTAAAACAAAAATTGGGGATCTAGATCAAATCTTTTAAGTGTGATTATGTACTGGCGCAGATAAATGCAGTACAATCAATATTCCCTGAATCACAAGTAAGTGGATGTTATCATCATTATAATGACGCCATTTGGAAGAATGCTGAGAAAACAGGATTGCTTTGCACTAATCAAGGTCGTAATATTGCAAGAAAATTGCTGCAATAATACCACTAGTACCAGCTCAAAACATACCAGCTACTTGGCTACATAATATTTTAGACCAAGCCCCTTAAAGCCAAGAAATGGATCGTTTTAAACGATATTTCGAAAAACAGTGGTACCCAAGTTTGTATGCACGTTGTGTTTCATAATTGTTTGTTGGGGTACATTATGCGAAAGGTGTGTTTTCCGATAGGTGCATTTTGAAATGGGTGCATTTTGCTAAAGGTGCGTTTTCCGATAGGTGCATTTTGCGAAAGGTGCGTTTTGCTAAAGGTGCATTTTGCAAAAGAAAAATAATTCCCCGTGGTACATTTTGCGATAGGTACTTTATGCTCCGGAACGGTACAGATATTGTGGAAAAATTCGTCGTTGCAGATACGAACCTCGGTAGCGCAGTCGGTAGCGCGCCTGTCATGTAAGCAGGAGGTCGCAGGTTCAAATCCTGGCCCGAGGAATGTTTTCAAAAATATTTATGCTTTTAAATTTGTTTCTGATTGAAGTCTAGTTTGTAATGCACTCTAATAATAATTAGGCTTATATTTTGTCAGTAGTAATTAGAAGACTGGATCTAATTGAAAAAAATAAAAAACCAGCTAAGTGCGAGTCGGACTCGTGCAAAAAGGGTTCCTTACCACCACAAAATACAGGTACAGAATCCTCAATACATTATCAGAGAATATAAAGTATTAATATGGACAATACTTAGTATATGATAATATCACTTGCATTGATGGATGGATGGATGTATGGATGTAAATATGTGTGTATTTTTTTACATTATTAATACCTGATGATGTGATCACTGTCTCTCCGATGTCCAGGTAGTCTTGTATATTCTGTAACCCAAAAACAAATAAATAAATCAAATTGTTTCCTTTAAATCGATTTTTTACGTGTATTTCCCCGCAGTTTTCTGACATAGGTATAGTGGAGACCGCCTCAAGTAAGACACATTGAACTTTGTACCTATCTTATATTCTTCGCGGTATATAGTCGCTAATTTCGTACTGCAAGTGTATAGCTTGATGTGGTCTCCACTGTACGTACGTATACAAACACGAAAGATTTTTTCAGTTTTTATTATAATTTTTTTATTTTATTTCGATATCTATAAAAGCGCTTATTGTGTGAACAAGCAAGCCTCAGCGTGCCACGATTCTTTTGAAGGGTTTCGCGAGGACCACTACCGCGGCGATTGCTCACACGGACAAGCCATTGCTGGCCGGTGAACGCTGGGGCTGTACATAATGGCATTGGCCTCTCGTGGGGCAAGCATGGCCCATTGCGTACTGGGACCATAATGGTTGAGGGGATCAAGTACGGTCTCGGCACAAAATCAACGACTTATTATTGTTTTTCTTATCTAGCCACCGAAGTTTGTGGTGTATCCAGAAGAATTAGTGGACGAAAACAGAAATCGAAGAAGTCCTTCTTTTTTATAATTTGACCTCCCGTCCTCCCTCACCTATCCTATATCCTATAGTCCTATTTTTCAAATTTTACACTGACCATACCGACACCGTTTAGTTAGCCCACACGGCACGGTTCATTCTCCTATTTCTATCGTGTGGAGTTGCGGTATCGCTCTCATGTTCGCTCATTGTACTTGCGCTGCACGCATAACCACGCATCTCACACTGGCAAGACATTCAAATATCAGCTTGAATAGGTAGTTCTGATAAATGTCTAACAAATAAAAAAAAATTGTATCGTTTTATTTAAGGAGGTCCTCCTTTTTTTCTGAAGTCCTCCTTTTTTTCTTAGTAGCACTGATTTTTTCCCCTTTTTCATTTTTCCATCTGGCAACCCTAGTTAAGACGTAATCCTGATGAATAATGAATAGGTAAGTAAAATATGAGATGCGTGTTCTCAAATGCTTCTTCATCTCAGTACTTGTATGGCGTTGTGCTAAAGAAGCTTTCAGACAAACAAATTAAACAGCATACGTGACTCGTTTAGAAAATTTGTCTGTCCGAAAGCTTCTTTAGCACAACGCCATGGAAATGCTGAGATGAAGAAGCATTTGAGAACACGCATAATTATGAGATAGTGTTATATAACTCAATAAAAGGTACATGAATGAAAAAGGGCTATACTTTAACTGTAGCCTAAGTATGAAAACATCTCCGTATAGTTGCGTTTCAAACTACATCAAAATCGTATGGAATCTGGAAAACCGCTCCAAGCGGACAGTAGCGGAACTAACAGCTATGTATGGCAACCTAAGTTTAGTTTCAAACGCAACTATACGGAGATGTTTTCATGCTAGGCTACTGCTTACCAAACGGTATACTAAAATTTTACCTAAATAAGGTGACTTTGACTCGGTAAGTGTTTAGGACCAAGGTTCAATGACCGTTATGGCAACACAAAAAAAAATCCCTCAGCCATTTCCACAGTCTCCGTTTTTATGAAAAAGTGCACCATCATAATTTTTCTTGCCTGCCTAGTCACAACTTTGTTTTGGCGTCTAAATTGCACATCACAAACACAGAAATTAATAAAATAATACGCTCTACTAAGTGTTTTGTGCAACTGTAACATAATGCGAGACATTGGGACACGAGTGCTTCGTTCGTTTCGTAATAGTTTTGCACGAGTGTCCCAATGTCTAATTATGTTCAGTTGCACACAATGCTTTATCTACGACCGTCAAAAACAATTTCACGAAAAAAAATAGAAAAAGGACACTCGTCATGATATGTCATGATACATGAGCCCATTGGAATTAGTATGTAGATGCCTGAGACCAATCAGAAACGAGAACGAGTAGAGGGCGTGGCTTGAGAAATTAAGACAGAACGTTATCGCTTGTGATTGGTTCTCTAGCGGTGGTATAATAAATTTGGCCGATCACACAGCGGAATCGTGGTATCATAATGTAATAATGGTACCGATTCAGTGAAGCACATCTTAACTTATTTGACAGGACTAAACCAAATTTACGCGTTCTGTCCTTGTTTTTTCGATAAAGAAAGAAAAAGACAGGACACTTAAAGTAAGGTTGGTTCTGTCAAATAAGTTAAGACGTGTTATGCCGAATCGATACCATTATAACATCGTTCAAACTAAGTACGTACAACCCGGTCACATTATCTCGAGACCTCGCTGGAATGCGAACCACCCGTCCCGTTCTCCTTTCACCTCCCCGCGCTCGCCATGGATGCTTGTTTTGCGCACCATATCTGAGCGCCGACGCGACGTGACGTCATCGACGCCAGTAGCCTAAGCATGAAAACATCACCGTATAGTTGCGTTTCAAACTACATCAAAAGCGTATGGAATCTGGGAAACCGCTCCTAGCGGACAGTAGCAGAACTAACAGCTACGTATGGCAACCTAAGTTTAGTTTCAAACGCAACTATACGGAGATGTTTTCATGCTTAGGCTACAGGTCTCGAGATAATGTGACCGGGTTGTACTTATAAAACCGCTTTTGATGTTGTAATTACCTTATGTCAGTATGGGAGTAGATAAAAATATTTGTGTGCGCGGCTGTACCCACAGAACATTTAAGCTGTACCCAAGGGCCCAGATAGTCGTTCATAAACTCACACCGAGTTGGGTTTCCTACCCGGGTCGCAACACTAACCCGTTCAAAAATTAACTCGCGTCTCAACACCGACCGTTCAAAAATGACAGTGTCGCTACACTGGTGTCGAATTTTTCAACATCAACTCTGAGCAGGGTTCGCAAGGTTCGTATAGGCTCCAAACGTCACCTGACATTCACGTAAATTTTCGTAAATGAAATGACGTTAATTTTTGTACCGAGGGGGTCTTCTCAACGTTATAGTTGATATATTTACGTTAAATTTCGTACAGAGGGGGTCCTCTCAACGTTATTATACTAAATATAATGCAAAAATTACAACTGATGTTTAGAGTGTCGCTACACGACGAAGCCCGTTCAAAAACTCAGCGTTACAACCCCAGTGTTCCTACCCAGCCCAGGGCTATTTAATGAACGCACTTCTGAGACGTGCAGTAACATCGCGGGAAACAGACAAACCAATCACAGCCGCGCGGCACCTGCCCTCCCGTCGCACCCCCCGTCTGTCCTCCAAACAGGTCCTATAAATGACTTCTGCGCAAACTCCCGCTAGTTTTGCCCTTGTTGGTAAAACCGTGCCGATATGCCTGTACTCACCTCACATTTGACCTCAGGGATAGAAACATCATCTTCGATTGGAAGATTTTTACTTTTTGTACAGTTGTTTTCCTGATTTAATTCTTCTGATAATACTTTTAAGCCATTCAAAGACTCAGTGCTTCCATTCAAAACAAATTCGTCGCCAGGCGTGACTGGATTCTTTTTGATTCCAAGTAATTGTTCATGATTCCCACTATTGCTCTCAATTATCGGTTTTAAAGTTTTATTTGATGAATCCGCTCCACTTTGATCCACAACATGGCTATTGTCTGTTATATTGTCTTCACTTTCAAGGATCTCCTGTTCTGGACTTGCATTCTCAAGCTTTATTTCTACTAAATAACGTTTTGTATCACGACAAGATTCTGAGCTTTGAATAATTACTTCTAATTCCATGAGTTCCTGCTTTATTTCTGGAATGTTGAAATATTGATATTCAAATTACTTTTCCTATTAAAAAAAAATATATATATATATATACAAGGTGAATTTGTTAACATCGTCCAAATTCATACTTGAGCCTTTTCACAAATTTCACAAAAATTGTTATTGATCCAAGATACTGATCACTTATCAAGCCTCCAGTATGAATTTGGACGATGATCAAAAAGTCACGTTGTATGCAAGGTGACTTTTTCATCATCGTCCAAATTCATACTAGAGGCTTGGTAAGTGTACAGCATCATGAATCGATAACAATTTTTGTGAAATTCATATAATGAAATTTCGACTTCCCATAGTAATTCACTCCCAGTCCAGAGTGCATCACTATGGGGAGTCGAAATTAAATTTTATGAATTTTACAAAAATTGTTATCGATTCATGATGCTGTACACTTACCAAGCCTCTAGTGTGAATTTGGACGATGATGAAAAAGTCACCTTGTATATATATGGCACAGTTCTAGCACTGCTAGGTCAAAAGCTCAGTCCCATTCTGGGTGATAAATAAAATGGACTGAAGGATCGTGAACACTCATTTCATTCAAATTCAAATTAAAACATACTCATCGACAGTGAGCCCAGCCTAAGGCACTCACAAAATTGTTTTCCAAGGCCTGCAGTCTCGACAAATATTGTGATCGCTATCCTACCGATTTCGGTCCTTAAGTTTTGAAAATCTAATTCTAAAGGTTTTGTGTAGTATCTACAGTCAAACTATCGACTGAAGTCGGAAGCTAATTCGATACGATTCGATATGATAGTAACTAAAAATAATAGATTTTTATCAGTTATCGACCGAAATCGGTAGGATAGCGATCGCTATCTTTGTCGAGACTGCAGGCCCAGGATGAAATCTATGGGGGCTATTAGAGCTATTGAGGCAAACCCATAAATTAAATCTAATAATACCTGTCCAAGACAATGAGCTCATCTCTAACATGAAGATTTTTATGAAAACCAATTGCCTTTAAAAAGTTAAAAACAGTTGTAAAATTGCTTTTTTGATATCTCAAAAAATTAGCAAGTTATTGGCAATAAAAGTGAGTTTAACAGCATATATCGTCGTGACATCATCAATTTCATACTCAAATTCAAATTCAATTCAAAAATTCTTTATTTACCTAAATAATAAATATATTTACTTAAATAATTTATTTATCTATGCTTTTAGTATGTAAATAAAGAATTTATAAATATATTATTTACCTATCTATAATAAATAAATTATTTATCTATCTAATAATTTATTTATCTATGCTAAAAGTGATAAATATCACTATCGCTAACTTCAGTAATAATAGGAATTTTTAAAAAATTCAATAAGTTTTGTTCTTTGCAATAACTAATTAATCGGTTACCATAAAAAATATACTGATATTTCACAACAGGAGACGAGCTCATTAAGCCAATGACCCAACTAACATTAGGGACAGTGGGGGAAAAAGGGGTGGAGAGGGAGGGGAGGTTGGGGCTACCCCTTTTTACAACTTCTCCCTTCATAATTTTAAATAATAGTCCAAGATGATTAGACACCGGATCATAAGAGTTTCGTTTCTAGCCCATGGTCTAATAAATTTGGGTTTGAAATGAATTATTTCTGGATCACTAAAAACTAGGGGGGTCAACCCGCTCTGCGGGTCTACCGCATAATTCTGATTTTCATCAACATCAACTTGAGATGGAAATTTGACGTGCGGCGAAAGAGATGGCATGTTAGGCGGGCATCGTCGCAAGCACGTAAAATTTCAATCTCAAGTTGATGTAGATGAAAATCAGAATTACGCGGTAGACCCGCTGCTCCACTTCACTCAGCTCTGCAAACTTATTTACACAGTATAAATTACACCTAACACGGTTGGGCTCAGCATTTGATTATTTCCTAATTGCTATGGAATTAATATTTTTATGTTAGATAGGTCTGGTTACCAGATATTAATTTGAACTTGCAGAAACTTTGTTTAAGAGATGAATTTTTGGAAATCCTAAAACGTATTGCCTATTTTGCTTAACTGCATTATCTGTAATGCTGTAAAAACGTCAAAAGCATACTTTTGCATAGTGTCAGGCACCATGCTCTAACTGCTGCAACCTTTGCGTGAAAATTTTGATTCCGTAATAACTACATTTATTACACTACCCCTAGCGACAAAATTCTATAGGTCAGGTAATCGAATTATTATGGCATATCATTAAAAAAAATGGCTGGTTTCCAAAAGGGATGGTGGGTATCGTTGGGTAGGGGATAAACCCCCCTCGCCCCCGCCTCCCTCAATTCGTTAGGAAATAATCAAATGCCGTTCCCAAATTTTGTCTCTTTCAAAAAGTCACAAGGATAACACATATTTCTTTTTGTTATTTAAATTTTAATGTGTTTACTTCTTTAAATGGTGATATGGTCAGTGAAATATGCCGCTAGCCTTTTGGGCACCCTCTCCAACGACGGCGATGATTTGGCCAGCATTTTTTACCTTGTGTAAATATTTTAAGTTTAGTTTAGTTTAGATTAATTTATTTTAGTCTCCCTTTTTTTTTTACTATTTTAATGTTGTTTAAGTTAATTTTATTGAATAATATCTAGAAACAAGTATTTTCAATCAATTTTAGGGATTCTCCACAATGATCATTTTCGCTTCGATAGTCATTGCTCTGAGCTAATTGAAGCCCGCAAGTGTGTTTTTTGACTCTTTGTTGAAGTGGGCCTAATCTCCACATCACTGCTATAGTACTTACCCATGTGATACTACACAATAATTATTTTAAAAGTGTGATAGTTATTGCTAATAATCCATTAAAAAAAATTCAAAACCAAGTTTGTTAGTACGATAGAAATAAATTTCTATGTTTGAACACTTGGCGATTTATCCATCGCAAGGAGATATAAATTAACATTATATCATAGAGCCAGTTCAGAGCTCCTCACATCCAGATTTACTTTTCTTTCTGCGTTTCTATACTGCAATGTTATAATGTTAATTCAAGTTTGTTAGCATAGGGGCTTAGAAAAAAAAATCTTATGATTAGGTGTCTTTTTATCTTGGTCATAATTTAAAAACAATGGTTACCGCAGAGTGAAGCATGGTACTAGGGAGTCTCTTTTCCCATAATGCCCATGTATCTACCACCCCAACCCATTTTCAAGTTTGTATAGAAAACAATGAAAATATTAATATTATATGTAGGCTCTATGTTATTCTGGGAAATCAGGGAGGTAGGCTGTTAAGCGTTTGCGAAATTTTGTTACAAAGATTATGATCCTGATCAAGTTTTGTAGGTTACCTGCTTCGGACATACTAGCTTCCTCATCAGGCATTTCCATCTCGATCACGTCGTCATGAGCCTGAACAGACTCCATTGATGGCAAGTAATTAATTTGATATTTTGATCAGAAAAAAACAGGCACGCCGCCGCGCGGAGCTACGAATGGATTTATTTGTGCATTATTTATTTATTTGTTATTATTATTATTTTCTTGTTTATGGCTTCTGATAATGACGGCTTTATTATACCACCATGTTTCCGCCAATGTCACGTCATAAACTTTAATTGACAGACAAGACAAATAATAATATTCGCACTAGCTAAACAAATAAATCACAGAACACTGCTAAATACAATTTTTTTTTTAAATGGCGGACCGCCCACCTCACGTCAAAAACAGCTGGAGGGTTTGTTATTGCTGTGTACACCTAATCTACCTAAACCATTATTCATCCAACGTTAAGCCAACTATAGTCATAATAATCCTAAATCAACGTGTTAAAATACACCAACAGATTGCATTGAAACCGTTGACCAATTGTTGCCAACTCCACTGTAATATTTTCGTCGAAAATTCCATTGAATTTTTGTTCTTTCTTACCTATAAAAAAAGTGAAAAATATAAAAATATATATTTACGAACATGAAATCCGATGGAATTATGCAAAAAAATTAACAGCGTCATAAAATTCAAATTCAAATAGTTTATTTTGCAAAGCAATACACGTTTAAATTCTGTCGTTGGTTTCACAAGTCAAAAAATCTTATATAAAAAATATATATATGTAATAAAATAATAAATGTACATGAACTAGATTAAATTTATTTAATTTATGTAGCAATATATATATACAAGATGACTTTTTGATCATCGTCCAAATTCATACTGGAGGTTTGGTAAGTAATGAGCACCGTGAATCGATAACAATTTTTGTGAAATTCGTGTAATGAAATTTCGACTTCCCATAGTAATTCATTCCCAATCGTGAGTGAATCACTATGGGGAGTCGAAATTTTAGTTTATATTTTGTACAAAAATATTTATTGGTTCATGATGCTGATCACTTACCAAGCCTCAAGTATGAATTTGGACGATGTTCAAAAATTCACCTTGTATAGACGATTAAAATTACTTATAGGTAAAATATATATTATACAAGGTGAAATCCAATCAACCGCCCGAACCCACACCGGAGACCCGGCCAGGGACCAGGAACAAGGTTCAATGATCACCAACCGAGCCCCTAGCACGAATCCAGGCGGCCGACCAAATCCCATCCTATATACTAAATACTAATAGGTTACATAATATATAAATACATGCCTACCTCCGCCCATTCGATTAGTCTTGCTAAGAAGAACGGGCAAGAAACTTAGCAAGATCATGTCTTTTTTTTTAACATAAAACTTATACTATACATCAAATTACTTATATCTACTTTAACCAAGGGATAAGAAAATACAAGACAAAAAGCTAAGTATAACTGTTGGCAGCACTGATGACATGACATGACAACCAAAGGGATGTTAATTCTTTTTGAAAAAGATCGATTTTGAGATCGATTTCGAATCATGGTAAGAAAATCGATGCAAAAAAATCGGTCTACAAAATCGATTCAAAATCGAAATAAAATTCATCAGACATTAAGAGTTAATTTTTCCTGAGTTTATTGTGGGTAAAGTTACTTTTTTTCTTATAAATAAAACATAAAATAAAATATTTGTGTAAGTTTAATTCCAAAAGTAACATTCACAATCATAAAATTATTATGTCAATATTATTTATAAAAATATTTTGAGGTTTAATTACTCCAATCTTCAAATGAAAGGCTTTTCATGAATAATAATTTCAGTCGAAGATCGCCGAGACAAAATGCGCGAGTTTTGAAATCAAATACGTGTCGGAAACGTTATGAATTTTATGTACTCTTTTTATTTGTATGTGATTTGTGAACAAAATTATTTGACGTGAAACCGCAAAAAATTGTGTCCACAATTCTGCGGTTTTATAGATTGATCCAAAGATCGAATCACTTTGAAAAAATCGATCCAAAATCGATTTTTGGAGCCCGATTAATCAATCTTCGATTAAATCGATTTAAAATCGACATCCCTCCCTACCAAACAAACAAACACACACACACCGGGTTTCGTCGCCACGCTATATCATATTGATAATATTGATATTACATATTCGTTTTCGTTTGATTTCCTTGTGTTGTAATTTGTTCTCCTAAGATCGAGTGAAATAAAAATGTCCAGGAGTCTGAAGCGGTAAGTGTTAATCCAGTGTACAATAGATTTATAGCACGGACGTATAATTTAAACGTTATGGTTTATAGTATTACTTAGAGCCAATTCGGAGAATATCTTTGTGAAAAAAGCCTCAAAACTTTGTATGACGTGATTTGGTTACAGTCAAAGTCGGTGCAATTGCAAGTTTTTTCAAAATTCTCTTGTTGTTTTATCAAACAGGTTGAGGTGTACGCAATGTTACCAAATCCGTAGGTTAAGAGGCTATGCGAATTAAATTTTTGTCACTGTCACTCCAAGCGAAAAATCGCGCAGTGCGAGTGGGGCGGATTCAGGGCAAAAGGGAAAAAAGTTAGTTTTATATTTTTATTTAAAAAACTAAAAATGCTAGCAAAATTTCAAATATCAAATCTCTAGATATTGTTAAAGCACACCTAATAAAATATGTTTAAGTTCTGTATATGGTTCCTATTCATCAAACGAGGAGAAAAAGTGTGTTTGAAGACCTCATTTCAACAATTATTTCTATCGAGGAAAATTTATCCAAACATGTTTTCCAATTTCAAACCCTAGATTATATAGTCAAAATGAATTATTATATAGTCAAAATGATCATAATTTTCCATGTATTTCATGAAACAGAAAAGAAACACCCGTATTTTTTTCGCATATCGCCTTGAGAATTTTATTATCCTATTTTTACTGCAATATTATCGTGTTTTTATTGCACATTCAATTCACAAAATGATCGTATTTTACGCTATACACTCTTAATATTTTTGTTGCAATTGCTACTAAATGGTATAAGAATGATCTGTGCCCCATCGAAAAAAATAATGACTTGAACAAAAACGCCAAAAGGGAACGTTTTAGTAGGCATTGGCATGGCACTCCGCCCATCTACAACCTACCTACACACATGGAATGTGCGTGCCTACACACTAAATTTCAAACGCACGTAAGGTAACAGCGAACATACTGTGGTACTGGTACCTATCAGCTTAGTGCCTGTATAATATGGGTATTCTAAATTAGTAGGTATTCTAAAGGTCTTATTTAAAAAAAAAACAGTCATTTGCGAGTAAGACTCGGGAGGGTTCCATATATATTGTTTAAAACGAAACATATTCCACTCACACTTACATCAACTTAACTTAACACTTACGATCTACTCATTCACTATGTACCTAAAGGGTCTAATTAACACTCCATTAACACGCAGGGCACAGGCGTGCCCCAGTAATGAATATTTTGTAATTATTTGAACACTTTAATAGCGACAGTCTTCTTTTCCTGAGTACCTGCACCTTGTATATCATTGCTTGCACTAGTCAAGTTTCAACAGCATCTTTGCATAAAAAAGTTTTCTAGGAAAATTATACTAATGCAAGGGCACGCTTTTCAGTACTGTGACCGATCATTTAGATTGAATGTTGCTTTTTGAGAAAATTCATCGTGACTTATTTTTTTCTTTAATGGGTGATGGATGAAATCGTTAAAAGTGCCTGAGTATTTTTTTGTTGACAGGAATAACCTTCCCCATAAGAGGAAAAAAAAACTAAATTTTTAGGTGGCTTTTGATTACATTAAAAAATATAAAAACTTTTAAATTTTAGATATACGGGGCTATACAGCTGCATACGAATACTTCCTTTGCCTGCATATAAAAAAACCGTTATTAATCTATGGTAACAAAATGACACCAAAACATAAACCTCTCGTGTTGTTATTCTTTTATGGTATTTTGTTTAATTTTGCGACTGCTTACTCACACCTGATGGTGACATGATAACATGATGGCACAAAACATGTTTTATTTGGTTCTCTCCAACGTTGGTGTTCTTCAGTATCCATTGTGTAGAGAACTAATACACAAAAACCAGAAGAAAAACACAATAGTCCAGTTTTAGTTCCAGTGGTCGTCGTAGTGGCTATCGAGATCTAATCCAGGGTACAAGGAGTAGGTAGTCGTCGAAGCAGGCAAATTCAAAGGTCAGGTGTGAGTAAGCAGTCGCAAAATTAAACAAAATACCATAAAAGAATAACAACACGAGAGGTTATGTTTTGGTGTCATTTAAGTCTTTATACTAAGATTCATAAATATTAATTTTACAGCTAAAACCAACTAAATGTGCTCCCCCTTGCAAGTAATTGTAGTTTTTTCCTGCCAATTTGCAAATAATAAATTTTTTTTCTCAACAATAACAATAGTACATTGTTCATCGAGGGAAGAAAAGGGAAGATTACCAACGAGGGTGTAGTTTGAGGTAAATACGGAAATACACACGGGTTGGGAATCGCACTTTCTCCCGAGTGATACATAGTGCTTTATACTACACCTGCGAGGAAATAGTATAATTTTACTTTTAATCAAGATACAATAAAAGAAACCGACTGACTCGCGTGCGATTGTCACTTTTTATTTCCTTCTTATTTTTTATTATGTGCAGGAAAAGCAAGTGGCCAGTTTCATTTTTCGAGTTTTATGTACGAGTTCGCAAAATAATACTGGCCACTTGGCCACTTGCTCATTCTTTATGTTATTTAAAAAAAAAAAACAGCATGTTAACAATGGATTTGCATCTCGGACGAAGCATCACATGGACTTGACACGCGAATAACAATACCAAGAGCAAGCAGGATAGACAAATACTTGGACAGCTAAGAGTGAAGGAGATGAAGACAAAATTTTCTGTCCTTATCTGCGTGTCACCTTTTATTGTTGGGCAAACTAGCAGTTTTGCCCAACATACCAACAACAAACTGCTTCATGTGATTCGATTTTATTTGATAATTTTGTGATCCGTTGTTGAAAAGTGTTTGGAACGCAAATTATTTCGTGATAACTACGCAAAGAACACTGAGGATATGGTACATTGTTGTGTTTTGGGATGTAAAAGCCGTAGTGAGCTGAAATATGAAGATATATTATCACATTTCACTCGTAAGTGCTATATTTTGACAAATATTTTAATCAAATAAACTCACAGTAGGATACAATGCATGCTTTTCTTTGTTTTAGGGCGTTGAAATATTAATTTTGAATCTAAAGTTCGTATTTCAAATATATATTTTTAGGCTATATTATGCTACTATGTTCAGTAGGTGCGTGAAGTCTCATAGAAGTCGGCCATGTTTCATCACGTTTCATGGTGTATAAAATTCGGTCGTGTTATACGTATTTTAGGGATACCATTTCCAAAATTGGGGAAATTAATCTCTGTTTCGGTAAATTTATTAAAAATTTATTTCATTTCATTATTTTATTTTTAGGTTTCCAAAAGATTCGGCAGTGAAAAGAAAATGGATTCTGTCAACCGGGCGACAAAATTGGGAACCACATAAATACACCAAGCTGTGCTCAAAACATTTTGAAAAAGCGTGTTTTCGGAAAACACAGAAAAATATGACTTACCTCTATGAATTCTCAGTTCCTACGTTACATATACATGTAAGTATATTCGTCTATTGTGTCTAGTAATATACACTGTTTAAAGGATAAAGGTGCACGTTAGATGATGTTGCGGAAACCGTAAACTGGCGATAGTAACCATATATAGGAAAACTATTACTATGAGGCCAATCCAAAAATCGTGACAAAAGAATGCAATACCTACTCGACCAAAATGTATAAATCAGATGTTTTTTCCCACGATTGTATAGTAAAAGTTGTTTGTATAGATAGTCCCAACGTCGCCAGGTTCCGGCTTCTGCAACATCATTTTAACATTCGGTATATATACACAGAAATAATTATTTGAGCATGACCAGACCGTAAACAATCTGTCTTAACAATACTGAAGAGGTGAAGAGATTCTTTTCTACTTCTCATTTGGTAATAAATAAAAAATGCACCGGAGTCAATAACATCTGATCTGTTTTTGTTTAATATGTTGTTAATTTTGCTTTAGGTCCAAGATCCATTGGTAAAGTCTTCTTCACCTAATTTCGATGATAAGGATCCCGAAATAAGTTCTGTAAGTATTTGTTTCACACACAACTATCTATTGTTTCTTATCAGTTGTGATGTTATAAAGATGCGATGTCTCGAAATTTTTGTGCACCTTTTCTTACTTTCGTTTCACTTGACTGTTTCAGTTTAAACATAAATTACATACATTGGACATTAAACATACATTGGAAAAGCCCTCTACATCCACAAAAGTTAACACTGTACATTGGGAAACTTATGATGCTGTAAGTATATATTTTATAATAATATTAATGTTGTTTTTCCACTTTAACCTAATTTTGTCCCTAACTATCTTGAGTTTTTGTAAACAAAACTTTACGTTTGTATTTAATTATGAATTGTTTATTTCAGGCTCAAGACTTACCACCTATTGAAAAAGTTATCAGTAATGAATTAGAATTAACACCACGGAAGAAAAAACTCGTCTCAAAATTGAAACAAAAAACCATTGTAGCTGAGGCCCGAAAGAAGAAGTTAGCAACTCTACGATCAAAAGTCCGGCGCCTTGAGAAAAAGAATGCCGAGTTGTCTGCTATAATCGAAAAATTGCAGTCCAAAAATTTAATTAACCAAGAAACTGCAGATTTACTTTCATCAATCAAACCTCAGGACCAGGACTTTTTAAAATCAAACAAAAGTAAATTTTTGCCGGAAGTTCGTAAATTTGCTTTAAATCTACACTTTATTAGCCCGCGTGCTTACAATTTAGTACGGAACGAGTATAAAACATGCCTTCCGCATGCTCGGACACTTGCTCGTTGGTACCAGACAATTGAAGGCGAACCCGGTTTTTCGACTGAAGCATTAGAGACTCTTAAACTTTTAGTCAAAAATTCACCTTCTCGAAAATTGATATGTGGGTTAAGTTTCGATGAAATGGCTATCCGGCAAACCATTGAGTGGGATGGCAAAAACTATATTGGTTTTGTAAATTGTGGCTATAAACTTGACAGTGATCTTTTGCCCGTTGCCAAAGAAGCTCTAGTGTTTATGGTCACTTGTTTAAATGGCAGTTGGAAAATTCCGGTGGGCTATTTTCTTGTAAATGGTGTAACTGCGGAACAAAAAGCAACTTTGGTAAAGTCATGCATAGACCTAATTTGCGAATGCGACATCGATGTAGTTGCTGTAACATTTGACGGATGCCCGGCAAACTTCTCGATGGCAAAACTATTGGGTTGTTGTTTAGACGGTAAAGACATAAATCCCGTATTTTCACACAAAGGAAAAGAAATAGTTATATTTCCTGATCCTTCTCATATGCTAAAATTAATACGGAATACATTGGGAGAAAAACGATTTTTAACGGACTGTGATGGGCGAATTGTGTCCTGGAACTTTATAGTTATGCTAAACGACCTCCAAGAAAACGAGGGTTTACATTTGGCTAATAAAATGAGAGGCGCTCATGTGGATTTTAAAAAACAAATCATGAAAGTAAAGTTGGCATCTCAATTGTTGAGCGAATCTATCGCAGATTCAATAGAATATTGCAAAATAAAACTCCGACTTGAAGAATTTCAAAACTCTGAGGCGACAGTTGATTTTATAAGAAAATTTAATTCGCTGTTTGATGTATTAAATTCACGAAATTTAAATTCTTATGAATATAAAAAACCGCTTAAGCCCCAAAATTATGACAGCGTAAAGGTATTTTTAGATGATATGCTTAATTATATAAAAAGCTTGAAAATAGGAACCACTCCCATTTTGAACACAAACAGAAAAACGGGATTTTTGGGTATGTATATATGTATTAAAAGTTTAATATGTTTATATGACTCGCAGGTCAAATCCAAAAAAATGGATTTTTTGTCTTCCTACAAATTAAGTCAAGACCATCTTGAAATATTTTTTAGCTCTATTAGGGCAAAGGGTGGTTTCAATAACAACCCAACTGCTTCTCAGTTTAAAGCCGCATTTAAGAGATTGCTAATTCACGGTGAACTGAAACATCTTACCAGGGGAAATTGTATACCGTTAAGTGACATACATATTTTAACATATTGTAAGCCGGAAATCGTAATAAACAATACAACTAACCGTGGCAGATTAATTGAAGACGGGGCGCTTCAGCAACGCTTAGAATCCGAAATTGTATTATCTAAGGATCACGATTACGTAGCGGACCCAACGAGACTTACGGAATATGCCCGTCAAGTTGTAACTTATATAGCAGGTTTTGTTGTAAAATCTCTGAAAACGCAAATTAAATGTGAGCAATGTTTATCTTCTCTGATTTCTTCAGAAAAATTAGAGGACTCCCTCATATTTCAAAAAGATAAAGGAGGTTTGTGTTATCCATCGAAACCCGTAATAAAATTGTGTGAAATAGCAGAGGAAGTATATAGAAAAAATAAATCTGTAATGAAGAAAGACACCATGCATTACTTACTACAGGAATGTTTAAAAAAATGCATCGGCCTCAAACTATTTTCTGAAATAGTACACGATTATCGTGATGGATCAATATTTGAAAGCCATTATTCTTTATTGATTAAAGCAATTTGCAAAAAATATCTTAACACAAGAATTCATTACGCCACAAAAAATTTCATTAAAAAAGGGGACAACGTGAGAAATCTATACACTAAGCTTATTTTATTTAAAGGACAATAAATTATTTTGCAATGAAACTTGTTTTATTTAATGTTAACATGAGTTTTCCCTGGGTGATGTCAGTTTTATAAAAGTCTGCCTAACAATAAAATAAAAGTAATAAATAATCATAGTTACTCGTTAAAATACATTTTAACTACGAATTCAAATTACAGTAGTTATAGAACTTAAATAAAACGGGGTAAAAAATTCGTTAAGCCTGGTCACTCTGTTTTTAGATGTACTTTGTTTCTGTCCCTTACGGGTGCACGCTAATAGCAAGTCCATGTGATGCTTCGTCCGAGATTTGCATATACCTTTTCTGCCCGCTCAAGCACGTTAACAATGAATTTTCATACACTTTTTCCGCCCGCATATTTGTATGACAGTAATGACGTATTTTCTGCATCGTTTTCAACAAAGAAAGAAGGTACTTTCCGAGCAGGTGTAGTATAAAATACATTAAATAACTTATGAAATATAATAATATACAAGTTTAGCATATTCTTGCAAGTTCTTTACAATTTTTGTGTGCAAATTTTCAAAACGCATTTACTCAAAATGACAAAAATGCCAGTTAGTCGGTATTTGCAGTATATGGACGATATTATGATGTATTTGTATTGTATTGCATTTGCCTACTATACAGGGTGGAAAAAATTTAAGGGCCCTGGAGGGGAACTACCTTAAATCCTTTAGTTAGACAAATTTTATCCTGAACAATAATCCTACCGATTCGTATAATAAAATAGTGAGGGTTTATTTTTTAATTTTGAGTTGGTTCGATTCCCGGGTGAGACAAGCGCATTTCAGAATATCTTTGAATGCAGTTTTGTTTCTTTAAAAAAATAAAGGAATGTTTCCTTTCAGTAAAATGAGCTAACTAAAGGATTTAAGGTAGTTCCCCTCCAGGGCCCTTAAATGTTTTCCATCCTGTATATCCATATATTAATATATATTTAATATATATGTATATGGTGAGTCGTAACTTGGTGCGACTGCCATAAATATACTTCGTGGCAATTTTTTTATGACAACCCAAAAATACTTTAGCCTAGGCCAAACTTATTTGTCCCAAAATCGGGTTTGGCCAGTAACATAATAGATATAATCACTTTTTTATTCCTTTTTAGTTCCAGAATGATGCAGCAGTCATCGCAGTCGAGATCGGCGTCCCCCGTGCCAAAGTGCCCTAGGGATAGCAATTCTGATCAGCAGGCCAAGCGTTGCCTGGAGATAGCGTCGGCTGCGGCGGCTACATACTGCAACGTTTCAGTTAAAGAGGAGCCAAGCGTGTGGAGACCGAAAATTCCGTGCGTATTTTGTCCCTAGAAGCAAAGATTTCAAAAGTAAAGATAAGCCCTTACCATACTATGACAGCACCAAAATGTTTCCACCCTTTAATGGGTGACGCTCACACGTTTGGAATGAGTGCTCATCTGAACACAGTGATAGTTGGACGCCTTAAGTGCACTTAAAGTTAATCATTTTAACAACTTTAGTATTCTGATCAGTTTCCTGACCGTCGGTAGACAGATTAAGACACTCATAAGTGTGCGCGCGTCGACATTATGTAGCATTGCAAATTTTGTAGTTGCGGTTATCACAACTTGATGGTAAATTTCGGTTTACCCTCTTTTCTAGACATGAAGATAATCGCGTGTCTGCTGCAATTCCGAGGAGTTTTTCTCGTTCATTTGCCAACCGGAGTTTTTGCCGACAGCTCGTGTTGAGTTATTTTTTATTTTTTAATGGCGGTTGTGCCAACAGGAGTTGTGGTTTTAATAATATAGGTGGGTTTTCGTGGTTAATTAATTCCTTTTTTACATCATCCAAAACGGAACAATGAGAACAAAATTCCGGTGACTCAAAATACAAAGAAAGCAATACATACCATGATCTGACGAAAAAAATTCCTTTTTTACATCATCCAAAAGAATAATCTTCCTGAAATACAAAAACAATATTATAGAACTATTCCACACAAATGAATAATTAACCAAAAAAACGAATTAATTAACCACGAAAACCCACCTATATTATTAAAACCACAACTCCTGTTGGCACAACCGCCATTAAAAAATAAAAAATAACTCAACACGAGCTGTCGGCAAAAACTCCGGTTGGCAAATGAACGAGAAAAACTCCTCGGAATTGCAGCAGACACGCGATTATCTTCATGTCTAGAAAAGAGGGTAAACCGAAATTTACCATCAAGTTGTGATAACCGCAACTACAAAATTTGCAATGCTACAATTATGTAAACGCACACATTCAAAAACAATGCAACAGATTTTAGGTGCCAGGGCTCATCTAAACTTGAAATCTTTGCCTAGGATATATACTGACCAAATTGGTGACGAAGGGTAATGTCAAAATTACCCAGAAAAGAAGAGCTCGTATGACTAGATTGGTGGATGTGGAAGAGGTGTCAGGATCGTAGCAAATGGAAATCTGTAGTCTCTGCCTACTCGCCTGATAGTCACATATAAACTCACACCCATTAAAAATCAACTCATGTCTCACCAACCCACAAAATAACCACTTACAAAAGGTTTACCCTGCATAACTATCGAAAATAGGCGCACGCACACATAGACGCGTACGTACGACGATCTCGGATGCAGTGGGTCGAATGCCAATACGAAATTCTGCCGAGATCATTATACGTACGCGTCTATGCATGTGTGCGTCTGTTTTCGCTCCGTCGTCGAGTCGGCCTTCTGGTAGTATCTATTTTGTGACCAACCGTTCAAAAATTATGTCGCTACACTGATGTCGACTTTTTCAACATCAACTCTGAGTAGGGTTCGCATAGGCTCCAAATGTCACTTGACATTTTACGTTAATTTTCGTACCGAGGAGAACATCTCAACGTTATATTTGTACTAAATATAATGCAAAAATTGATGTTTGGAGTGTCACTACATAGAGTACACAGCAAACCTGTTCAAAAACTCAACATTATTTATTTGTCTTTCAGAACCCCACCACGCCAATGCGCGCTGGGTGTGAGCGTGACCCCGGGAGCATCTAGTCAAGTTACTGAAGAAGAAGAAGTTGAATTAAGGGCAACCAGGGGTTCCATGTGGTGTAAGCGGGAGTTGGAGCAGTCTATTTTGTAAGTGCTTATTTATATGGTGGTATAGGGTGATACAGGTGATGCCGGGCTTGACTGTGGAAGTAAATCTTACTCGCAAACCCCTCGTGAAGCCATCCGGGGGGGGGGGGGGGGGGGGAAGAGTAACAGGACAGCTCCCATACATGCACAATCAGGTAGCCCACTATTCTTGGGACCGTGAGGGCGATATATCTGTCGTGGCCATATCGTAGAATTGACCATTTTCATGATCTGGTTGGGCAGATCATAAAGTATGAAATCAAAAATCTTTCACCAAAAGTAAAAAATGGTGCGACGACGAGCGAAGCGAAGACGAGCGTGTTAGATTTACATGTAAGATAAAATAAGGAGCGGAACGGAGCGAGGCGACCCTAACAATTTTAGCAGAAATACGATATGGCCACGAGATATCCATCCCCAACTGCCGCGCTGGCCCTTATATAAAACAGACTGGTGACGGGTAGTGGCGTCAGTGATGCACCGCCGCCTGCTTGCGTCTTTCCTTTCTGAAGGCAGGTGACGTCTTTCCTTTCCGAAGGCAGGTGGCGTCTTTCCTTTCCCGTGTTCAGTAGGAGGCAGTACTGCCTCGAAACCCGCACGGGTTTGTTAAGCTAACTATAATAATAATAACTTTATTTACTGACTTTATTTATTTACCAGTGTTCAATTCGAAGCACGCGTCCTTCTATCCCGTAAGGGTTAGTAATTAGCATGCGCAACAAAACCGTGTTCGTTTGGAGGCATTTTTATGAGTTATAAATGGATAAGAAAACTCGAACAAAATCTCATTTTTAACTGAAGGATTTCTGGGTAGTCGTAAAAAGAAGGCAGTGGATACAGTGCCGCTAGCGATATTTTATTACAATGGGTTAAAATGCCACAAGCTTGTGGCGTTTTAGCGCATCCTCCTAGACTGTCGCTAAGGGTAAGTGAAACACGTGCGGGTTTCGAGGCAGTACTGCCTCCTACAGAACACTGAAAAGAAAAGATGCCGCTTGCCCAGCCTGCGTGTGTATGGATATTTCTTCCAGGAGGACCGCCAAGAGTGGTGAAAAAAGGCCTATGTCTAGCAGTGGACGAACAAGGCTAGCGGATGGATGGAGGGATGTGGTCGCACGTCCACTACAATGATTGGCTACGTCAGCCATGTGCATGCCGAAAGGGAATCGAACCTGGGTTTTATGATTGAAAGATCACTTTCTTACCCGCCGCTTTATTGAATGTGAGTTGAGCGATTTTTGGTAGGGAAAAATCTTATCATTGTACCTCTTTATAGGGGTAGTTTCTCTATGATCATAAGTCACCATCACCGACGTGCAATTTTGACAGTAAAGTTTTCACTTCTGCCGGCAGTCCACATGACTGCCTGTATTTTTAAATAAATTTGCCTATTATAACTTATTTTTTACAGCCTTCGTCCCGAAAAGACGGTAGAATCAGACGATGAAAACCAAGACTGCGAGCTGGACGCTGAAGAGGGAGAAACGGCTATCGAGGATCACCTGGATCATGTAAGCAAATGGTTGGTACAGTTGCAGCCGGGAACTCCTGAAAGCATGAGCTCTTCACGCAGCATGCCTAAGCAAGCGAGAGATCTTGACCATCCATCGGTCACCGTTAGTGATCAGGCTGCTCAGTTGAGGCCTGGAACTAGCGGTGACTATGGGTCAGCAAGGACTCCTGCTGAGCGGATGGATGCTGTTCCATCGGGCTCGGGGACGATAGCAGCAGCATCCAATAGGCATGCTGCGGGATCGGACAACGAGGGCAGCGATCTCGACTCTGATTTCGACGACGAGTTCGATTTGGACGCGATAATTGCCGCTCGTAATCCCATGAATGGGATTATACCCAACGACGATGAGTTGGATGGTGATGTTCGCTGTGTAGTAGATTCGGTTGAGAGAGAAATGGATGCTGCTATTGACCGTCTGGTTGGACAGTCTAGTGGTTTTATTTGGCAGAAAGACTTTGGCACTTTCGGGAGTGTTAAGGAAACATTTTCCGGTCCACTTCCTGGACCTGTCAAGGACTACGATACGCCCTATGATGCTTTCTGTGATATCTGGGACGAAGAAATCATCGAGCTTATGGTTAGGGAAACCAATAAATATGCTCACCAGACGATTGACGCACTACGCGGAAAAGGAAAATTGAAGACGAGTTCTCGAATGCATCAATGGCTTGACACCGATGCAGATGAGATCCGCTTGCTTCTTGCAATGTATATTCTGATGGGATTTGCTCAAAATTCATCTCAGCGCGAATACTGGAAAACGACCGGCCTCCTCCAATTGCCCTACTTCAGGTCGCTGATGTCGTTCAACCGCTTCGTTTTGCTGAACAAGTTCCTTCACTTTGCGGACAATTCTGATGTGAGTCAAAATTTGCCGCAAGTTGGAGGGAAAGTGCTCTCTGCAAAGTTGCGGAAAATCGCGCCGCTCCTCGCGCACTTAAATTCTAAATTCGAATCTTTGTACAACCTACAACAGAACATCGTGATCGACGAGTCATTGACCTTATGCAAAGACAACTTGTCCTGGGTCCAAGCAATGAGATCAAAGGCTGCGCGTATTGGCACTAAATCTTTTGAGCTGTGCGAATCGAGGAGTGGCTATTTGTATAGATTTGAAATTTACACGGGGAAGAACTCTGAACGCGGTGATGCCGTGAATCCTAGTGCAGACTTGGCTCGTAAGAGTACCCAAGTGGTGCTCGATTTATTGAAAGGTCTGGAAAATCTGGGTCACTGCGTCACAATGGACAATTATTATAATTCTCCAGCGTTGGCAAGGCACCTCAAGACTTTAGGATTTGATTGTTTGGGGATGTTGGGTGCTAATCGCAAGAACGTACCAAGACAGATCGCCAAGGCTCCGAAGGTGGAAAAGGGGACAATCATAGCTCTCCACTCTGGTGACGTGTCATGCATATCATGGCAAGACAACAAAATGGTGAATATGATTTCCACCTATCACACTCCGGAAACCATCGTAGGTGGTCGAAGGTCTGGAAAGGAACTGGTGAAGCCCTGTGTAGTCCGAGACTACAACAATACAATGGGAGGAGTTGTTCTCAAGGATCAGAAACTCTCTACGTACATGTTGGAAAGAAAGAGATGCCTGAAATGGTATATGAAATTTTTTAAAAGGTTGCTGAACGTCAGTGTGCTCAATGCTTTCATCATGATGTCAGCTTCCAGGGCGCGTCGTAATATGCTTTCGATGACGCACCACTGTTTCCGCGAAGAGCTGACTGAAAGTCTGGTGAGATTGCACCATCAATCGCCACCAGATTACTCCGTAGCTATCGTGGAAACGGAAGTGCGTCTGAAGAAGGATATTGTGCACGTTCCCAGGACAGTGGACAATAGTTCCAGAAAGCGTTGTCGCATCTGTACTCGGAAGGGTGCTCGCAAAGACGTGAATTCTAAATGTGTCACCTGCAACGAGTTTATCTGCTTCGAACCTTGTTGGAATGACTGGCACTCTCTTCAACAACTTCCGGGCGAAGATAAACGAGTATATAAAAATAGGAAAAGGAGGCGCACGTAGTATTTACCGCTTTACGGTATCTGAGCGTGCCAGTAGATGAATATACGGATTTTTGGTAGCGGGGTTTGAATGTGCCTGATTGGTATTTTTTGCGATTGCATCTAATGTACTCCAATAATCTACTTTCAATGAACAGGACAATTACCAGTGACACCGTTTGTAAAAACCAGATATTTTGCTTATGGTGTAAGTTGTACTAGGCAGAATTCTTAGGGATGGGCTTGGGTCCATAGGGTCTTGATCCTGTGATAATATATTGTATGTAGGTATGTTGATGGTCATCGTAATGATGATCTTAGTATTCGTGTAAGATGTTCGTACGACCAGTCTCATCAAAATATACGAATGCCTTTTTCCTTTATCGTTCATACATTTCTCTCAATACCCTGACATTCTAATTTATTATATTGCAACGCTCCAGATAACTTTTTTGGCAACTTACCATCCATTTCTTACAGAACCAAGTGGTCCTCTACGGCCAGTGGATTACTTTCGAGCACTCGTCATAACATTGACTTTTTCGTATCTAAATCGTAACGCTGTTTTTCAGTGAAAATCTAATTATGTGGCAAAACCAAGCCTAATTTTCAAACTTTTACGGAGCTAAATCGTAACGTTTTTCTTTGAGTGAGACTGTGGCAAAAACAAACCTTATTTTCAAACCTTTTTCGGTGCTAAATCATAACGCATTTTTTGAGTGAAAATCTAATTATGTGGCAAAACCAAGCAATATTTTCAAATTTTGTAAAATCAAAGCTAAATCGTAACGCAAGTAAAAATCAGATTCTTTGGCAAAACCAAGCCCTATATTCAAGCTTTTTCGAAGCTAGATCGTAACGGGAGTAAAAATCTAATTATCTATCTAATTATCTATAATTATTAATCTAATTATGTGGCATAACCAAGTCCTATTCAACCTATTTTAGAGTTCAGCTCTAGATAAGGTGGCAGCCCTGCCACGTAACCAGATAGTTATTTCTATGTCGAGTGCGAGAAAGGAAGTCACTCAGCCTCAAGCCTAGAGAACAGTCTTATCCCCAACCTGGAGCACCTAGAACAACAGTCTGGAGCATTACCTTGTAATTCTAATAAGTGTTTATAAATTTTGTGTAAATAACATTTTCCTGTAGCACCAGGGGCCTTATTCTATAATTTCAACATCTATCGCTACGCTATCGCTTTCAAAAGCATCGTAATGATGTGTTAAAATGATGTGTGATGCCTTTAAAAGCGATATGATTGTAATGTTGAAGTTAAACAATTAAAAGGCTAGAACAACAACCTGGAGCATCGCCTTGTCTTGGTTTTTTTTTAAATCTATTGTGTAAAATTCCAATAAATGTTTGTAGGGTTACACGTTCCACTGGTTGAGCATTTAAGCGCTTTTTATCTACTAAATTGATGTGACCTTTTTAACAACGGTTGGGGAAATTTAATGTTATCAGTGACTAAACATGCTTTTATCTTGTAATTGAATTATAAATTAGAATTCTAGTTTAAGTAGTTGCTAACATATTTGAAATTTTCTCCAAATTATATGACAGTAGCGTGCGGTCCATACAGACAAAAAGACACTGTCTACCCTGACAAATACGCATCATTTACGCATTTTTACGAATATCGTAATAAATTTTCTGCTAAAATTTAGCGACGCCAACCGCCATCTATTGTCATTAGTGGGAACTGCGAGTCTCAGTTCACAGCTTTGAGTCGCTCGCTCACTCGAGCATTCCGAAATAGAATTACATCGCTAAAATCGATTAGGAAAGTATGAAGTGAATGCAATGATATGAGTGAATGGCTTATGGTATGATGCATTGTAATTCAATTTCGGACCAGTTATCGCGGAATGGTGGCTGCCGGTTTATATGTGTGGATCATTATTCCAACAGTATCTTTGTTGTGTGCGTTACTGTAAGTACATGGCACACAAATGAAAAAGCTTTTGTGAAAACTCTGCAAAAAGCCGACGGCTTTTTAGTTTTACGACATTCACCGAAAATTACCGAAGTCTTACGAAGCCCGAAGGCCGGCGCCATCCATTATTGTTTTTCGTTCGTTCGTTACGCAAATTGGTGACAAGCAGTATAAATAAAATAAAATTGGGTCTAAAAATTGCAAAAAATGGCTAGTGGTAGTAGTAACTACTGTGAAAGTTGTGCTGGGAATGTGTGTGTGCAAAAATTAAGAAATGGTACGTTTTCAAAACTGTTTTGCTGAAAAAAAAAGAAGTACCTAATCGAAAAAGGCCGCTTCGTACCGGAAATTGAATAAGTTCAAATAAGAGGTAAAGCAACTAGAAAATTCAATCCAAAACAATATGAAACATTTAACTGGCTGACGGGTTGTAAACATACTAATCGATTGTTTTGTTTCTTCTGCTTGTTATTTTCAAATAACCAAACTGTTTTGGAACGATGCCGGTTACAGATGCGCATAAAAATATACAGCTTAGCTATATTTACTTGCGTCTATTTTTGGAAATCCTTGAAAAACTACAAAAAAAAATTGATGTCCCTCAACTTGTCCTCTAAAAAGGCCGCTTTGCATGAATCACTATATGATTCTGTTCTAATGCCGTCTCTTTTGCACGCGTAAAAAAAACTCTGACTCCATCCTACTTTCAAATCATTTTATGATTCACCCAAGTCGGCCTTTTTAGACCCCTTATCTCTAAAATTGGTTGACCGAAAAATAAAAATAAAATGTGCTCACGTAAAGATTACAGGAATAATATAGCGGTTTAGATATTCACGAAAACAAATTTAAATTTTTCATCCACGATACGGAACCTTAGGTACGCGAGTCTGACTCGCACTTGACCGGTTTTTATGTCTACCCTGTGTAAAAACTCTGTGCACGCCACTGTTATATGACCACTAACTGACCAATGATACCTAAAAGTTAACCATGAAATGTACCATTAGATGACCATTCAGGATTACTATCAAATGAAACCAAAATGTGTCAGAATATGTATGTTTTTATTCATAAATAAACAAGTATCTAGCATACATAAGGTTTGTTCATTAGGTATGTTCTGCAAGATGCACGTACATGCCAACACATGTGTAACCTACATTGACAAACTGCATTGTTAGCACTAGATTTAGTAATACCATATTTGTACATTTTCAGAGTTCATTAAACCATCGCCGCAAACACTTGCCTTTACATTATCTCCCCGACAGATGCTAAGTTTTAAAGCCTAGTCTTTAAGAGGTCACACTGTATATATATTCTCAGTAATTAGTTTAAGCTTGAAGCATGCGATGTGTTATGCAAAATGTTTGTTCTTTCTCAATTTTGTAATTTGCACATGTTACTTATAAGTAATTAAAAACACTTGATCACCAGATAAAAACCTCTTTTGTTTATAATAATAATAATAATAATAACATAATTTATTTCAGACAGGGTCCATAAAGTGTTAGTAATACAAAATAACTTATGGACTAGTGTTAGTAAGAGAACAGGCGAGTATAAATTAAATCAAATAAAATTATATATGTGATAATAAATATTTTTACTCAATAGAAGCTTTTTTTACCGTTATTACGAATATTATGGTAGAAATTAAATAAAAAAGAAAATTTTCGATATATATTTCGACCCACTTGAGATCGTCGTCAGTCGAATATGGAATAATAACATAAATAAAATTTAAATAATATCATAAAATTTATTTATGATATTATTCCATATTCGACTGACGACGATCCCAAGTGGGTCGAAATATATGTCGAAAATTTTCTTTTGTTTATGAAGACTGGAGCGCTTATTATTTCAACGATATCTCTTTCAGGATACCAAATTTTGTCTTTCTTCTTTGGCCATTTTAAAGTATGACAGGTGGAAAAATTAATTGTGCTCATTTCGTAAGTAGATGCAGTTTGACATTTTTGTCCCTCTTTCACCCCCGGGAAGTATTCTCCTTCATATTTTACTATGAGCGTTTTTCTGGTCCCTTTTTTTCTTAGTTCTTAGCTTTGGCCCAGATGGTGCTGTCCATGTCACCATAGATAAAGTGTGTTTCGTAGCCTCTTCGTAGCAATCAATGTCAAAGTGGTTTTTCGTTTGTTTGAAATCTGTGCAAATTTTGTCTTTGATTCTGTTGCTAAAGAATACGACAGTGCCATCTATGAATCTTATTTAACACTAAATTTGACATAAGGAAAAACGCTCATTACGTAAGCACCCTCACGTAATATCTGTTTTGTTGGTGTATTTTTAGCATCTGAATCGCAGTCACTAATTTCAAGTGAAGGCTCTCTTATGGTCTTCCCTTCATCGCTGTTATCGCTTTTTATTATTTGTCTCCTCCGTATTTTTCTTATCTTATTTCTCGATATTATGAGATTTTTACTTCCATCAACACAACTTTTTTTTTTGTAACAACTTGGGTTTTGTTCATCTTTTTCTGTTCTCATAGTCTCTTCCCCATTGAAATTTCTTTCAGTTTATTTTCCTTCTCCATTTCTTTTTTGTGTGGTATTCTAGAAATTGAGACGGATGTTACAGCAAGTGGGATTGTTTCTTTTGTTTTCTTTTTTATTGGCGTTTCAGAAGGCCAAAAAAGGCAGTTTGCAAATGCAGGACTTATTAGTTTCTGTTTCTAAGCCATTGTTTGTGCCATTTTTTCATTGGAGTAAGGCACTATACTGATATCTTTTTGTGGCATGTATAAGGTACAAATTATTTTGGGATATATTATAAGTATTATAAGATCTTGGTTATTTTGAGATGTATTATTTGTTAGTTGTTATATTTGCTGCTAAAAATGTTAGTACAAGTCAAGAAAGTGTTGATAAGGTAACTTCCGTTTTGTTGATTCAATTGAAATGTTTGAAGTATATGGTAAGCTTTATAAATACCAGTACCATTTATCGAATTTGTCAACCTAAATTTTATAATATTTTATGGTACCTATTTAAAATATTTTGTTAGGAGTTGTGTTTATTTTTGTGGTTGTTTCCGAATGATGTCACTGTGGAGGGAAGATAGGATATAAATACAAGTTGGACTCGCAGTGACGTCATTCTCTTGCTGACACAGTTGTAGGCAGAAACGAATAAATTCTGGTATTCAAAAGGTATACTTTCATTTCCGTACTTCCCGCCATCTTTTATCAGAAGTGCGAAAAAAGGACCCGTAATGGAGGGAAATGAAAATTTAAATCTATGTGGCCGACGTTCTCGGTACAAAAAGCGTCGCCATCGTGCCCATAGTTCGAGGAGTGAGTGTTCTACCGAGTCTGAGACAACTACCTTGAACAACAGGCAGCCCAAAACATCCAGAAAGAAGAGAAAAAAACATCGAAGGGGCATCGGTGGCAGTACTGTCGATGGATGGGTCGTCCAGTAGGAATCAGGACTATCCAAGAAGGCGAACAAAGTTTTATTTTCATATGTTTGGACATTGTTGGGCATATTCTCGTCCACAATATTAGGTCCCTGCTTACCTTCTTTATTGTTATTGCGGTTAGTAAAAAAAAACATGCTTGGTTTAGAAGTTGAAATAATTTGCAGTTTTTGTTAAGGCACGTCCCAGTAAAATGCTGTGATTGGCCGTGTCTTGTTTCCTTATAACTCTTAAGTGGATAGAAATTAAAACAATATAAGAAATAAAACACTTGTTTAAAATATCAAGCCGTGTAGTTACCACATATATATATATATTTTCCTACATTACGAAATCTGCTTTCAAAAGGACTTAATATAAAAATAATTACTGATTGTATTCTCAAATGGATACTTTTTGAACAATGCGATAGTGATTAGACAACTTAATAACTAAAATTAGTTTGTGATATTTAGAAACACGGCGATCGTCATAACAGCCGCTTTTTTCATTTATTTTTCGTCGATATTTGTACTTACACTCGAATGAGGGGTTTTCAAAGTCAAATTAAAAAAGAAAAAGTAGTACCGAACGACACAATAGATGGCGCAGCCTGTACTAAAAGTGTCAAAAAAGTCTTCCTGGCAACACTGGATTCTTTTGATTTTGACACTTCTTCTTTGCTTCTTTCTTTTTTATGGTCAATCCATGCCTCAAATGTATTATTGCTAAGATCCATTGTTCTTTCCGTAATTAGTTAAACTGTGTGTTCCTTTATTTTTACAATTAGCTACAACGCATGGGCTGACCATGTTGAAAGTTGAATGAAATACCAAGCTATTAACGTAAGTAATATAGATAGAAAACAACATTGTTGGATTTAACAATTGAATTGACAATTTTTATCTTGCTGCCCACAGATTAAAAAATAATCTTTGCTTTTTGACACTTGAAAGCAGGGTAACGCCATCTGTGTTTACTTCTGAAAGCTTGATCAAGTTCAGTCCGGAAAACCGCTCATTGCTAATCTAGATCATGGAGGCGCTGCAGCGCGCTGTAATGGAATTGGTGCCTAATTGCAAGAGTTTGAGAGTTTCTACTGACGACACAAGACCAATATTTTGCGCACTGGCTAAATACACCTAATGACTTTTTTTTTTTTCAAAATGGCGGTCCGCTCACCTCATCTCAAAAACAGCTGGCTCATGTCAAAAACAGCTGGAGCGATTGTTATTGCTATGTACACCTCATGACGTTTGTCTATATTGTCTATGCATTTTTGGATAACCTACAAAATATTTTGTGTGTAAGCGCCGACCGATCGATGGCTTTGATTGATTTTTCCTCACCAAATTTCCATGAAAAAACTGATGATGTTTAAATTAACAAAACAACAGAATGTACAAAAGGGAGGAGCGGCTTCATGTTGCTGTTGTGTTGGTGACGAGCGAAACGTAAGTAAATTAGCTTAATTTTTCGCAAACAATATGTAACACTTACATGCCAGAAAAGGGGAGAGGCCAGGAAGACATTACAGAGCAAGAGCGGAAGATATGTAATAGAAATAACTGGTCAGGCAGCAATTAACGGGTTCTCTAGTCAAGACTTCACTGGCAAAGTTAAAATATATTGTAGCAGCTATCGATTAGGCCTATCTTTCAAAGTTATGTCCGAATAACATAAAGTTCAGTTATCCCATCTACTGCTGGGACACATGACCTGGGACCAAAACACTGGTACATGTGGTTTACATGATGGATGACACTTGTTCAAAAGCCTTCAACATCCCATTACTTCATGGTGTAGTAAAATTATTTGTTTTTCTTTCTGTAATACTTGTGTTAAGTAATATTATTACATTTTTTCAGAGATGCCAAAGGGTGGTGGAGTCTCTATGCCTGGCCTGACCAGCCCACTCTTATTCTACCTACTCTACCTGAGGTCCCTTGGTCGCCTATTCCTAACCCAGATCTAGACCAAGCACCCTTCATAGAGCCCGTGGAAATTGCCCCGTCCCCGCCTGTGCTTGCATAAGGAACATAAGCCAAGTCAATGGGCGGAAGGCTACAGTTTAATATAAGTATAATTTGTAAGAATAAATAATTTCTATTTATGTAGAATATTTTTCGTATAATTTTTTTAGTGCTATCTTTACATATAATAGTTATGAGATAAGATTACTGATTCATTCCAAGCAATCTTAGAGATAAGCTTGCCGCTGTGTTCAACTTTAAATTGCAATGCTTGTTTTTTTATCTTTTTCTGTGTATGTACAATAAAGAACAAGAATAAGAAATAAAATGTATTATTTTGTAACATGAAATTCTAATATTAATATAAAAACTTTCCCTTTTCTATTATTTACTGCTGCGGCTCGACTTTACCACTATCTTACCGGCAAATCTACCCGAGTTAAGTTATTCAGGGAGAGTAACAGGACAGCTCTCAAACAGGCACAACCAGCTGTTTAAGACTGTTATAGCCGGGCGTTAAACCAAACAGACTGGTGACGGGCAGTGGCGTCACTGATGCGAGGGTTTTGGCACCATGCTCACCAACCCGCCTGCCCAGCGTGCGTGAGTATGATGGGCATCACTTCCAAGAGAGGCGAAATCTTGGAAAGGCCTATGTTCAGCAGTGTAAAAAGACAGGCTGATGGATAGATGGACTGCTGCTGATTGATTAACACATGGAAAATGACCAAATCATCATATTAATTTGATGAATTGCATTCATCAATAATTTAAACATATTTGTCTTCCCGCCAAACTTTTCTTTTAACATATTACTCTATATCCGTTCCGAATCTCACCAAAGTTAGTCCCTCAGAATAAGGAATTCCTTATTCTGAGGTTAGTCCGACAACTTTTCCTTTAAGACCGGTTCCAAAACCTATTGCTCATCCGACTAGTATTGCTCGGTGATAGGAGTTTGGTTTTGGAACGCTACCTAAGTACCTACCTTGGAATAAGGATTATTCTAAGGTATTTACCGGGTCCTTTCACTTAGAATAAAACATTTTGTATGGAAGAAAACAGTATAATTTTGTTCTGACTTAGTTCGCTAGATGACGTTGTTTATTTTATTTAAACTGGTTATATGGTATTACTAATTATATTTTTTAAGGGCAACACTTAAACAAATGTCACTCCGTAGACTCACTTTTAGGGATGTAACAGCGTTCATAAACATCGGTAAGATGACATCTCAAAATAGATATTAGAATTATTAAAATATACGCGTAAATTAAGACAAAAGTTTCGTTTATAATTTTCTACACTTTTTATGATAAATTGATGTATGGAACCTCAGAAAGCTAAATTTGGGTAACACCACTATTGCATTCAGTGCCTTGAGGTTCTGAGCGCTAAAACGGTGTAACTTTTTAAGATTCTTGTATGAAAAATGTGTAAAAAGGATAAATGCGGGATACACCACTATTGCGCTAAGCGCCTCAATTTCAGACTACGAAATCCAACACTGCGAACAGATTGAATTAATTAAGTCGATGTTAGTGACGTTTGCGATCGATGTATCGTTCATAGAAACATCGATGTTAATAAACGATATAGGTATCAATGTTTTGCAAACAGTGATGTATCGTTTACATTCCTACTCACTTTCCGTTTTCGATTCGTCGTGACGTGAACGTATTTTCTTTGCATTTTCGTGGTTTTTATAGTTTCTACTTCGCTGCTTCCCATATCGACCCCTTCACTTGTTTTTGGAATTAAATCTGCCTACTTGAACCAACCGACCCCTGCACGTTTTTGGACTCCCAACTCAATATCACATTCAGACTCCTGCGCCGTTTTTTGGATCTTGATTTACCTTCCGATTAGTAATGTGTAAACTTGGGAAATATCTGACAAAAGATGCCGTGTTCCTCAATGCAACGTGACTCGTAAGTGCCTACATAAATACCTACCCTTGCTCTATAGAACATTTATGATCCAAGATGATCCATATGAGTCTGTCTTCAGTCACAGAAGAAATAACAGTATTCAGTGCATAGCTTCGAAAATTGACTGTTACTCAGTCGCGTAACTGTTTTATTTAATTATTTATTGATAGTGATGACAATAATTGAGAGAAACTATGCTGGTTACACAAGAGTTTTGTCGAGTAGACTTAAATTAGGAAATTATTTAACAGAGAAACCATTGATGTTTAAAGAGAAACACTGTAATTTGTACACATAATTTTCATTACTTTTATCAACCACATACTGTGAATGGGATGATGGTTTCTGTACATGAAATCGAACTACTTATAACCGAAAAACCAGTTTGGGTATAGATAAGGAGGCACTATAGGAAACAGATATTGAAAATTTTTGCTTGGGGGCCGTGCCTCCTTATTGACACTGACCACATCATCAAGTTCAATCAGTTGTTTCATTTTATTTTTGCTTCAAGGTGGTGGTAAAGTTCAGTTGCACAGCTTCCCGAATCCTGATAAGGAACCAGACCTACCTATTTCGATCTTGTCTCTATAACATTGGAGGAGACTTATTGACGTTGGAGAACCATTTCATTTACAAATGTCGCAGAGTGCGACAAACATTTTGTATAACTGGTCCCGTGACATTATCAAAATATTAAATGACACCATAGCGGAATATAATACTAAAAATGATATAAAAAAACAAGCGTGTGATTATTATAAAAGTTTTTGATAAATATATATTTATCTCTGTTTTATAAGATTTTTAATGTAGTGTTGGTTTATTAAAAGTTAATAAAAAAAGGTAAAAATGAGAATTTTACTCAAGATATATTTCGGGCCCCACTGGAAATATATTCGGAAATATATCTTGAGTAAAATTCTCATTTTTACCTTTTTATTATTAACTTTTAATAAACCAAAACTACATTATTATAAAAGGAAAAATAAAAATCATTGATTCTCATTGTGTTTTTTCATTCACTGTTACCCATTCTTAACCAATATTATAGCCTAATTTTTTTAACTGTGTACTTCAAGCTGTCAAAATTTGTATGGAATTCACCCAAATTAAATACAAATTTGGACAGTTTGAAGTGCACAGTTAAAAAAATTGGGTTATAGATCAGCAAGTAGCAGTACAGGCAGGTACCTATTGTATATGCATATATACCTACCTCTTTGTCTATGAATATGTAGTTGTGATATTAGTTTCGGCTTGGTTCGCTAGATGGCGGTGTCGAACAAAATATTTTTTTAAAATTAATAAAGCAATTAATAATATTAATAAACGCCATTAAAACACCATTCTTTAAATTTCATGCATTTATTGTATTTTTAAAACATTACAGAGGTATTTGTTTTTTAATTAATGTCACAGAATTTAAAAACAGTAATTTTAAAAGACGTTTCCTCACTTTTTAATTCACTCACTATAGTCAAATCATGCAACCTTAGACACATTTCTTCTCAACTTTTTTTTACTGTGCTGCACACGAATATTTCACATGAATGAAATGCCTTTTACTGACCTTTACTCGACATAAAAACATCGGTCTAACCATTGTTCATGGATAACATCGATGCATACATCGATGTTTTATGAACGATACAACGATGTTTCAAAACATCGAGGTATCGTTTACATCCCTAGAATCCTAATCCTACCTACATATACATACGTACATAAGTAAAATGAAATGAAATAAGTTAATAAAATTATTTCTCGATACAAACAATGACTGAAAACAGTATCCACATTAATGGTTTTTGCCGTTGTTGCCACGCTCAAGGCAACTTCAAGAGTCTTGGTGTACCATACATATTTGAAAACAAAGAAGAAATTTACGGAGTCATGATACGAGAGACTTTGGGTATAATTGTAAGTATATAATTACAGTACCAATTTCGCTTTTTGTGAATAAATCGGCTTCAAAAGATAAGGGGGTAGATAACAAGAATTTTCTGAGATGTTTACATACCTGGTACTTTTTCACACATCCCAACCCAGCTGATAGCAATTCTTTTCAATTTTGTTTATCTTTTTTACTGTTGTCTGAAAGGTATACTTCTGTGTGTTTCTGCTGGTCGGCCAATTTTCATGGCGTCCGTCCCCCTCTCAAAATACTTCAACATTTTTAGTGAGAGTGGGATGGTGTGTGGGCAGATCCTTTCGGACTAGGTAGTATGCTATTTAATTTATTGATGTCAGAAAAATTTATACATTAGTATTTTTACTATGTGGTCGTCCTGTTGTTTTGTGCTATAAAAACTTCAGAAATAGAGTCTACGTACATACATTTTCCAAATTAGTTTAGAAAGAGGTTGATAAGTTATTTAATGAAATAATATATTGTATGTTTTTTAATTTCAGATTTCACCTCAGTCGGGAGGGAGCAGTGCATCGACGTACACAATATGTGAGTCTTGCATCGTCAGTCTGCAAGATGCCACAAGGTTCAAACAACAAGTATTGAGCTGTGAAACCAACTTTACAAAGATGGTGATTGAAAACATGAAGGTCAAATCAGAATATTCCGAAGAGGGTACGTAAAACTGCCTGGTGCACACTTATTGCCTATTCTCTCTTATTTTACAAGGCACGATTGCGCTCCATATGATTGTGGTTCCTGGCAGTTATGTAGTATCAGTCATTCGTCCGTTACCAACTTCTGTTTATTATTATGGAATTCCCTGAACAATTTTCAGTGTTTTTTGTAACAGAATACAGGAAAATGTTGCTCCGCATCTAGGTTTATCAACAATCAATGATTGAACAGGATAAATTCATGAATTTTTCAAGGACCATAACATCATGGTGAATGTTTTTCAAACATGTTATTTTCTGGTCAAGCTTAGCTTACACATGGTGGGTTTTCTACTTTTAAGAGCGTTGTCGACAAAAAACGGTAAAGCACTCGTTTTCAGGTTAAAATACTCGTGAATGGCAATCATTTACTGTAAAATTCTTTTAACACCACATTAAAAATATCTTAATATTGTAAGTGATCGGAATAGAGAAGTGAAAAATAATATAATTTATAAAAATACAAGCTTATTTTGAACTCCTGTTATTGAGATTTTACCGGATAGATACTGTTAGTATTGGTGATCAAAATAGAAACTTAAATTTAACTCATGTTTTTTACTCAATTTGAGAAACAAAATGGCGTAAAAACAATATTTTTGCCCAAGTTCATCACTGTTTTTATGTACTAATTGTTTATCAAAGTTTATTAATATATTTTATATGAAACTACTTATCCTTATAAAAATTTAATTAAAAAAATGTTAATGTTAATAATAAATATTGTAAAACTGCTCTATCAACGGGTGCGCGAGTCGAAAAGTCGTCGTGTCTCTGTCTACGCCATACATGCGAGAGTGAGAGCGCGTTTTTTACCGACAACACTCTTAATAACGAATACTTATCAACTTTTAATTTTTATTAGTAGAGGGAAAAGAGAGCCAAACTCTTTAGAGTTCAAGGGATTGATTTAACATTTAAAAGACTTGAAACTTTAACATTTTATAATTTTATTTTAATACCTATAACATTTATATAACATTTTACTTTACCACCTTTCTGCTGTTCGAGAATGCCGTTACCCAGCAGCAGAGAATATAAAGTATTACTACGTAAAGAAGCGACACTCACCTCCCCGCGCGAATTTAACATCCCCCGCGGTCCCCCGCAAGTTAGTGGCAAATCTGGTGGCACGTAGAGCTCGAGTAGCACTCGTTCACTGCGCGCGTATTTTGTTTTTTGTTTTATTACGATACTGATTTTTAATAAATATGGTTCGTTTTTGTGGTGTTTATGGATGCATTGAAAACGGAGCAAAAAATAAAGAACGCAGATTTTTTTTATTTCCTGCCGATGAACTAAACCAAGGCATTTTCTTTTATGTATTGGTTTAGGGCGTTAACTGCAACTCTCAAGCAGTTGTGTAACAGTTGGTAAGAATTTCAACATTAAGTTGAAATTTTAAAAATGAAATGTTTTGTGTCACTGTTCGAGCTGAGCAAATTTCAACATGTCCTAAAAATTGTCTATTTGTGCCCGAAGTACGGCGATAGAGCTCACCACCCATCACGTTGGGACGTAATATTTGTAGGTGAAACGCGGGTGTACCGAGTGCGGACTGTGACATGCATTTCAAAGTTCACACTCGGAACACCTCTAACACCCCCTCGAGCATTTGATTCAAGTCGTGACGATGTATATATTTTTAATACAAAAATAATCCACGGGGAACCAAATTAGGACCTAGGGATTAACCACGCTAAAATTTAGGAAGAGAATCATATAAGTTGCTGACTATAAATGTTGTCCCTCTCGATCGACGACGCTCACACGCTTGCTGCCAGCCCTAGACTAGCTCACGCACACACACAAGCGTGTGCGGACGAGCCAGATGCGCGGGTGAGAGTGTAGGTAAATAACTTGAGCGAGGACAAAGAAGTGTCGGGGGTGTGCCAGCAGTGTCCTACTTCTGCGCACCGCTTATACCTGTGCCAGACCTAAGAATGCATTATTTATTTCAAAAACATCATATATGTTCATAAGGTAGTGACTATTAATTCCGATGGCATTACAGAATGTCTAGGTTCCCAAATTTAAATTAAATAAGAACACTGATTAAAAACCAAACATTTCAAAAGTAAAGATAAGCCCTTACCATACTATGACAGCACCAAAATGTTTCCACCTTTAAATGGGCGACGCTCACACGTTTGGAATCAGTGCTCATCTGAACACAGTGATAGTTGGACGCCTTAACTTTAGTTGTCTGATCAGTTTGCTGACCGTAGGTAGACAGATTGCGCACTCATAAGTGTGCGCGCGTCGGCATTATGTTAACGCACACATTCAAAAACAATGCAATAGATTTTAGGTACCACTCATCTAAACTTTTGAAATCTTTGATTTAAACACGAAATATGAGAAAATAAGCTTTGTATGAACATTTTAAATTGCTTATATGTCGACTTTAAATCAATCCGTGTCCTTTCAAGATATATATTTGGGAACCTAGATATTCTGTAATCCAATCGGAATAGACACACACTATCCTAAGAATATCTATGATTTGCAAATGGCTTTGGTATTTCGTTTGTATGAACTAGGTTTGCTCCGCAGGCCTCTTAACGCCATTCTATGATTTTTTAGGGTTCCGTACCTAAAAGGTACAAAAGGAACCTTTATGGTGAGACTCTGTTAAAAATATAAAAAAAAAAGTAAAATAAATTTAAAAAATATTTTATAAAAATACAATATGGGTATCAAATTGTAGATATTGAAAAGTTAATTGTAAAAATATATAGTTTGGCTATATTTATATGCATCTATTTCGAGAAATCCTTGAAAAACCGTAAAAAATTATGTGTGTACCCTTATCTCCAAAACTGGTGGACCAAAAAGTATGAAAAAAAATCATTAATATGTGTTAACGTAAAGATTACAGGAAAAATAAAGCGGTTGAGAAATTCTCGAAAAAAATTGACTAAATTAAATTTATCATCCACAATACGGAACCCTAGGTACGCGAGTCTGACTCGCACTTGACCTGTTTTTTTAGCTTGATTTATCGGCTAAAGTCAGTTCTTCTCTTTCAGTAGTAAAAGAAGAGCTAGCCGATAATGCTAATCAGAGCGGAAACATAAGCAAGTCAAGCACTTTGAATAAAACAGGATACAAACAAATGACTCTTGATATCAAAGTTGAAGGTTTGAATTTCTTACTATTTTCTATTCTTCTTTCTATTACCTATGTGGTTAGATACTTCTATTAACCTTTAATTACCTGACGTCGGTCTCAGAGACTCCAGCGGCTTTTGTTTTCCAATTTCGGCCAACGTAAGCCATAGGAATCTGTGCGTCTATGTACCTTTTCATCGATGCCTTGCAATAATTTGCAAGCAATGAGGGGTTTTCAAAGTCAAATTAAAAAGTAGTACCGAACGACTCGATATTTTTATTGAATTTTAGCTTGTACTAAAAGTGTCAATAATTGTGTTTCTGGCAACACTAGATTCATGTATTATTGCTAAGATATATTGTTCTTTCCATAGTGAATTCTTAGGGAAACTGTGTTTTCCTATATTATTTTTACAATTAGCCACAACGCATGGGCTGACCATGTTGAAAGTTGAATGAAACACCAAGTAGAAAACAACACCATATATACACAACAAAATAAGAATATTTTTGTGAAGGGTGTTGTTGGATTTGACACTTGACTTGAAATTTTTTAGCCCACAAAATATTGCTGCCCACAGATTAAAAAATAATATTTGATATTTGACACTTGAAAGCAGGGTAACGCCGTCTATGTTTACCTCTGAAAGCTTGATCAAGGTCAGTCTGGAAAACCGCTCATTGTCAGGTGTATACTTGCGCGAATCCACTGTAGGTGATTAAAAAAAGGTTGCAAGTCGGCATTTTCTCTATGTAAACCTCATGGGTTTTTAGCTCACATTGAACTTACAATTTAGTTGACGGTGAATGTTGTTGCTTCTTGATGGAACGACATCTTCCAATATTAAATAAAACTTCTTGGTACTCGGTTCCACAAATATAATAATGTTTAATTACCTTTTAAGTTGCTACCGGTTTCGGTATTATTAACACCTCAAATACAGTGCCTGATGATGTCGTAAAACGACGAAACCGGTAGCAACTTAAAAGGTAATTAAACATTATTATATTTGTGGAACCGAGTACCAAGAAGTTTTATTTAATATTACAATTTAGTAGTGATTTTTTTTTTGTGTTTATTGTCACTCAGTTATTTATGTAACATTGTATGATATTGTTTTTAATTAAACGATATGGATCTTGAAATACATCCATCGACCCATCAGCCTAGTTCGTCCAGTGCTGGACATAAGCCTTTCCAGGAATTACCCATACTCACACACGCTGGGCAGGCGGGTTAGTGAGCGCGGTGCCGGAACACTCGCACCAGTATGCCGCTGCCCGTCACCAGTCTGTTCCATATAAGGCCCGGCTATTAGGGATGGATATACCGCCATCCATCGGTCCCAGGCATGGTGGGCCTCCTGGTTTTTTGCCTGTGAGCTGTCCTCTTACTCTCCCCCGAATTACTTGAAGGGGGTGTCCAAGTAAGACAAATACATAAATGTATAAAAATAATATTTGTTTTTACTAGTTAATAAGGTTTTTGACATTTGATAAGCGGTCTCTATGACCGCAGGTGGTTAGTTCTGTGACACAAATAGGGGGTTATAGTGGCAACAGAAATACATCATCTGTGATAATTTCAACTGTCTAACTAAAGCAGAATAAAATAAATATTTAAGGGGTCCCCCATACAACAGACATGTTTTTTTTGCCGTTTTTATAGATAATGGTACGGAACCCTTCGTGCGCGAGTCCGACTCGCACTTGGCCGGTTTTTTACATAAATACAGCCTCCTTCGTGTTCTGTACAGGGGCGACAATACTTAGACAACAATGTAAAAGTGGATTTTAGCTCGTCATTTGTCAATCAAAAAATATATTTTAAATTACTGTTTCCCAACCCTTCACTGAATCAATTGAGTCACCACTTCGATGCCGTTCGGCTCTATTTTAAAGAGCTGGGCTGGCTAGGGTGACTGACCGGGGGAAGTGCACAATACTCACGGTAGCGGAGAGTCCTTGCAGGACCATTAATCGCTTCCACTTCGAATTTAGAATTACTGTTTCCCATATTGTAATGGTTTTAGAGGCAGATACTAAAACATTTTTTTCCGTAGAAAAGAAAAAAAAGAAAAAGGTGAAGCGGCCACCTAGATCCTGCAGTAAAGGTGCGACAGGGAAAGCAAGTCAAGAAATACAAGGATCAGATTCAGACGCGGATTGGGCGGCTCCACTAGACTATATCAATGGTATTATTTATTTAATTTTGGACATGTTGAGAGAATGAATAAAAGTAGAGTGACGAAAGAAATTTATGGTGCACAAGTGGTAGCTACAGCTCAACTAGTTTTACATATGAGGGTTGGCAATTGGGCAATAGTTGTACCGCCACCAATCGGTCCCAGGCATGGGGGGCCACCTGGTTGTGCCTGAATCTGAAATAAATAACACGGTACTTGCCAGTGACCTAATGCCTTGAAATGATTACGAGACAAACTTATATTTGCGGTTAATTTCATACAGTGTGCTGCGCAAACGCCCGCAAAATTAAAATTGGTCTCTTAATCACGTAGAATAGATGGCGCTAGGTGTAAAGTAGGGTACAGTCATCTATTTTTAAGTGCAGTACCCGGTCCGTGAGTTCGACTTGCACGTAAGCTACAATTTAGGTTAAGTTGAAGTTTAGGTGGATACCCCCTCGAAGTAATTCGGGGGAGAGTAAGAGGACAGCTCACAGGCAAAAAACCAGGAGGCCCACCATGCCTGGGACCGATGGATGGCGGTATTACCATCCCTTATATGGAACAGACTGGTGACGGGCAGCGGCGTCACTGATGCGAGGATTCCGGCACCGAGCTCACCAACCCGCCTGCCCAGCGTGTGTGAGTATGGGCAATTCTTCCAGGATGACCGCCGCCGGGAGTTGCAAAGTCCTGGAAAGGCTTATGTCCAGCAGTGGACGAACTAGGCTGATGGATGGATGGATTAGGTGAAGCCAAACTTTATTTTGGATATATTAGACTTGATATCTTTAGAAATCTTAACTTTTTCAGATGATGCAACTGGCACTCGCAAGACAGACGCAAGAGATGTACCATGTACAATCTGCAACAAGAAGTTCTCCCACACCGGCCTTAGCAGACATATGAACACTCACACCGATCCGCGAGTGTACATATGTCACATTTGCCAAAACAAATTCACCTATGGCAAAGAATTAATAGAACACATTAGAATAGCCCATGTCAAGGACGAATTATATCCATGTAATGTTTGCAGCGACGTGTTTGGTTCGCCAGAGTTAATAAAAAAACATTTAAACGAACATTATAACAACGAACTCGTCAAATGCGACGATTGTGGCAGAGAATATAAAAGGCAAAGACTGCAAGAGCACATCAGAACGCACACAGAAAGATTCAATTGTGACGTCTGCAATAAGCGCTATGTCGGTAAACACAGCCTGATTTTACACATGCGTACGCATGCAAACAAAAAGCCGTATATTTGCGACATATGCGGACAAAGTTTTACGCTTGAAAGCTCAGTGAAACTTCACGTCCTAAGAATTCATTCCGGGGAAAAGCCGTTTGATTGTAAATTTTGTCCGAAACGCTTCGCAACCAAATACACGCGGGATTTACACGAAAGGCAACACACGGGTTTAAAGCCGTTTGTGTGTAACTTGTGTAAGAAAACGTTTGCCACCAATGCGGTGTTAATAAATCACGTGAAAAGTCATAAAGGCGACAAACCGTATTCTTGTGGCATTTGTGGGGAACAGTTTAAACAACCTTACACTTTAAAGCAACACGAAATTCGGCACACCGGAGAAAAACAGTTTAGCTGTGAAATTTGTTCAAAGCCATTCGGTTACAAAGGAAACTTAATGATACATATGAGAATACATACCGGAGAAACGCCGCATACTTGTGAAATCTGTCAAGAAAAGTTTAGAGCGAAAAATTACTTGCAGAGACACTTGAAAAAACATACCGGGGAAAAGTACACGTGTAAGATTTGTAATAAACAAGTGACTGGAATATACGGACATATGAAAAGGCACCGTGATCGAGGCGAACATGCAATACGTGATCGTGGCGAACATGGACATGTTCGCGAACAAGCGAATGAGTAACTAGAGGAACATTTATTATAACGGGTGTAAATAGACTATCTTTAAATAAAACCATTAAAAATTACTGATCATACTGAACAATTCCCATAGCTTAATTTTTAAGTTTTTTTTTTCGCTGGTTATACGCCATTTTAGGACATAGTTTTCATTATTTTGATATAAAAATGAACCATTATTTTTTATTAATTATCCGATGACCTTGTCACTTGAGAATTTTAGACATTATACTGATTGTGATGTGCGATTCCTTATAAAAAAGTGGTCTGTCTGTCTGTCTACTCATCTGTCATCTAGCTGTCAAATTAGTCGGAAGCAAATTATTATAAATTTATGTTGATAGCAAAGGACACATTTCTAAACAGCCATTACTCAAGTGACGTCACACGAGGGCAAATGGAAGTTGCAGCCTTTTCGTAAAAATATTCATCATCATGAGGTTTTTTAGACCCCGCCTTATTAAACCTAAATCTCAAAATGGTTTTCGAATTAACACACCTTAACATAATTTAATCTATGCCAATTGTCGTAAAGGAGTTATATCTGCGAAAACAAAACACTTCCAAATTAGAATTTGTATTAATATTGAAATATATATATATATATATATATATATATATATATATATATAAAGAAAGAAGGAAAGAAGAGTTTAAAAAAATTATCGTTTATTGTTATTTAGTATACATATAAATAACTAATATTCACACACACACACACACCCTCTCACGACCCTCACACACAACCTTACATACGCACCCTCACACTCACTACAAAGTAATAGAATAAGTTAAATTACTTTTAAGTTAAGTATCTTTATATAAAAACTAAAACTGTGTGTAAGAGCGGGGTCTCCTAATACAAGTATTTACGTACTTAAAAGGAGTCTCCAACCCAGCTATGTTAAACCGCTTTTAATGATAAATAAAGATTTTTGTATTGTATTCCTTACTGAATTTTGTATTGGCAGTTCCTTTTTTTAATTGGCTGGAATGTTTCTTCTGGAATATTGTTCAGTGTGATCAGTAGATATGTGTATACATACCTGGTATACAATTTTTGGAGGAACATGTCGTTTTTATATCAATTGCAAGTTTAGAAAAATTATGCAGGATGTTAAGATCCAGTTGCGGAAGCTGGAAACTGGCTACAGTACTCGTCCATACGAACAACTTTTACTATGGAGCCAAATCTCGAAACGCGAAAAAAATATCAACTGAAGCATAGAAATGTTACATACCTACTCGACCAAAATGTGTGAAACAACAGATGTTTTTTCTCGATTTCTCAATTTGTTTTCACGGTTGGTTGTTATGACGAGTTATATCGCCAGTTTCCGGCTTTTGCAACTTCATCTTAACACCCTGTATGTACGAGTATACTACGTTTAGCGAGACGATGCAAAAAGGAAATGCCGCCGTCTCGACTCTCGACACAAAAGAAACCGGCGGCCTCTGCTCGTGATGACCCGACCCTCGTACCATGATGATCATGAATCTTTATAAAAGGAAAAACGTATAGTACCCATTCCTGTACCCCCCGCGCTTTTTACCCTTTAAAAAGCGCGTGGGATACATATGGGATATGACTCCTTAGAGCTACACAGAAATTTACTTTAAACATAATTAGACACAAAGTAGATTATATCATGAATAAGTAACATATAATGAAACATGTATTTACTCATTTATTGATAAGAGTACTCCTGTGAAGTTTCGAATAAAATAGTCAAACAATTCTTGTTTTCCCATACAAACTTTGGACCCCCGTTTCACCCTCTTAGGGGGTGAATTTTTAAAAATCCTTTCTTAGTGCACCCCTAGACCTCTAAAGGAACCTACTCGCCAAATTTGGAATCTCTAGACCCAACGGTTTGGGCTGTGCGTTGATATGTCAGTCAGTCAGTCAGTCAGGTTCTTCTTTTATATATATATATATATATAAGATTGTATAATCTGGCCAACAAAATATTAAACCTATTTGTACCGAAAGGATACACAAAAGCGCGCGAATCTCGCCGCCACCGGTTGCTCTCGGCACCAACCTGCCGGACCATCTCGCACTGTGAGTCAGTTCTCTATCGCGCACGGGCGCTGCTCAACACTCTGTTATCGGAAGCACCACAGTGTGACTTGTTTGCAACAGGAATAGCGTGTCTGATGACGGAATTTAAGAGAATACCAGAAAGACGTATGAATGAGAAATTACTTACCTCAATAGTAATTTAGATTAAGTTTTTGTCTGTATTTGCCTAGATCCGCCTTTGTAACGTTTTTGGTGTTTTTATAAGTACTGTGTTAGAATTGTATATATATAACAAATTGAAATTGAAATGTGTAGTTGCATTTTGTAACAGAAGACATGTCGGAAGTATCGATTTCTAAAACTAAGTATCATTATACTGAGGGGTGACTGGACCGCTTTGCATCATCTCGCTGAATACAGTATAGATATATAGTCAGATGTAGACGGAGTTAGCCTATAAAAGGAATAAAGGAAGTGAAGACAAAAAGAACTGCATGTAAAAAAGAATATATAAAATTTTTTATAAAGAAATTATAATAATAGTTTGTATTCTACAATCAACTGTAACATATTATTATGTAACTGAAAATGTTCATGTACTTATCATTGTATATTATTTATTAAAACCTAATATATTCCATTTAACAATGAAATTGTTTTTGCCATTTTTTCCCAAAGTATTAAAACTGAATTGTTGAGCTGTTTATCTTAAAAACTTAAAATGATACAAATTCATACACTTCGAATTACATTTTATTATCGATGTATTCTGACGTATACAGGTATACAGTTGGTAGAGCTGATGTCGGGCTCGACTGTGGAGGTACCACCATCTTACTTGGAGACCCCCTCGAAGTAATTCGGGGGAGAGTAAGAGGACAGCTCACAGGCAAACAACCAGGAAGCCCACCAAGCCTGGGACCGATGGATGGCGGTATATCCATCCCTAATAGCCGGGCCTTATATGGAACAGACTGGTGACAGACAGCGGCGTCACTGGTGCGAGGGTTCCGGCACCGCGCTCACCAACCCGCCTGCCCAGCGTGTGTGAGTATGGGCAATTCTTCCAGGATGACCGCCTGGAGTGGCCAAGTCCTGGAAAGGCTTATGTCCAGCAGTGGACGAACTAGGCTGATGGATGGATGATTCTGACGTACATACATGCATGTCTTAACAGCAATAAATAAAAGTACAGGTAAGAAGGCGAGACCTGAGAATTGCGTTTGTGTGAGTGATCTCCAAATGTACAGTCAGACAAAAAAATTGCACATAGTTTTATTAATTTACAATTTTATAATATTTATTCTACACCTCACACTGCATCTTCATCAACTTGAAATTCACTACCGTCCCATGTATCGCCTACGTTTGTGATGACTCGCTCTTTTCGGACATCAATAGCGGCGGCTCGACCCACAAATTTAATTACATCTTTAAATTACTTTTTAATGCAAGTGCTCGTAAAGGCCCACTTTTTATGCATCAAAACCGAAAAAAGTCGATTATTTTGCCCTAGGGCTTTATTATTATGTATTTTTTTTATTTATTCACAATGGTTGGCTAACCTGCAGCCTTTTCTGTAAATCATAAATGTTATACCTTTTTTTTCCACTGTTTAACGGCTCTGGATACAGTCCTTTTGAGCCAATCATAATTTAAAGTTCACAAGATTATACTTGTTTTATTTCCTCACACTATGCATTAAAAAACGTAGTATGATGCACGGGCGTAAGAGCAATAAATTACTCGGTTACGTTATTAGCAAGTAATTGTGTATTGATAATACAAAATACAACAGTAACGCTATTTGCAGCAGAAAGATAATTACTTATATATGTTTCTCGATTAACGAAATAACCCAAGGATCTACACTAGCCCCTGAAGCCCCATGTTTTATGGGAATACATGAACTTTCATTATAGGAGTTGGGGTTCCGCCAAAAGGAGGGCGATCATTTAGGGTTCCATAGCCCAAACAAATTGGGAACCGCTGGTCTAGCGGACGCTCGGCGCTTCAAGCCAAGGACATAGTTTTAGTAAAGTACGCTATTTTTGATGCCTATCCGGGCAAATGGCTGCGGTGGACGAGATAACATTTTCGATGTGCAAAATATCAAAACAAAATATAGTACGTTTCAAATACCAAGGCCCCATTGCACTTTAGACGGTCATAAGGCGTTAACGATAGGATAAGTGATAACAAAAGATAAAGTACGTTTCAAATACCAAGGCCCTATTGCACTAGAAACTTGACAATGGGGCTCATAATATTTGCCTTTTGTTATCTAATTTGGAGCACTTCAAATTGGCACGCGTATCTGGCCAGGTATCTTTTGTTATCACTAATCCTATTGTTAACGCCTAATGACCGTCTAAAGTGCAATGGGGCCTTGGTATTTGAAACGTACTATACCTTTCACCGTAACGCATTAATGTAGACAGACTGACGTGCGTGTGTACGCCGGTGTCGGCATCCTTTGATCTCCTTTGTCAGCGCGCGAGTGAACAGACTAGACCTCATCACATCGTCATGGTATTTCTTGAATTTTTCTTACACTTCCAACCTTAGTGCATACCTCGGCTATGTCTTTTCATGTGCTGGTATATATCACTTATTTGTTTATTGCAAATCCTACAAGTATATTTCTCGCCAGTGTGTCTTCTCATGTGACTTTTCAGAGTAGCTTTCGACGCCAATTTATCATTGCAGACATCACACGAAAACGCCTTTTCTCCTGTATGCATTCTCATATGCGATTTCAAATTCGCCTTTTGCCGGAACGCTTTTTCACAGATCTCGCAGACAAAACTTTTTTCCCCAGTATGCGTGGTCATATGCTGTTTTAAAGTGTAAGGGAAGCTAAATTGCCTCCCGCAAGTATGGCAAGAGTATGGCTTGTGCCCCGTATGAATCGCCAAATGTGCTTTCAAATGGTTTTTGGACGCAAATGACTTATCACAGATGTCACAAGAAAATGGTTTCTTCCCCGTGTGTTGTCTTTCGTGCATAATCTTAGACCATTTTATGTTGAATCGTTTAGGACAGTATTTACATTGAAACGGCTTTTCTCCGGAGTGCATTATAAATATGTGGTTTTTCAAATGATCTGCCCGATTAAAGGACTTTGCACACACATGACATATAAAGGGCTTTTCTCCTGTATGTGTATATATGTGGTAAGTCAAATTCTGCTTGGAAATAAAACTTTTATTGCAATAGTCACACGTGAATCTTTGCGTATGCGTTCTCATGTGTTCAACTAAAGATTTTCGATTGAACTCCTTTTTACATTCATTACACTTAACGATTTCGTTAATGTAATGTGCATCCAAATGTTTTCTTAGCAACTTTGCTGAGTCTAGCACATGATTACACACATTACAAGGATACAGTATACCAAATGTGTGTGATCCTTCTATGTGTATAGACAATTCATTGCTTTTTGCGAAACTGTTGTGGCAAATATGACAACGGTAAATTTTTTCTATACTGTGAATTTTTTTCATGTGTATTGTTAGTCCTTTGCGGGTGAATTTTCTGTTGCAAATATGACAAGACTCCTTTCGCTGTTCCTGGCGAAGTTTGTGACGGTGGCCTTCGTTAGTGTGTTCTGAAACAAATACAAATAACTATAGGTACACTGGGTATGTCAGTCTTCTTCCGCGTCGTTACAGGGACGCGAGCCATGACAATTAGGGCTGCCAGATGTCCGGTTTTGGACCGGATAGTACGGTTTTTTAAACGCCTGTCCGGTCTAGAAAATTTTGGAAAACCGGACAATAGAATGTCCGTTTTTTTTTTTGAAAATACATATACCAAACTCACGAGATGGTACAATATGTGTGCAGTGTTCCTGTCTCCAATGCCTTCGTAGAAGGAGTTTTTATCGTAATGGGTAATGTATGGATGGACTGACGAAAGAAATCGACTAGGTGTGAATACCGTAAAAAGCGAATTATGTGTTTTCAGTTGCACTGAATTTAAAGAAACAATTTCAGGCAATAAGCAGTAGCATCCAGTGCCGAATATGTTAAAAAGTGATTTTTTACATACCAACAGTAATGTTTACTAAGTGTTTCATTGTGTTCACCCTCAGTAATTTCCGGTAATTTTTTCAGTTTGATATTTCGACAAATTGGACCAAAAAAGAAATCATACCCTTTGATAAAAAATGTTCGGTTTTTTTATCTGGACCATCTGGCAACCCTAAGGACGATAAAGGGAATCGCGCGGGGAACGGGCGGCAGGCTTATGAGAGGTAGGCCGTTTCCCTACGAGCGACGACACGACACGACAATATGCGGTGGCGACTCCGGCCGCCATACATTTCTATGAACCGTTTAGGTCAGGATCAGTAGTGCACTGTATTCAAACGAGTATTCAAACTTCAAGCTTTTATTAAGAGAAACAATAGTAGCTGTAGTGAACAAGTGAAGTGAATGTGAAGTGAACTAATTTTACAAACATAGGGCCTTATATTTATATCACAAACTACTCTTTTGTGTAGTGCATGTAGGCGCGATGTCTACAGAGCGCGGAGAGGTGAAGCGAGAAGAAGGACGCCTGAGGTAGGCCAGCCTGGACGCGAGTCAACATATTGTGTTCTCGCTCTACCTCGTCGCTCCGTCCCTCGGTCCGCTGGCCAGCTTCCTTTCGGGTTATTCAGGCTTGTTGTCCGCAACAGCTGCTATGTTGCATTTTTTTGCAGTGACGATAAAGCCGCTGTCCAGAACCTGTAGGAACTTGTCCACGGCGCGACAGACCGCACGACACGACAGTTCAGTTTGGTTTCATTACTTTTTTGTATCTACAGCGAGGCTAGCACGTGCCAGAGATAAAGCGTCTACAGCTATCCTACTTGCGCTCTAACACACGCCGCGTTTGACAACGTGCGGGAGAGCAAGTATGATGGAAATAGGTACACTGTATCGACGGGCTGTGCTAGACCCTCAGGGGTAAATAAGAAAATAATCTATTTTTATTATAATAACTTTACCTTTGCACGTGTCTTTTCCTAGTATAAAATTGTGAATACATTTCCAGTGTATTTTTTTTTAATTGATCTGCGAGCAGATATTACACTTACAAAAGATAATATATAAAGACAAACACACACATGTACGAATGTATTCCCAATTATAGGCAAACACAGCATGCCTATGGGACACTTAATAGCGCTCGAAGCGACTTGTTAAAAAACAAAAGACTCTAAATAATTTTAAATTAACATTAAAAGTAATAAAAATAGTATTACCACACTGTATATTAGACGAATAATATGGCCGTTTTTGATCTGAATCCGTCCTCAATTTGTATTTTGTCTTCATTTTATGCTTTTGTTTGCAAGAAGTCTGAGAAGTCTTCAGCAGGTTTGGTTTATTTTCTCTGTGATCCTGTGCATCACACAATGCTTCAGCATCTGTAAACAAAAAAACGGCCAAGTGCGAGTCGGACCGCGCAAAAAGGGTTTCGTACCATCACACAATACAGGAACGGAACCCTAAAAACATGGTAAATAATTAAACTTGCGGTTCTGTGGACCAACTTAACTTGACACTTACGATCTATTAAACTCTATGCACCTAAAGGGTCCAATTAAGTTGATCTATAATTACTTTCTAAATTATTGAATATTTCTAATTTTCAGATGTTTTCCTATGTCTGTGCTATAAGACCTACCCGTAAACAAAATTTCAAGTTTCTAAGTCAACTGGAAGTGCCCTATAGGTTTCGTGCTGGGGGCTCGGTTGGTGATCATTGAACCTTGTTCCTGGTCCCTGGCCGGGTCTCCGGTATGGGTTCGGGCGGTTGATTGGATTTCACCTTGTATAATAATATTTTACCTATAATTTTAATCGTATATATATTGCTACATAAATTAAATAAACATTTAATCTAAGTAGTTCATGTACATTTATTATTTTATTACATATATTTTTATAAGATTAAAATTTGACTTGTGAAACGTGTATTATATATACCTACTTTGCAAAATAAACTTTTTGAATTTTGAATTGAATTTTGGTTTTGATTCCCTTGCGAGTGTCAAAAATTTGTATGAAATAGATTATGTAAATATGCTATAACTTTTTTTCGCGTTGAGTTAGAAGCCTGATTTTTTACAGCACCATGGGGCCGTAGACTTCTTTATTTATGTCTTTGTACATTGGTTTTATAGTTAGTTAAATTACAAACTAGAAAAGATCAATCAGAAACAAACCCAAAGACAAGAATTTGAAAAAAATCCCCGGGGCAGGATTCGAACCTCGGTGGCGCAATTGGTAGCGCGCTTGTCTTGATAACATAACAATTATTTTTTTCAAATTCTTGTCTGGGTTTGTTTCTGATTGATATTTTCTAGTTTGTATTGAACTCTAATAATATTTAGAGTATTCATAGCGATGGATTTCGCAAAATAAACATAATCTTAATATGTTTTCGTTTATTATTTGGTAGTAACATAGTAAGTTTATACACATAAGATTACTGTTTTCTTTTTATGTATTCCTGATCTTTTTTCGGTTTGCTGGAAGAAATCTCTCATAGAGATAAGCTCGCCGCTGTATACTAATTTTAATGTTTACGTGTGTAATTAAATATTTTGTGTACAATAAAGAATAAGAATAAATATATGCTAATAACAACATACCTTCAATTTCATATTTGACGTCCAAGTCATTAGTTCCACCATAATTTAAAAATTCATTTTTCACATCTGAAAAAGAATGACATAGGTAGGCAATTAATTCTAATATTATTAAAACTGGCGTAAGCTGACATACTAAATTATTATTACATACGGCTTGAACGGTTGGCATATAATCAACAACAATCACATGTGAGTGTTCAAGTATGTAGTAATAATTTGGTAATTAATTTCTCTACTATTTTATCCAAATTTAAATAAATGAATGTAATTTATTTTTTACACGGTTTCTACTAAAGGTGTCAAATTGAAATGAATTTTTGTAAAAGACTTTGTAAAAAATGCACTTGGATATGTGCTTACACTTTTAACATTACTAACTTAATTATGTTAAGGTGTGTTAATGCGAAAACAGTTTCGAGATTAAGGTTTAATAAGCCGTATTTTCGAACTTGTGGTCTAAAAAACCTCATGATGATGAATATTTTTACGAAAAAGCTGCAACTTCCATTTGCCTTCGTGTGAAACTTGAGAAATGGCTGTTTAGAAATGTGTCCTATCAAGATAAATTTATAATAATTTGCTACCGACTGATTTGATAGATGGATGACAGATGAGTAGACAGACATAGATAGATCACTTTTTTTATAAGCAATCACACATCACAATCAGTAAAATGTCTAAAATTCTCAAAACACGTTTGACAACGGTTAATTTATAAACCAAAATAATGAAAACCTTGTCCTAAAATGACAATGTTACCGATTCGGTGAAGCACATCTTAACTTCTTGATTTTGAACACAAACACTTTGTACTACCTAGTTGTTTCATAACATAATTATTATATTTGTTGAATATTAAAATAATAACTATTCTATAACTATAATAAATAACTATTCTGTATCCCCTGAAGATGGATTGATTTCCGAAACCGGTTGGGAAGTGTGCAACGGGAAGTGTGCAACAAATATAATTATGTTATGAAACAAATAGTACAAGTGTTTGTGTTCAAAATCAAGATGCTTTCTATGTTTCATCAAGTGCCGACAATCGCAAGTATAAATCCTATAAAACATCTAAACTTATTTGACAGGACTAAACTAAATTTAAGCGTTCTGTCCTTGTCTTTTCGATAAAAACAGAAAAAGACAGGACACTTAAAATAAGGTTAGTCCTGTCAAATAAATTAAGATGTGTTATGCCGAATCAATACCAATAATAGTTGTTTATCAAAATATTGTATGATAATAGTTTTACAAAATTATAAAAGTTCATACGTTCTTCAAACTTCACCAGTTCTATCTTTAAATTCTCTTTAAACACCACATCAGTGAGTTTCTCCTCACAGCTCAGCACTTGGTGCTTGAATCTGGCCGCATCTCGCAGACTGATGATGCAGGACTCACATATTGTGTATGTCGATGCACTGATCTCTCCCTGCTGTGGTGATATCTGAAAAACACATTTAAATGATAAGCATATTTATACACATATTAAAATTACAATGATAATTTATATTCAGGACCCGAATCTACAAATTTCACTATAATAATTCGGCTAAGTTTTCCGTAGGGTAAAAATGACTGCCGGCTGTCAAAACTAATGATACCGCAGTCGAATGGTAAGGTAACAAGATACTTATTAAAACTAAAACGGTCCGACCTACGTGACATGGTAGGTATCATAACTGGACACTGCAACCTAAACAAGCACCTTTTCACCACAGGGGGCACCGATAGCCCTCTATGCAGAGGGTGTCTTCTAGAGGACGAGTCAGTGGAACATGTGCTACTCCACTGCTCTGCAACCGAAGACATGAGACGAAAAGCAGGGATTGCGACGAGCTCCAACTTCCCTTCACTGGACCAGTTTATGTGTCAGAACGCTGAAGCTGTTCGGCTCTACTTTAAGGAGCTGTCCTGGCTGGGCTGACTGACCGGGGGGAAGTGCACAATATTCACGATTACCGAGAATCAGTGCAGGACTCATCGCCCCCGCTACGAATTTAGAATTTAGATTTAGGGTAAAAAACAAGCAAATAAATAAATCCGCGATTGCAGAATATCTGCTAACACCTGCTTTAAACCACCAGATAGAGCATCATGACCCTAAAACCTTCTCCACAGACCGCCACTATTACCCAAGGATTGTACGAGAAGTGATAGAAATTGAAAAACTCCCCAAAAATTTAAATTGGGAAGACGGGTTTAAGTTATCTCGCATGGAGTTTGGTCATCCAAAAACCACACAATTGATCTTCAAATGTGTGCCTCAATACTATTAGAGTTGTATGTGATGATATTAATAATTATTATCAAAAGACAAAGTGCAGGTAGATAATGATAAATGATTGTTTTACATAACATTATATCATTGCAGTATAGAAACGCAGAAAGAAAAGTAAATCAGGATGTGAGGAGCTCTGAACCGGGATTCGAACCCGGGACCTCTCGCTTACCGGGCAATTGCTCTACCAACTGAGCTATCCAGGTCTCAACACAACTCATGAATTTACCGATGTGCTTTCCCATACTGCAATGATATTTTATAGATACCCACTTTTTACACGGCGCCTAGAGTTACTTTTCTTTCTGCATTTCTATACTGCAATGATATAATGTTAATTTATATCTCCTTGCGATGGATAAATCGCCAAGTGTTCAAACATAGAAATTTATTTCTATCATAGTTTAGATTGTTTTACAGCTAACGGCTCTCCAAGGACATTTACCATATCACCAATTAGCTTGTGACGATGACGGCCTACAGAGGCATCGAAACGTAAATCACATACCTGAACTAGGTGTCATACAATACCTCATGCCAAAAGAAAGAACCACAACTCACAATCCCATTGGCTTTTTTCATCAAATTAAGATTTCGTCTCGCTCTTGGCCAGAAGAATTTATTATTACTATGATATTGAAGGACACTCACAATAATTAATATATAAGTCAGATTTCGCCTGAATAGTTTCACTGTCAGTAATTATCATACATTTTATCCTGAGACAAACAGGACTATGGACGGTGGCAATCCGTTTGGCAATACAGATCGCAGCGCGGCGGGCTCGTCGAGATCGGTGCGCGGATGATGGGGCCGGCGAGTGAAGCTGTTGTTCGTCCACCAATACACTTACAATAATATCAAAAGTTTCCCTGATGATAACTGCATAGATCTCTTCTCTGTCTTCAGGCACGTATGGAACTCCGAGACTCTTGAAGTTGCCGCGAGCGTGGCAGCAACGACACAAGCCGTTGATATAGATGCAAGTTTCAGACATTTTTACTGCGACTTAAGTATTTATTTAAATTTCATGTCAAAAAGAGATCCCACTTTTGAAAATAAAAAAATAGAACCACACAAATTCAGTTCAGTCAAAGCTGTCCGCGCTTGAATCCTCTTGAATCCTACCACTACATAATGTTTTTTTTTTAATGGCGTTCCAGAAAGAAAGGTTGTGAAAAACAGCTGGAGCGTTTGTTATTGAACTCTTCTTATTCTGAGGTTATTGACCTCATGACGTTTGGATAACCTATACAATTTTTTAAAGAACTTTTACGACTTTAATTTATATTAGCTGGTAAATAGCAATGGTCCTTGATTTTTTGGGGATAAAATATGCCTAATAGAATATATTCTTTCAAGGTCGCGAGTTCCGAAAACGCATACTTTTTGAGATATTATTTTTTGAAAAACCCATTTTTTTCTTTCTTGACTGATGACGTTGCTCAGTGATGACGACCAGTGATTTTGAGGTCCGTTCCGGTTCGCAAAAAAAATGGTTTAGACGTTTCAAAGTTTAAAAATTAAGCTGGTTGAGTATTATGAGATGTAACCCTAAATCAGCGTTTTTAGTACATACATATTTGTTGTTTAAATACAGCATATGGTGGCTTTGGCCTTTGAGATAGACCCCGTAAGAAAAATGGCAAATTTGATAGCCCCCTAATTCTTAATATTTTAAGAAAAAGAATATGTATAAACTCTACTCATGGAATTAGTATGTACATGTCATTAAGTAGAGTCATGTTATGTACATACTAATTCCATGACTCTACTTAATGAGCCATGACAGCCCACAACTGAAATGCCATGGTAAGGAAATAAAAAAAAATTGGCTTCATTTTCATCTACGAGGCCCCCCTGAAATATAATTCAATTACATTTTAAATCCAAATTTCGGTTTTGAGTCAACATTTTAAACAACATATACAATTTTCAGGTATCTATCTTATATCTCTAAGAGCTAGAGACCCGTGACGTACGGACAGCAGAGTGACATTAATAGGGCAACGATTTGCCCTAAAAAGGGACAAACGGACGCTTGCAATCTTGCACCCGTTTTGCTTGGCACATTTTTCGTGTTGTAGTACCCTCAGAATAAGATATTCTGAGGTAGTACTTAATAGTCTCGTTACCTACAGGATACGTTATAACAGGATAGTTCACAAATCAACGCCTGCAAAAGAGATGGCATGTTGGGTCGGTGTCGCCCGATTCCAAACTGAACCACAGAACCTCAGAACAATAATTCCTTATTCTAAGCACAGAACCCCAGCCCTGATAACCGCTCCATCCATCCATCAGCCTAGTTCGTCCACTACTGGACACAAGCCTTTCCAGGACTTTGCCACTCCCGGCGGTCATCCTGGAAAAATTGCCCATACTCATAACCGTTCATAAATTAAAAATTACGACAGACTCCAACACTGACAGCAGGATAAGTACAATTTACTACGCGTGCGACAGATTGGCATTAGAACCCGTATCGCGACCCCAGCAGCCACTGAACGCAGCCATTAGTTCTTCGCAGCTCTATCGACAGGTTTCAACACAAAAACCAGAATTTGCAAACGAGATAGCATTAGATAATACCAAGTTTATGAACGCAGCTCAGTGGACGCAGTCAATGTGTTCATAGTAACTATGGTGAGGTCGTGTTCAATGCAAACAAAGACGATTTTTTTAACGCTACAGTCAAACAGTGCAACATTTTTTAGAATTAAAAAGTGCAACATCACATTTTAATTTTGGTATATTGAGATGACCATTATGATATACTGAAATGACTTTTCGGCCCGAACTGACCTTCCGCGTTTATTTATTGTTGTTAGTCGATATCAACATATTGTCACGACATGAATCCCCGAGAGGGTGTCCAACCAGGGCGCGCCGCGCCTGTAGAAAAAAGTGGCTTAGACTCAGAATAATAATTATTCTGAGGGCTTAGAGCTGTATTTTAAAGTTACCGTTACCAGGCGGATAATAGCCCTTGGTATGAGAGTACCTTAGGGTGTACTGATAAATATTAGCCCAATGGTTCTCCGAAAAATATTTCTTTTTATCTTTCTTATTTTTTTTAAATCTGTAAGCGAAATTTAATAGTACAAAAATGTAAGTATTTTTGAAATATATTTCTGTTATTTTTATAATTAAATTAAAATTAATGAAAAGCCTTAAAAAGGCAAATATAAATATTTATTTCAAGTTTATTAAAAAATTAAATTTACAGCTTTAAGAAAACTAAGAAAGAAAAAAATATTCTTCCTCTTCTTCTAATTATCTTTTTTTTTATAACACGAAGTTTAAATAAATTACTAACATAATTAATTATTATTAGAGTGCATTACAAACTTGCAATCAATCAGAAACAAATTTAAAAGGACAAATATTTTGAAAATTTCCTCGAGCCAGGATTTGAAGCTGCGACTTCCTGCTTACATGACAGGAACTACCGACTGCGCTACCGAGGTTCGTATCTGGAACGACGAATTTTTCACCATACCTGTACATCGAATTCTTTGTAACTACTCGATATACCAGTTTTTAATGCACATACTGAACGCTCACGAGGGCGTTATGTGATTTCATGCCTTGCTCATTCTGAACAGAAGGCGCTGTCGTCGATACAATACCTGTTCATGCACAGGTGTACACGAATGAAACTTCCGAATACAATTTAGGTTTGTATTGTCCTTTATACAGTGTTTTTTTGATAATTTCGTACAAGAAAACAAGCGTTCGTATGCACTGACAGAATTGGAGTGAAGGTACATTTGATAAAAATAAACTCCGAGAAAAACCGCATTGATGCTTGCTAATAGTTTTACATCAGGCGTTAACATCCTGCCCCCGTTGAAAATCTTCTTTTCAACCTTCTAGTTCTTCTAGAGTAGGCAAGAGACACAAGCGAACTAAGGGGCGGCGCAGGCAACCTCTTGGTGTGGTCACATCGGCAACTCGGGGTATTCCATCCTTGGGACCATAGAATAGTCTTGAAATTCGTCCGAGCCTCCAGCAGAGAGGTGGAACATCGTCTTCTTGCAGAAGTACCAAGTCTCCTACGTTTGGGCTTGAAGAGTTGCTCTTCCATTTGTGGCGCTGTTGCAACTCGGCTATATATTCACGCTGCCAACGTTGCCAGAAATGAAGATGTATTTGCTGCAGTCTAGCGTAGCGCTGCAGGTTGTTTGGGCTGCAGTCCTCCAGAGCAGGTGAAGGTATTGCAGTAAGAGCCCGACCAATGAGAAAGTTTCCGGGAGTCAGGCAAAGGAAATCATCAGGAGAGGACGATAAAGGACAGAGCGGACGGCTGTTCAATATAGCCTCTACTTGTGCGAAAAGAGTGGTTAGTTCTTCAAAAGTTAAGTGTGAGTTACCCATAACGCGCTTGACATGAAATTTTGCAGACTTTACACCGGCTTCAAAGATTCCACCGAAGTGTGGAGCATTAACGGGAGAAAAAAGGAATTTGATTCCATCCTCACTTGCAAAATCAGATAAAGAATCTGCGTTGGCTTTCAAAAATTGATTTATTTCTTTAGCACCGGCTACAAAATTACGTCCGTTGTCACAGAACACTTCAGTTGGCTTGCCTCTACGTGAAACAAATCTACGAAATGTCATAACGAAAGCGTCCTTTGACAGATCGCTAACGGCTTCAAGATGCACACATTTGTATCTTAAACAGACGAACAGGCAGAGATAGCATTTTATAACTTTGGCACCACGACCTTTCTTGCTTACAATAAAGAAAGGCCCGGCAAAATCTAAACCGACTGTTTTAAATGGGAAGTCTGGCGTGACACGTTGAGAGGGCAAGTTACCCATCATGGGCTTCATAGTCTTACCTTGTAGTCGTCTACACTTGAAACAATTATGGACTATGCGTCGAGCTAGACGTCTACCATTTATCGGCCACACAAACTCTTGAACAGTTGCTAGTAACAATTGTGGTCCAGCGTGTAGGTTACGTATGTGCTCTTGTTCAAATAAAATTTTCGTAAAATGATGAGCAGCATGCAAAAGCACGGGATGTTTTTTGTCAAAATTAAAATCAGACGCTTCCAATCGACCACCTACTCGAATAACTCGATCATCACTAAAAAATGGAGTCAGTGATAAAATAGGAGATTTAGGACTCAGTGATTTTTTGCTAGCAAGCAAGTCATATTCAAGTAAAAATGATTCTCGTTGTGACAAGCGACACAAATTAATAAAAGATGCATTTAACTCGTCAACAGATAAAGGACCAGAAAGTCGATCATTTGAATTTCTCATATTATGTATGAAGCGTAACGAATAGGCAAGTATTCGTTTTAATTTAGTTAGGCTAGAGTAGTTTTCTATATGTATTATTGGATCTTTGCTAGTTGTTAAGTTTGTTAGAGTTGATTTAATTTTAGTTTCAGGTAAGTTTTGTAAATCTACTTTATTATTATTTAAGATAGGCCAAGCGATTTCAGGTTCAGCAAGATACGACGGACCTGACCACCATAGCATTGCGCTACTTAGTTGGTCTGGACTTATTCCCCGGGATATCAGATCGGCAGGATTAGAAGAAGTTGGTACATAACGCCAAGAAGCAGAGTTTGTAAGTTCGCAGATTTCTGATATCCGATTTGCGACAAAAGTTTTTAAATTTTGGAAGCTGCTATGGAGCCAAGCTAGCACGATTGTGGAGTCGCACCAATGAACTTGGGTTTGTATATCGAATCTTAATGATTCTCTGACGGCTTTACATAACTTGGCAGCCAATAAAGCGGCGCATAGCTCAAGGCGCGGAATGGTAGTGGCTTTAATTGGGGCCACCTTAGATTTGGAACAGAGTAATTTGATGGTAACCTTATTATCAGAATCTACAGAGCGCAGATAGATGCAAGCTCCGTATGCGTTCTGGGATGCATCACTGAAAGAATGTAACTCTACTGATGAAGGTTCATCGCAGAGAACACGTCTGGGAACCTCGAGGGTAAGAAGAGTAGGTATCGTTGTGGAGAATTTATTCCAGTCCCTTTGAATGTCACTGGGGATCGGATCATCCCATGCTAGTTTTTTCAACCATAACTGCTGCAAAAGCAGTTTTGCTTTGATCACACAGGGACTCAGCAATCCTAAGGGATCAAATATTTTAAAAAGCGACGAAAGCATTAGTCGTTTGGTTAGGTTGTGATCATCAGTCGGGGGTGGAACTTTAAAGGGAAAATGCAATTGATCAGTACTTGGGTTCCAGCCCATACCTAACGTGGAGGAAGATTCACTCAATATCAAATTATCCTTTGAGTTTGTTGAAATTGAATCTAGGATAACAGGTAAATTAGTTTTAAACTTTCTTAGATTAAGGCAGCCTTCCTGAAGAGCTGCAGAAACAGTTTGATGAATATAGCGTAGAGTATGTTCGCTTTCGGATCCGGTTATCAGATCGTCGATGTAGAAATCATGTTGAATTATTTCTTTAATCGTGGGATCCGAGCACTCCTCACCTAGTTGCCATAAACAACGTGTACTTAAATAGCTGGAACTTGCCATTCCGTAAGTTACAGTATTCAACTTCCACGTTTTAATGGGCATGGACTCATCTTCTCTCCATAATATAAGCTGAAGATCTCGGTCCTCCTGATTAATTAGGACCTGGCGGTACATTTTCTCGACGTCACCGGTCAGGAGGTACTTGTATTGTCGAGCTCTTATGAGAATGGAGAAAAGTGAATCCTGCATGTTGGGGCCTACGAAAAGAAGGTCATTGACAGAATATCCAGAAGAACTGGAAGACGAACCATCGAACACAATCCTAATCTTTGTGGATTCGCTACTGTCCTTGAAGACAGCATGGTGACAGAGAAAATAGGCTGTTTGTGGTTTAGATGTAGGAGACTCCGAGAGGTGACCTAGGTCAGAGTACTCACGCATGAATTCGACGTATTTAGATTTGACTTCTGGTTGCTTTCTGAATCGATATTCTAAATGTAATAATCGTTTTTTGGCTGAATTATAGGATTGCCCAAGACAATCTGGTGAATCTTTGAGAGGCAGACCTACAGAGAATCTACCTGAAGGTAAGCGGGAAGTGTGAGCCAAAAAATGGGCTTCGCATGCCTTCTCACTCTCACTTAGTTTAGATCTTAGGGGAACCTCCTCGAGCTCCCAGAACTTAGTGAGCTCTTGATGAATTTGGATATCGTCATCATTCAATGATCTTGAAATGACTGAGTGGTTGCATTGAACAATTGTGTTACTAGAGATATTTGTAGGAATAGGACCTGATATAATCCAACCAAACTGGGAGCTTCTTAATTTAGGATGATTGAGACCGAGAGAACGTTGATCGCGGCCAAGAATATCCCAGAAGAGATCGGCACCGATGAGGACTTCAGTCGGCGCTGGCTGGTGAAACTTAGGGTCGGCAAGGTGAATATCTTTTGGTATTTTTAGCTTTGATATATCGATAGGTAGCCTGGGTAGATTACCTGTTATTTTGGGTAAAACAAAGAAGCCTGATGTTACATTAAAGTTAGTAACTAGTGACTTCAATTGAGCTACACAGGTTTCTTTGACCTGCCCAGTGTGATTGTTGCCAATGCCTACAACGTTGACTAGGCAATTAGAATTTATAGGCAAAGACAGTTTGTCCTTGAGAGATTGGGAGATAAATGAAGACTCGGAACCACAATCTAAGAGGGCGCGAACCTTTTCTCTTTGATTTGTTCGAGGATTCACAACCTCAATGAAAGCTGTAGACAGCAACACTTTATTTGAATTTTGCTTTGAAAAGTTGACTGTAGTATCGTCAGTGCTGGCAGAAATTGTCTCAACAGCACTGGAAATGGAAGCATTATTGTTGATTATATTGACGGGTTTATGTATGAGGCTATTATGTCTTCCTTTGCATACACGACATGGGCCCATCACGCATTTTTGTATGACGTGACCGCTTCTCAAACAGTTTAGGCATAGCTTCAACCTATGTACTTCAGCTATACGCTCCTCTACGCTCTTTGCTATGAAGGTAGGACAGTCGTAAATACGATGCCCTTCACTACAAACAACGCAAGTTTTAGAAGGAGGAGTCACAGTATTGGTATTTTCACAGCTGGTGCATGCAAAAGATTTTGTGTATGGTTTAGAATTATGGGCCTGAGCCTTAGATGTGGACGGAGTTGACTTATTATTATAGGAGTTCCGATATATAGATTCCAGAACATCAGCACGATCGAGTAAAAATTTATAAAATTGATCTAGGTTGGGATAGTCTTTCAATGTACCACGCCATTCCTCCCATTTCAGAGATGTGTGAGTGTCCAGCTTGGAGCTCATCATATGGATGATCAAAACATCCCACTTGTCTGTAGGCTGTCCAAGGCTGCACAGTGCTCGTAGGTTTTTTGTAACGTGATCCACTAAAAATCTCAGTGATTTATCGGATTCGCGACTAATTGATTGAATGTTTAGCAACGAATTTAAATGATGATTTATCAACTGACGCTTATTATCATATCGATCGCATAATAATTTCCAAGCGTTTGTATAATTAGCGCTAGAAACCTCTAAGTTAGAAATTATGCGTGCTGCATCACCCGTTAAGTATGACATAAGGTAATGAAATTTATGAATCGGAGCAATACGCTCATTGTTGTGAATTAAAGATAAGAATGTGTCACGGAACTCAAGCCAACGAAAGAATGATCCGTCGAACTGCGCAATTTGTATTTGAGGCAGTTTAAACCCAACTTCATAGTGATCGAGATTACTATGAGCTGATGCTGAGTGACTCGAATTCAGGCTTTCATTTTGACGAACACTCGCGTTTTGTTTTTGAATTAAGCTCTGGGCTAAGGCAATGTTTGAAATAAATGACTGCTCAATGTCATCTCGCTCATCTAATTCGTTAGTTAAATTACTAGGAGTCATCACCTCTATTTGACTTTGCAAGTCGTCAAATCGATTTGAAAGTGTCTCAAATTTAGTAAGTCTAAGTGATAATTCGGCTAACTCTGTAGTCGTCAGCGTACTCTTTGAACTGAGTTGAAATACATAGTTTTTGAATTTTGTAATTTGGCCCTTTACTGAACTACGTTTTACAAACAAATCTTGTAAAATTTGTTGATCTTTTGCAATAGTTTCACCTCCCATTGTTTACCAGAATTAAATATGTATGCAATGTAATAAGAGTTTGCTAGTAATAAACACTATTTAAATGACTTAAAAACACATAAATACAACGTTTGTTTACCATGGAAATGAAACTCAAAGCAAAGAAAATAAAAATATTGTTTGAAAATACGAGTTCTAAATAAAGTAATAAAATTTGTCTCACGCTCCTCGACTAGGCGTCACCTTAACCGCGAGCTCTGTATCTGCGCTTGACCTGCTCCTTTTGAGGGTCCGCAATGGCTCGATTTATCGCGGCTCGTCGTAGGTAACGTTCGAGTATGCGAGATATGCCTGGAATGTTTCGGCGAAACAAGTGAATATTGATTGTAAAATAAATAAACACAAAGAAGGGAACAAAATTCTACTATAGGTTACTAGTGAATATTGATTGTAAAATAAATAAACACAAAGAAGGGAACAAAATTCTACTATAGGTTACTATTTACACTTTGTAAGTTTGTAGAACATCACTTATTATGTTGCTGAAATAGGAATAAAGACCTTGGTAAATAGGTAAAAATAATTAGGTAAATAGTAACTAGTAAGGTAAATCGGTAACTTTTATGTAACTTGGGTAGAAATTCACACTACGATAAATAATATGGGAATGAATTTAAATGAATTGAATGTTTGATTTACGTTTGGTAACTGTATAAAAGAAATTTGCACAAGTATATAGCTTACAAACAGACATTCATAGGTAGGTAAATAGGTTTGGTTCGGAAATTTTGGTGTAGTTATTGGACGGGATAAAAAATAGGAAGGGCACTTAGCTGCATTGGCCTGGCTGCGGTTCGATGCTGGTTGCTGATCGATGGACCGGCGATGGCTGCAATGGCTAGACCTTCAAGTATCCCGTGGATGAATTGGATGTTGATTTCGTAGCTGGAAACGGCAGCTAGCAGCGACGTATTGATTTGTATATAATGGCGTCACGCTCCGGCCGGTTTGACCAACTGAATATTGCTTCTTTTTCGAAGAATTTTGATGGTCCTGTCACGGTCGCCAGATGTTCATGCACAGGTGTACACGAATGAAACTTCCGAATACAATTTAGGTTTGTATTGTCCTTTATACAGTGTTTTTTTGATAATTTCGTACAAGAAAACAAGCGTTCGTATGCACTGACAGAATTGGAGTGAAGGTACATTTGATAAAAATAAACTCCGAGAAAAACCGCATTGATGCTTGCTAATAGTTTTACATCAGGCGTTAACAGCAGTTATGTCTGTTGCATCAGACAGTTAAGAAATTCAAAATTATATGTTTTTATTGCAAAATCCATCGCTATGAATACTCTAATTATTATTAGAGTGCATTACAAACTAGACTTCAATCAAAAACAAATTTTCTGATTGAAACAAGAAAAAAAAAACCTACATAAAAATGGATCTACTGAGACTTTTATTTTGTGTTGTTTTTAGGGTTCCGTAGTACCTAAAAGGTACAAAAGGAGCCTTTATGAGGCTATTATTGGGGGAGAGTAAGAGGACAGGTCTCAAACAGGCACAACCTAGGACCGAATGATAGATATCCATCCCCAATTGCCGGGTCTTGTAAAAAATATATTGGTGACGGCTAGCAGCGTCACTGATGTTTAAGATATAAGATATTTATTTACCATATAACAAAGCGCGTTATATAAAAGGTTTGTCAATTTTATTATTACTATAAATATCACATTAAATGCAAAATATGTACAACGTACATACATAATCGGTATACATATGAAATCCATTATTAAAAATGTGTGGCTAAAATTAAAATTGTCATATTAATTAAAAAATTAATTCAAATGTCTAATTAGGAAATGAACATGGCTTTATGTTTAAATTCATGAATTCATTAATATAGTAGAATGGATTATTCTGCAAGAAAAGTTTTACCGTGCCGACCAACCCGCCTGCCCAGCGTGTCTGTTTTATACAGCCTTGAAATTTGTATTAATAATAACTGAACAATAACATTTTAACATTTTAATATTTTCATCTAGAAGCAGTGTTATTAAATAAAAACGCAGTTTTTCGTGAGCGCGTGTTTCTGGTGGTCGTAACTGTCACGGCTGAGGGCCCTCTGTTTTAAACTAAAAGGAAACGTCATTAGTTTTGATTGATGCAAAATGAGGTGCTCCATCTGACTTTATATGCAGCCTTAATAATACAAAAATGACGTTTTGACATCTATACAATCAAGTATCAAGAATATTAGCCAGAATGTTAGCGCGGCTGAAGTCGCGGGCAAATGTTACCTAGTAGTTTATTTTTTTTCAAGTTGTGTAATTTGAACGGGCAACGGAGTCTTACTAAAATGGTTCCTTCTTATCCTTTGGATAAAGATTCTTATTTAAGACGATATGGAAAAGTTTTAGCGTCCCTGTTACTCCACATGCGAAAAAACCCTCAGTGCGAGAGGGACGGATTCGTGGAAAAGTTGCAAAAAGTCGGTTTTTTATTGATATAAAATGTACTAAAGTTGCTATCAAAATTTCGTCTAACCAGCGGGCCTATTATGTATCTCTAGTTGCCAACTGAACTGGGTGCCTATCATCAAAAACATAGACATACTATCGAATTCCGATTGTCTAAGGATATGTTAGCACTTGAAGTGACGACACAGTTCGTAAATGGTTCAACACCCACCAAAGGCAATTTTGAAAGTTCCGTTTTTATCTGTGTTTTTGATGATAAGCACCTAGTCCAGTTGGCAACTAAAGATACAGAATAGAGGGGCAGGTCCTGGATATCGTTAAAACCCATCTAATAAAATAAAATTGCAGTCCATATGTCATCCTAAATTGTCAAACCAGGAGAATTGATGCCGAAAAAGACCTCACTATATTTCTATTCAATATTTCTATCAAGCCGAATTTCTCCAATCGCGTTTCTGTTTTAACAGATCCCTAGAAAAAGAATCCAAAAACAATATTTTTTTTTTTTCAAAATAATACATCATCTACTGAAGTAGATATGCACGTTCTTAAAGTGTCGATGTTTTTTTCGTAGCGCCTTAATTGAAATGACGACTGAATACTTAATCAATAACTTAATCAAATTAGATGTAATAAAAACGAAAAGAAAATGGGTAAATGCTCTATTTATTTTCAAAATACTTGTAAATAAGTACGAAATATACTGGGTGTTAAGATGAAGTTGCGGAAGCCGGAAACTGGCGATAATTACTCCTCTATACGAACTACTTTTACTACAGAGCCAACCCTCGAATCGTGAAAAAAAATCAGCTGTTCCATAGAAAAGTTACATTCTGGACCCGTATGAACCAACAGTTTTTTTTCTCGATTTCTCAATTTTTTTTTTCACGGAATGTTGTTGGTATGCACGAGTACAATCGCCAGTTTTCGGCTTCCGCAAAATCTTAACACCATGTATAAAAAATAAGACTTAAATAAATATTATGTAAGTTTCAGGAATAAAATTTTATTTTTCCTTCAAGACTGAATACAATTTTTTTTCTATACTATTTAAATTACTATACAAGGTCAGTATACCTGTTTAAATAAATAATGGAATAAATGTTATAAATTTTTTTTAAATCTATACTATTAGTTAAATAAACAAGGTGACTTTTTGATCATCGTTCAAATTCATACTGGAGGTTTGATAAGTGATCAGCATCATGAATCAAAAACAGTTTTTGTGAAATTTCGTATAATGAAATTTTTACTTCCCATAGTAATTCACTATCAGTCCTGAGTGAATCACTATGGGGAGTCGTAATTTCATTTTATGAATTTTATAAAAATCGTTATTGGTTGATGATGCTGATCACTTACCAAGGCTTAAGTATGAATTTGGACGATGTTCACAAATTCACCTCGTATATGTTACGGTCAAATAAATAAATTTGGTTAGTATTAATAATTACCGATTGATATTAATACGAACAAATCCACATTTAATTATTCTGAAAGTAACATATACCTATTTAAGAAGTCACGTTATGAGCGTAGCTTGTTTTCTTCTAAAGAAACACACACACACATACAGTGGCGTATTAAGGCGCTCTTATCCCAAAATCAGTAATTTCAAATTCAAATAGAACTTTCAAATATCGTCTAAAACTTCCAAAAAAAAAATGCGCAATATAGTTCGAACCTTTATCTAGGTCTTCCACGCATGTGTTACACGATCAGATAAACTTTGCTCGATATAAATAATTCACGAACACAGCATGCAATAAGACCTTTCAAATCATGCCATTTCCATAATTCCACTCTTTTATTAACGAAACATATCTGGTAATATTGCTCTTTAAATTATCTAGGTCGACCACGTAAGTGGGTTTTAGTAAACATATCCCTTATTTTTAAACAATTTAAAAACCGATAAAAGCAACGAAAAAGTACAAAAGTGTGGTTATTTTCTTTACTCCTTACACGTAAAGAAAAAGACAGAGAGTCACTCTTTTGGGATAAGAGCGCCTTAATCCTAGGGGCAAAAGGGCCATGGCCCGGGGCGGCAGGCTGCGAGGGGCGGGACAAGCTGCACCTCGCGCTCAGCTTTGGGCGCCTTTCATTGTCAATCGTTAGGTACCTATCTGGTTTATTTGTCCAAATCTTTTAATTTATAAAAGCAAAGACATTAAAAAAATTGTTCATCGGAAAATATGTAATGAATTAATGGTTTGTATTTGTTTGTAAGGTATTTTTAGTTGTTTTCATTCATTATCATCACAGCCCACATCAACACACTGCTGGATTTTATTTAATAATTGAAATATTTTTGCTTTTTTCTCATTCATTTATGGGGCGATAAACCTCAAGGCCCAGGGCGACAAATCTTAAAATACGCCACTGCGCACACACACATAAGGGGGCAAAACAGAATAACTGTACAAAACGCACATCTTAATATTGTTTTCTTCAACTATGAATAAATAGTATGTAATAAATACCTTTAAAAGCAATTCGCGGTAATTGCTTACTAATAATTAGGTTTTCACAGGAAAATTATGTCATTTTATACATTACATTCAATTACCGTATAAAGCTAAATGCACATTTTATTTATATACTCATCCAGCAGCCCGTATTCGTCCACTGCTGGACATAGGCCTCCCCAATATTACGCCACTCTTGGCGGTCCTCAGTCATCCTCATCCAGCGGCCACCCGCAACGTCCTTCAGATTGTCAGTCCAGCGGGCACGCTTACTTGGAGACCCCCTCGAAGTTATTCGGGGGAGGGTAAGAGGGCAGCTCGGAGGCACAAAAACCAGGTGGCACACTATACCTGGGACCGATTGATGGCGGTATATACATCTCTAATAGCCGGATCTTATATGAAACAGACTGGTGACGGGCAGCAGCGTCACTGGTGCGAGGGTTTCGACACCGCACTCACCAACCCGCTTGCCTGGCGTGTGTGAGTATGGGCAACCTCCCCCCCAAATGAATTACACTCCCAATAAATTTATATACTATTGGCAGCGTATAGTCATATTTAAAATACAAAAAAATTATGATTTCCTCAACAACAAAAAAACTACAGTTAGGGATGAATAAAACACATGTCATGTTTGACAACCTATTATTTCATTATTTCTCAACTAGTTTCGCCTTGTCGGCATTATCGAGGGATGGTTTGTTTAGACATTGCACAAACACTGCGTATGGATAAAGGTAATTTAACGAATTCGTTACCAAGAGCCGACAATCGCAAGTATTAAATAACTCAATCGTAGTCAGCTCTAAAAAAAAAACTTAAAATGGCGGCTATGACATGTAAAATCTTAAAATTCGCTAGAATTTTAAGATTCATTATTTAAGACATTTGTAGAGGGATTTTTAAATAAATTCAAAATAACGCGGCAGTTGATTAGAGCAGGATAGACAATTCAGAAACAAAAGCGTTGGTGCAGGACGGAAGTTTAGCTTGATACTGGGCCTTAAGACGAGGCCTTCCTTAGGCACACATCGGCTTTGCAGTTATAACCCGTAGACTTACTTTCATGAAGTTGAAAATCGCATGCGCCAAAATGCGCGCGAAACGATTCAAAACGAGTCTAATTTTAAAATCGACTAAAATTACAATATTGCATTTAAGTCATTTTGAACTTACATCGGTTAATAAACAAGATTTTCGTATTGATGGTAAAATATGACACATGAAAATCAAATGGATTAAACACAAAACCAAAAAAATACTAGAGACTATTTTCAAAAATAAAATCTTTTTAGCGAAAGTTTTCCAATTAGGTAACGCTACTTACAACGTAAAGATAAAGGTTTGAAAAAACATATATATAAGTTTCATATTCATTGCGTCTGTGGTAGATTCAGTATAATCGTTCAAAAACTGTTAAAAAAGGAAGGCCTCCTCTTAAGAGTGTGTTTACCGTTGTACGAGTAATCGAATGCAATCGAAATGTAATGTATAAAATGACATAAATTTCCTGTGGAAACCTAATTATTAAGATTGGCACAACGGACGAGCAATGTGCATGCTCTATTTCTTATTCTTAGAGCGTTTGTCCACGGTCCGGAATTCCATCCGGCATATGACGGACCGGGAAGCTGCATTCAAACGCTGAGAATAGCTAGGTGTGCAGATAATAGCTTTTCCGCTCGACTTCTCTTCTTGCCTTCTTGGTGGTGTAAAACATAACAGCAAAATAAAAAGAAAGCACTGTCTAACCCAGATGTAACCCGTACAGGGGCAATTTGCAACTGAAATCGTTGATCGAATGATCGCAAACGCCTGTGATTGGATATGTGTGTATGCTACGTCATCGATTTTTTCTGATTTTTAACTCCAATCATCCTGTCCTTATTATCAAATGACCCCGCCCTCTAAAATCAGTATTGTTGTTTTAACAACAGTTTCAGTCCCCCCCCCATTATTACCATTTAATACTCATATTACCTCATCTACGCAGACCAGACCCCACCCTAATTTCAAATGGACAGTCCCCAGGCAAATTCGGCATGTTACACACGGCGTCGTCAGTTTCTGAACGCTCGCTGTTTTGCAATTAGCCGTTCGGCAAATTTGTTAAATGCCCGCTGTTTTGTGATTCCCCGAAGGCAAATTGTAAAATGACTAAAAAGCCGAAATCGAAAGTCTCTGAGAACGTTATTCATACTATAAATATACATATACTTACTGGGTGTTAAGATGAAATTGCGAAAGCCGAAAAGTGGCGATAGTACTCGTCCATACAAACAACTTTTACAGTAGAGCCAACCCTAGAATCGCGAAATAAAAGCAGCATTTTCATAGAAAAGTTACATAGCTACCCGACCAAAATATATGAAACATTTTTTTTCCCTCGATTTCTCAATTTTTTTTTCACGGAGAGTTCGTATTTACCAGTACAATCGCCAGTTTTCGGCGTCCGCAACTTCATCTTAACACCCGTATACACTTATGTCAAATCAAGATCTATAATAATATTATTACAAATTATTGGAAGCAGATTTTCAATGAGTTTCCCACTACATGCAATTTTTAATCCATAGATGGCGCTATAGTAAATTAGGTATTGTATCTTTCATCTGCTATGGCGAACATATAGTTCGACTTTGGATAAGTCCATGCTATTAATGCTGGGTCCGAAATAGCATTTCGGAACCAGTATTAACTGCATTTTGGAACCTTTCTACGAAAGCTCAAATCCATTAAATGTGAAGGATTACATTAAGTTACTTATCGATAAAATTTAAGTACAATAGATTACTTATATCATTAATCGCGCATCGATTACTATCGAATTTGATCGACAGCTACACTTAACCTACCTCGGATTAAGCAATGACGCGCTTTGGAGTTTATCAGTAGCGCCCTCTACAATTTGTTTTACATAAGGAACTACACCTGTTTTTACCATTTCACTTACACCGGCCCAATTTGTCTGGCTAACCTCCTCTGACGCGCTTTGGACTTTATCAGTGGCGCCCTCTACAATTTGCTTTACATAAGGAACCACATCTGTTTTTGCCAGTCCACTTACACCGGCCCAATTTGTCTGGCTCACCTCCCCTGACGCGCTTTGGAGTTTATCAGTGACGCCCTCTACAATTTGCTTTACATAACGAACCACACCTGTTTTTACCATTCCACTTACACCGGCCAAATTTGTTTGGTCTACCTCTCCCCTTTCTCTGTGCTTCTTCAAATGTTTATATTTACTATTCCCACTGACTTGCTTATTGCAAATGTGGCAGTTGAACTTTTCCCCAGTGTGTCTCCTTATATGCCTTTGCAGTGAAATCTCGAATCGAAATTGCTCTTTACATATGTTGCAAGTGTACGGAGTTTCGCCTGTATGTATTCGCATATGCGTTTTCAAGTTCCCTTTATGATTGAAGGGCCTCGCGCAAATTTCGCAGCTGTACTGTTTCTCGCCAGAGTGCGTTCGTTCATGGATTTTCAAATTTCCTAGCTGAGAGAATTGTTGTCCACAAGCGGCGCAAGAAAACGGCTTTTCTGAGGAATGTGTTACCATGTGGAGTCCCAAAGTTCCGTTGCTGGCAAATGTTTTCTCGCATATCCTACAGACAAACGGTCGCTTCCCAGTATGCTGTCTCTCGTGCAATTCACGTGGGTACTTCCCCGGGAATCGTTTGGGACAAAATCTACATTCGTATGGCTTTTCCCCGTAATGTACTACCGAAATATGGCACTTCAATTGCCTTTCGAATTGGAACGACTTTCCGCACGTTTCGCAAATGCAAGGTTTCTTTCCTGTGTGGGTGAATAAGTGAGAAATTAAATTGTGTCTCTGTTTAAATACTTTTTGGCAAATGTCACAAATGTAAATTTCGTTGTGGATCTTTCTAATATGTTCTTTCAGGCCCGCCCTAGTGTATTCCTTCTCGCAGGTATCGCATTTCACAGTTTCCTTGTTATAATGATCGTTCAAATGCTTTTTTAAAAGCTTAGCTGATTCAAAAACATCGCTGCAAACATTACAAGGGTAAGATGTGCCGTCGACATGTTTTAGTTTCAAATGTATAGTCAAGTCTCTTCCGGTTTTAAATTTACTTTGACAGATATAGCAAGTGTAAACTTTCGTTTCTTTGTGAGTTCTCATATGTTTCGGTAGGCCTTGATATGAAAACATTTTGTTGCAGATAGGACAGGGGGTGTCTTTTGGGTCAGACTTGCTGCTGCGGGTTGCTGCATCTTCTGAAAAGAAAAATACTTGATTGTTTTTTAATGCGTTTCAAGATGGAAAACCGGCCAAGTTTTATTATTTGTGAGTGGTCACGCGAAAAGGGACCTGAAGGGATACAATTATCCAGAGAAAAACTAATTTTTAAAATTATTCCTGAAAGCTCTAATTTGCCAAGTACTTTCAGGTCTTTCAGGTCCCTTTTCGCATAACCACTCACATTTTGCTTGGGCTTGAACAGACTGACAACAAAGTGATCCTATAATGGGTTCCGTTTTTTTATTTTGAAGTACGGAACTCTATAAAAGGCCTCCGGATCTAATATATACTACGCTTAGCGAGACGATGCAAAGAAGGTCATCACCCCGACTGACACCTGCCACCACGTTAAAGGAAATGCCACCGTCTCGACTCTCGACACAAAAGGAGCAACCAGCCTATGACTGAAAATCATTTATAGTTGCATTTTATTACTTTATTTTTTAAGATTTATATAAAAACGGCTCACCTCAATACGTGTTATGATCGGGAAAGCCGACCAGTTTCAGCAGATTTAGGCTGCCTTCATCTGGGCGAGTGAAGACTTTTACGCGACGACGTTACGCTTCACGATCATAACACGTATTGAGGTGAGCCGTTTTTATATAAATCATGAATTATCCTCAAGTTTCATTTAATTCTATAATTTATTTGTAACTGTCGTTTCCCAAAATTAATTATCACAACACGGAGGGGTAAATGGACCGCTTTACATAATTTCACTAAATACAATAAAAATAAAATATATCGTAACGACATGAATCCCCTGAAGGGATGTCAGGGGTGTTCCGAGTGTGAAATGTGAAAATGCAAGTCGCAGTCCACACTCGGTACACCAGCGTTTCGCCGACTGTTTTTACGTCCAAACGTGATGAGTGGTGAGCTCTATCGCCGTACTTCGGGTACTAATACACACTTTTTGGGGCATACAGGTTTCCTTACGATATTTTCCTTCACTGTTCAGCAAGGGGTAAGTAAGACAAATACTATGCAGATAAATTCCGAAAAACTCATTGTTGTATACGGGTATACCCGACCGGGGATTGAACCTGGATCTCAAGATTGAGAGACCAGAATTCTACCCCTGAGCAGTGGCGTGTATAGAACTTTTTTCCGAAAAAGCAATCAGAAGGTCAAGTTTGACTTATAAAAAAAAATGAAAAAATTTAAATAACACTTTGAACAAAGAAAGTTTGTATGACGCCAGTGTAGGCAGTGCCAGTAAAGTGAACATTTTCATACCAACTTTTTTTCCCTAGTTTTATTTAACTTTTTTAATTTTTTTTATTGTAATACTTGACCTTCCGATTGCTTTTCCGGAAAAAAGTTCTATGCAAGCCACTGCCCCTGAGCTACCGCCGCTTACCTAGATATGAATACAGTTCATATGTAAGCGGCGAATATCGCTGAATACAGTATAGTAGAAAACATTACCTTGACTGAACTGCGGCGGGGCAGCCCATTCGGCATCAGAGTCCGAACCCTCCTGGTTTCCTCCCACATTGCCACTTTTGGTTGACCCTGCAGCTATTTTGTATTTTCTCTCTCCTGTGATCAAAATTTTATCTCGATTTTGTTAGAGTGCAATACAAGATGAAGAAGTAGGTGGTAGAGCTGATGCCTGGCTCAACTGTGGAGGTACCACCATCTTATTCGCAAAACCCCCTTTTTAATTCCCAAAGTTATTCGAAGGAAGTCGAGTGCGAGGGCTTTAAAGTAAAATTACATTATTAGCCAAATGTAATCGATTGTAATATGGTATTAAAAATTGTAACTGGGTATGTAGATGGTTACAGGTGGTAGAGCTGATGGCGGGCTCGACTGTGGAGGTACCACTATCTTACTCGGAGACCCCCTCGAAGTAATTCAGGGGAGAATAAGAGGACAGCTCACAGGCAAAAAACGAGGAGGCCCACCATGTCTGGGACCGATGGATGGCGGTATATCCATCCCTAATAGCCGGGCCTTATATGGAACAGAGTGGTGACGGGCAGCGGCGTCACTGGTGCGAGAGTTCCGGCACCGCGGTCACCAACCCGCCTGCCCAGCGTGTGTGAGTATGGGTAATTGTTCCAGGATGACCGCCGGGAGTGGCAAAGTTCTGGAAAAGCTTATGTCCAGCAGTGGACGAACTAGGCTGATGGATGGATGGATGTAGATGATGAAAAGTCACAAGCGATAAAAGAAGACTAGTTAAATAAATAGTTACGAAATAATTAGTTTGTATTGTTTGTCATTTTGTATGTATGTATGTTTTTTCTCGTGTCTGTGGTATTTTAAAATAACTTAATTTTCTTTCTTTCTTTCAAAATTATCTCTAGGTTAACACATAACTCTCTGCCGCAGAGACGCTTTTTTATATATATTTTTTATGCAGAAATCCACAGCGAAATATAACAAAGATTAAAAAATATATATTTCCTAATAATAAGACCAATAACAGAATTCAGTTTTGGTTAATTTTTACATATATGAGTTCTAAAACAGCAAAATTACTTAAATTGTAACAGGTTTATAAATATATTACATTTTACTTTTATGAGCTTTTGATTATTTATTAGTATTAAAACAATTGGAAAAAATTAAAAAAAAATTATAACTCGATATATTTCGCCCCTGGGTGAAATATATCGAGTTATAATTTTTTCAATTGTTTTAAATTGTAAAACAAACACAATAACTCAAATTAACCTAACAGTTTATAAGCAGAGGGGACTAAATTCGCTCAGTTGTCAATCTGGGAGCGTATTTCAGGAAAAAAAGAGAGAAATAATGTTTGATTATGTACCTATCTGTTTGATAGGTCACCTAACTTGGGAGTGAACAGAATTGAGACATTTAAAAATATGATGGAACCACTGCGAATGATCCCTTAGCTAGACAGTTTATCGTCCATTTTTCTTGTCCATGACGACAATGCGGCCAAGAGTAGGGTTGAATACTACCATTGTATGTAATTCGACCATTGTATTTTTCAATAAAATACAGAAAATTTTATAGTGTTCATTTTTACGTTTTTTACGTGTATTGTTTAAATTTAATATAAATAAAACTGATACATGGCTGACTTGTAAAACCGCTGGATGAACCATACGAAAAATTTTCAAATTTATATTTTAATTTATTTTATGTAATTAAAAAAATTATGTAAAAACTTATCACATAATTAAGCTTCAATTAAGGCTTCAAGCTTAATTTAGGTTTTCTTTTATTTTAAGTAATTGGTTTGAGTTTTTATTATTTCGTGATTTAGTAGTAATTTATAAAATTTTGCATGTTTATATTTTTATTTCAGTTTTTTTTCTGTTTGTTAACATTGTAACATTATGCGAGTGCTGCGTGCTCCTATAATTTGTATAACTCTGCAGCACTAATGTATAGTCAATAAGTTGATGTTTGTAATCGAAGTATACAGTTGGAGCTCCTTGATAAATAAATAATAGTAGTTTATGCTACAAGGGCGCAAAAGAATAAATTACGAGGATGATTTAAAACACGAGCGTAACGAGTGTTTTAAACGTAACCGAGTAATTTATTGCTCTTACGCCCGTGTATCATACTACGTTTTTCAATGCATAGTGTGAGGAAATAAAACAAATATAATTTTGTGAACTTTAAATTGTAATTGGCTCAAAAGGACTAGGTATCCAGAGCCAATAAACAGTGGAAAAAAAGTATGACATTAATGGTACACAGGAAAGGCTGCAGGTTAGCCAACCATTGTAAATAAATTTAAAAAATAATAATAATAAAGCCCTAGGGCAAAATAATCGAGTTTCTGTTCGGTTTCGATGCATAAAAAGTGGGCCTTTACGAGCACATGCATTGAAAATAAATTATTTGCACTATTCATTACTACGTTAAGTATATGATTCATTACAGTGTTACAAGGATATGATTGCGCCTGGATGACAGTCCACAACAACTTTGGTTTCTTTACTTCTTTACTCATTGTATAGACTACTAGCTTCTGCCCGCGGCTTCGCCCGCGTGGCCTACAGGAAACAAATTACATTTTTTTCAGAAACAAACATTATAAGTGCTCTCACTCCCTCTGGGAGTCAAGGTGTAGTGCTCGGCCGAAAAACTTGCATGCTCAGACTACGAACGCGCCCTGCTCGGCCTTCGGCCTCGCGGGCGCGTTCTCCGTCCTCACATGCTCGTTTTTCGGCCTCACCAGAATGCCAAACGGACTCACCGATCAAAGTTTTTCCGAAAGAGTGTCAAAATCCCTATCAGTTGTCAAAAAATTTCAAATTTGAATACAGCAGCGTAATTGGCGACCCCGAATGCCCCTTGAGTTTTATGCAAATCGGGATACTTTTTTTGGACCTGACAAAAAACTGTCAAAACTGTTTAATTTTTTTTTGGTCATATAGCCCCAGCTTGACCGATCACAATAGTTGAAACCCGAACTCCCTACAATTAGCCTTTCGGGAGATATGGCCGATCAAATGTTTGGCAATTTTTTTTTTTCGACTTTAGATCTTGCCGAGCCCTTTTCTTAGAGTACCATGAACATGGGTCTATAGCATTAGCTGTTTGGGAGATACGGGCCTGTAAAGTTTTGACACTTTCGGCGGGTAGATCTCGTCGAAACCTTTTCCTAGACACCCATCAACATGGGTCTAAGTCTAGCCGTTTGGGAGAAACAGGCCGTCAAAGTATTCACATAAAAAAGAACTTTTTTTGGTACCCCGTGGTCCAACCCCTTCAACCTTCCATTCCAAAAATATTTTGCTGGGATATTGAAAGATATAGATAGATTGTGGATATATAGATAGATAGATACCTCAAAAGGAAAAAATGGAACCCTAATAGGATCACTTGTGTGGCTGTCTGTCTGTTCGTCTGTTACAGCCGATTTGCTCTGGCACACATACTTTCAAGAATTTTCATGTCCACTATATTAAATTTCAAAATCGATGCCATTTTCATAATTAACGTCCCAAAAAACCATAAAAACGACACCCATATTGATATTTACATATTTCAACATATCAACCCCATCGCACCCCAACAGGGGATGATGGTATTTCACGTCCACTTCGTTGGATTTAGAAATAGTTGTTGTTTTCGTAATCAGCGACCCGATAAACCATACAAACGATACCCATGTTGATTTTCAGAATTTGTCACCCCATTTCCCCCATCATCATTTTGGAATTCTGAAAAAACCTGAAACACATGTTTACTCATTTATAGATAGGAGTACTCTTGTGAAGTCTCGAATAAAATAGTCTAACTAATCTTGTTTCCCCATATAAACTTTGGACCCCCGTTTCACCCCCTTTGAGGGTGAATTTTGAAAAATCCTTTCTTAGTGGATGCCTACACTATATAAGGTATCTATATGCAAAATTTCAAGTCTCTAGGACCAGTGGTTTAGGCTGTGCGTTGATATATAAGTCAGTCAGTCAGTCAGTCAGTCAGTCAGTCAGTCAGGACTTTGAATTTTATATATACAGATGTAATTACCTATGTAGAATAATAATAATTATGTTACTAAACTTTAAGTTACTTTGCTGTGTCCGACAGGGTCGATAATTGATACTATAAATGTTATTTAAGACCTTTCGAACATTATGGTGCAAATAAATTTGAATTGAATTGACTTCTTGCATTTTGAAATGACAGTGATGTTATTTTTCGAAAGTTACACGTATTATAGAAAGTTAGGTACATTTATTATAGAAAGATTCAAAATTGCGAAACAAACAAACGTGTAACGTGTATCTTTCGCCATTTTCAACCGTTTAGTCATAGCAATATTTACAGTAATTCTATAGATTACAAGGCCGGCCAAACGCCAGCACTTCGGTCGGCCGGCTAACCGACAAATTACCACAGGAAAACCACTTCACAGCTCACATTTAATAAAAGTTTTTTTTTCATTTCATTTACAAATAAAGTAAATTAAAGCATATTATGTCTTTTTTGTGTATAAATTATCTTATGTACATGATAGTAGTGGTAGCCCGGCGCCGCCACAGTCTAAGAAAATTTGCTCACCTGGAAAATCTATTGGCCAGCCTTGCTATAGCCCCTTACTACTTTTCCCCAATAATTAATTAATATATATATAATTTTGTTTTTTACAATTTATTTATTTTTTAGTAGATTTGTATTAATTGTACTCACGGAAGATCGACGAGAGTTAATTTTTCGTTTAGTTATATATAATGTCACTGTGCGTCTTTTTAGTTATAAATTTATAACTCTGCATTAGCGGACCTAATGTGTGTAAAATCACAATATCGGAAGCCAGAAAAAATGGCATTGAATCGTATTGAATCCAAGTCAATAGACTAAAAAGGTTTCAATTTTCAAATTCTCACTTTCTCTTTGTTACTTTGTACAAAAAAAAAAAAAACTACCAGGAATAGAAGAGCTTGTATGATTAGATTGATGGATGTGGAAGAGGCGAAAGAGGTGTGTCTGGATCGTAGCAGATGAAAATCTGTAGTCTCTGCCTACCCCTTTGGGAGACAGGCGTGAGTATATGTATGTATGTTTTTACTCACCATCGTTTTCGAATTTGATTTTCAGGTTACCCTTTTCGTTTTCATTAAATTCCCCTTCATTTTTTAAATCTGAAACAAATTAAAATATAAATAGAAAATTCTACACATATACAGGATGTTAAGATGAAATTGCGGAGGAAACTGGCGGTAGTACTCGTCCATATGAACAACCTTTCGTGAAAAAAAAATAGATAAATAGATAAATAGACGAAAAAAAGTAAGTAGTAAGTAATTTATTTATTTGCGTAACACAACTTTACAACCTAAAAGTGATTGAATAGATGATCATCTGCAATTTTTGCTGTACAATTAAACATATTAATGTATGTGAATTTACCGTTATTAGTTTAAACTAAAATGTATAAATTCGTAAATAGAAAAATGCTTTTTTAATAAAAATCTGTAGTCTCTGCCTACCCCCCGCGAGACAGCGTGAGTATACAGGATGTCCCATAATGAGTGAATCAAACGGATATGGGAGGTAGCTTAGCCCAAGTCCTATCAAATAAAATAAACAGCTGAAACAAAAGTTTGATGGTTTCTGAGATACTTAACATTAAAAAAATATTTGAAAACTTCTTTCTGTCCCTAGCTTTTTTGCTGTCAGTACTTTATTTTTCAGTTGAGGCATTATTTACACAAAATCTAAATGACAGGACTTTGTTTTCAGTTTTTGTGTAAACTCGAAAAAAATATTTAAACTTTAGCCTGCTGTTATAAAAAAGTATGGGGCGGGAATCACAAACATTATTATTATTATTATTTTTGATACACAGGCAGCTAAAAGCTGATTTTGTGTATATCACTGCACTTTAGTTTTCATAAAATTGTCAAGTTTATTTTTGAATGAGTTCACTGTGGATGCACTGATTACAGCTTCTGGTAGACTATTCCACCCACTAACTACACGGTTAGGCAGAAAGTGTCGACGGGGGTTGCTTGCACACTTTGTTCCAACGATTTTAAGGGATTTCACCTCTGAGGTGATAGTTTTTGTTCATGTTAAAAAGACTGTCAAGTTCTTGAACATCGTAGCACCCAGTCAGTATCTTATATGTCTCAATGAGGTCTCCGCGTTGTCTGCGCTGCTGTAGCGTGGTTAGACCAAGTTCTTTCAATCACTGTTCGTATGGCTTGTCACGTAAACCCATCTAACATGTGGCAGTTTTCATAAGGGCAAGCCTAATTATTGGCCTTGATCAGCGACAGGAGGTAATTTAAAAAACTTAACATTACAAAATTTTAAATAAAAATAAAATTTTTACATCACCACAATGTTGTTTTAACAGTGTTGTTTATGCTATAAAAGTAAAAGGTGTTGAGTTTTAATTAAAAGAAAGTCAAGAAGCGATAAATTTATTTAATACTTAAAAAAATGTGTACTAACAAGACAAAAGGGCACAAAAAAAGAAACAATTAAGAGTATTTTCTACAACATTTGTTAAAATAATTATAATTTTTTTTTTTTATTTTACGCAGAGAATGAAAACAAAGTCCTACCATTACGATTTGGTGTAAATAATGCCTAAACTGGAAAATAAAGTAATGATAGCAAAAAAAATAGGGATGAGAAGATTAAATTTTTTTTTTAATCTTAAGTTCTTGAATATCTCAGAAACTATCCTACTTTTGTTTATTTTATTTGATAGGACTTGGGCTAAGCTACCTCCCCTAACCGTTTGATTCATCCATTATGAGACATCCTATATGTATGTATGTATAATCCCTGCTAGTTGCTAATGCGCTCGCATGAGTAAGTATATTTTGTTCTAAAAATCTAGGTATCTATGTACTTATTATGTTTTTGTTTTTTAATGTCTACGATCCCAAGTTTATCTCAATATCCGTCTTTTTCATTACTTGTTTTCTGACCCTTCTTAAACAAACATCATTGTGAATTATTTAGACAAAGTCCCAGTATATTAGCAACTTGCGGGAATAGCATGTATGTATTTCATCACTTTTAGGTTATAAAGTTGCTTGCAAACATTATTTCTTTTATTGGAATACGGTGTAGGTAGGAGGAATGAAACTAAAAAGCTAAACATACCTTCATAAATATTTTCAATCTTCACCTTCACATCTTCTCCAAAATGGACGAAATCTGCAAACTTATTTTCACAAGCCAGCACTTGTTGCTTGAACCTTGCAGCATCTTGCAGACTGACGATGCAAGACTCACATATTGTGTACGTCGCTGCAATGTTCTCTCCTGACTGGGGTGATATCTGAAGTAGAATAAACATATTCATACAAAAAAAACTATTTATCAGTGGGCAAAGCTGCGGGCAAAAGCTAGTACCTAAGAACACTCTTAATCAAGTCATTATACAAACAAAAAAACGAAATCAATATTGGTTTATCTGTTTGGCAGCTACGACGCCACAGATACACGCATCAAACTTATAACACCCCTCTGTTTGCTTCGGGGGTTAATGAGAGTGAGTCCACATCATAAATGTTATTAGGTTCCTAAATGCATGGGTAAATGTAAAATTTAAACAGTCAAAGTGATTTTTACATTTCTGACAATGTTTCTGAACTGTTCATTTTCACTCGGATAGTTGTGGAACGGATGACAGTTAATTTTTACCTTTACCCTGGCGTTTAGGAATGTTACCTTAAAAGATGATTTTGCACATTTTGCAAATTATGATATGTCTAAAGACGCTACTAAATGGGCAATACATTTACTGCAATGTGTTGCTGCAATACAGTACCCAGCAACATTGCCAACAATAACAGCCAGACTATGCAATGCATTATAATATATATAATCGGGTCTACCGCGATAAATTATTACCTTTTTTACGAAAATGCAACTGTCTCGAAACGTCGGGTGTCCCCTTTTCGTAAAAAAGGTAATAATTTATCGCGGTAGACCCGATTATATATATTATAATGTGTACGAAACGCGAGAGTTTAAAGTTATATATGCAATGCATGACAATATTTTTGGTATGACCCGGCCATGTTTGATACGGCCGATGCATTTTTATGTGTTGCAGACAGATTGCTAATCTACCACTTTGCAATCAAAAATAATGCAATGTTGCCGGAGCCAGCTCTATTGTCGTTTTAAAAGTGAAGTTTGCCATGTGTGACACCATGAGCAATTTGTTGCTATATTATGTTTTTTCTGGTTAAGTTCTTAAATAATTGTTTATCGAGGATTATTTCTTGATTTAAGATATCTAAAGTATCACATCTGTTAAGTTAAGGTTGAATACACAATAAAGCCGATTCTGAAGGCTTTAACTTTAGTTTTAGTGCTGTCAAGACTTAAAAATAATTTAGCTTCTGTTCTTCACACTTATGAACTATTTTGCAATGATGAAAATTTAGTTTTGACAGCACTAAAACTAAAATTAAAGCCTTCAGAATCGGCTACATTATTGTTTTAAATTTCATTTTAAATCAAAATAAGACACTGCGATGCGTATAGTTTCGCCAGCCATTGTTGTCTGATTGTGAAGCCCATGTATGAGTCACATATGGGCCATGATGTGCCGAGATATATATTTTCTAGCCATATCATGTATTAAAATGTTATTGTGATAGCCGGGCCATAGTTGATGACATTGTAGCCAAATATTGCAGTAACAAACTGCCCGTTTAGGAGCCCCTGAAGTAAAATGGACCAATTTTTTTTTTCCTTTTTGTCTGGCTTTCTATAATGTGAATCCATGGATGAGTTAATAAGTAGCAGTGGTGGCTCAACTTCCAATATAAAGGCTATATAGCTCAGACAAATATAAATCCACTAAATATAAATACTGTACACTTACGAGAACGCCCAAAGTTTCTCGAATCATAACCGCATAGTTGTCTTCTCTGTCTTCGAACACGTACGGCACTCCGAGACTCTGGAAGTTGCCACGAGCGTGGCAACAGCGACACAAACCATGAATGAAGATAGTGCTCATTTAGCCAGGAATATATGAAATCATGGAATAAAGACACCACACATCCGATCTGACAGACCGGATTTGACAAACTTCAATTCAACTGACCCCCGTTCATAAATTAAAACTTTCGTCAGGTTCCAACACTGACAGCAGGATAGCGTATACAATTTTAAACGCGTGCGACAGAAATGGCAATAGAATCCATTTCGCGACCCCTAGTTTATGAACGCGCCCCAGACGACTGTACACCGCGTTCCGAATGACGACATAATCGATTTTATCGCGTCAACGGCCATTCCGAGTCAGTGTTAGCGCGATAACGATAGCCCTACAATGACCGCTATGACGTCTTAGATGACATCATGAACGACGCCATGTTGTACGATCATCGTTCATGCTTTAGAGCGTTTGCACTGTGGGCGATCTATGAAAAGTGACAGCATTTATTCGGAGCATAAGAGTTTATTATTAAACCATGATTCAAATATTGAAGTTAGAGAAAATCACTTCTTGGACCTACTAAAGTAGTACACCCTTTGTATTCACGTAACGTATAACAAATTCCTACAAATTCTGTCGCTTTCAAGTGTCAACGTCCATGTCACGTTCAAAGGCGTTCCGAAAGGCGTCAAATTCCATCCATTACTTCTTGAACTCTGTGAAATCTATAATCTATGACCGTATTATTCTGTCACACCCCCGACACTTCATACAGAGTGCTCAAGTTTACCTACACTCTCAGGCGCGCACTTGGCTTGTCCGCACACGTTTGTGTGTGTGCGTGAGCTAGTCTAGGGCTGGCAGCAATCGTGTGAGCGTCGTCGATCGAGAGGGACAACATTTATAGTCAGCAACTTATATGATTCTCTTCCTAAATTTTAGCGTGGTTAATCCCTAGGTTCAGTTTTGGTTCCCCGTGGATTAATTTTGTATTAAAAATATATACATCGTCACGACTTGAATCAAATGCTCGAGGGGGTGTTAGAGGTGTTCCGAGTGTGAACTTTGAAATGCAAGTCACAGTCCACACTCGGTACACCCGCGTTTCACCTACAAATATTACGTCCCAACGTGATGGGTGGTGAGCCCTATCGCCGTACTTTGGGCACAAATACACATTTTTTAGGACATGTTGAAATTTGCTCAACTCGCTCACACAAAAACATTAGATTTTTAAAATTTCAACTCAATGTTGATATTCTTACCAATTGTTTGACAAATGTTTGAGAGTTGCAGTTAACGTCCTAAACCAATACATGAAAGAAAATGCCTTGCTTTAGTTCATCGGCAGGAAATTAAAAAAATCTCCGTTCTTTATTTTTTGCTCTTTTTTCACTGCATCCATAAACACCACAAAAACGAACCATATTAATTAAAAATGTATTTTAATAAAACAAAATACGCGCGCAGGGAACGAGTGGTACTCGAGCTCTGCGTGCCACCAGATTTGCCCCTAACTTGCGAGGGACCGCGGGGGACTATAACCTCGCGCGGGGTGGTAAGTGTCGCTTCTTTACGTAGTAATACTTTATATTCTCTGCCCCTAGTTTATTTATGAACGCGGCCAAGTTGAACCATGCATGAATGAGGAGAGGAGAATCATAACTTACGATCGCGATTTGCGAAATTCTTAAATTTCTTAACTCAATCTCAACTCAAATACCTATAATAAAGTCTTACAAATTAGTGTGTCTCATAAAATAAATATTTATGTCCGATACCAGCATCTACATCAATGGCTTGTGTCGCTGCTGCCACAGTCGCGGTAACTACAAGAGTCTCGGAGTACCGTACCTGAACGAAAATACAGAGGAGATCTATTCAGTCATGATCCGAGAAACTTTCGATATTATCGTGAGTGCATTGCTTTATTTACAGCGCTGGACTTTCTAATAAGCCAAGTAGGAAAATGCATATGAGCCCGTAAATAAAGGTTCTTTGGTTTGCAAAATTCTTGTTTGCAAGACCCAATGCTAAATTATTGGAACGATGTTCCTTATCGCACGTTATACTTCAGACGCTTGGCAGATGAGTTCTAGGCCGAGAAAAGTGGAACATTTCGACCGTTACGTTTTCATCATATTGCTTTCATGTACTTCTTTATCCCTAATGATTCTTACCGCGTTTCATAGAACGGGGTGGGGATTACTGCGGTATGGATGTGTGGGCGGGCGGCAGCGGCTTGCGCGTCAGTATCTAAAGGAACTTCGTTTCAACTGGGTGTCCCACAATACCTCTCGATATTTTTTTAACTTATATCCATTCTATCTTTGTTTCAATGTCTGACAAAGGTATGTTTTATATGTAGAAAAATTATTGTTATAATTTTAGGTAATTTTAGGAGGTTTTTAATTTAAGTATCAATCGACTGCCTAAAATGTGATAGTATTAATCCTTTAGCAGTAGCTCAGGGGTAGATCGCTGGCCTCTCAATCTTTAGATCCAGGTTCAATCCCCAGTTGGGCATGCAACTATGAGTTTATCGGAATTTAAGTGCTTAGTATTTGTACTTACTTAAGGAAAACATCGAAAAATAAACCTGCATGCCCTAAAAGGAAGAATGGGTTCACCACTCATCTTGTTGGGATGTAATAATCGTATATGAAATGCGGGTGTAACAAGTGTGGACTGTGACTTTAATTTCACAGTTCACACTCGGTACATCTCTCACAGCCCCTTAGGAATTCATGTGACTATATATTGTGTTGAACCTTTATCTGTAGCAAAAAATAAACCTTCATTTATTGACATGGATTACTTAAAATCATATCCAATTAGCCCCTCCTTACCTATGGTAACCACACTGTAGTGGTATCTATTGATGGTTACTTTTTGAATCTGTTAGCCGCTCCCTAAAAGAGACAGATTCACACTGGTCCACAGAAACTCCACAACCTTTCACTAGTAGATCCTAGGCCATGCCCTGGGATACCACATTGGTTCATGGCCGCCTAAACCTGGTCGAAGGGGACCTACAACAGGTGTTACATGGTTACCTCCCACGTTTTTCTATGCAGGAAGTCTGACTCGGTTTAGAAGGCAATTCTGAATCTGATAAGTGTAGGCGTAGGAACCACACTACCAGTAGGATATCACACTACTGACCAGTAGTGTCATAGGTATTATAAAGTGGGCTCCAGTCACAAGCCAAGGGTGGATCCAGCCTGCGAGCCAGGGGGGGGGGGTCCCGGGCTTCGAATTAGTCCAAATATATAATGAAATGTGCAATTTTAGGTTGAACTAGGCCCAGGGGGGGTCTGGATCCGCCGTTAATCACAACTTCATTTAAGGGAAATGAATATTAGTACATGATTATTTAGTTACATATATTAAAAAGCAACTCTTTTATACAATAATAATGAGCGACATATTTTTATGACCAGCAACATTTTATGCATTATTTTCAGATATTACCTCAGTCAGGGAATAGCAGTGCATCGTCATACACAATATGTGAGTCCTGCATCGTCAGTCTGCAAGATGCGGCCAGGTTCAAGCATCAAGTGTTGAGCTGTGAGGAGAAACTCACTAAACTTCTGCTTGCAGATTTAGAAGCAAAGGTGGAGGATATTGAAGCTGGTAATAATATTTATGACTCGCGCCCTGAGGGTTCCATACCATTTAAATAGGTTAATATAGACTATATGTTTTTATTGCGAAATCCATCGCTTTGAATACTCTAATTATTATTAGAGTACATTACAAACTTGCAATCAATCAGAAACAAATTTTAAAGCACAAATATGTTGGAAAAATTTAAAAATTATAAATAATAATCAGGTTAATAATACTGAAATAATTTAAACAGAAATTGCAAATTCCCAACTACTTTGGTCTTTAACAAAAATAATAAGCTACAAATGTGCACAAACGTAGTGTCATTTCACGTATGTGTCATTTCGCGGATGTGTCATTTCACTTATGTGTTATTTCACATACCTATGTGTCATTTCACTTATGTGTTATTTCACGTACCTATGTCAATTCGCGTATGTGTCATTTCGCGGTTGTGTCATTTCGCGGATGTGTCATTTCACCTATGTGTCGTTTCACGTACCTATGTGTCATTTCACGTACCCATGTGTCATTTCGCGGATGTGTCATTTCACGTACCTATGTGTCATTTCACGCACCTATGTGTCATTTCACGGACCTATGTGTCATTTCACGTACCTATGTGTCATTTCACGTACCCATGTGTCATTTCGCGGATGTATAATTTCACGTACCTATGTGTCATTTCGCGTATGTGTCATTTCGCGTTACAAAAACGCGTTGAATAACTAAAAATTACCACTTTGATAGCCACCCATTTCTTTATTTTTGAGGATAAAAAAAAAAATAAAGAATACATTTATACTTTACTCAATCAATGAACTCAATAGACAACGACATTCCACAAGTTTACATAGCGATTTAACATACTTCTACACGGTAAACCTGGGGCTCTACCGCGTAATTCTCATTTGTATCAACTTCAAGCAAATGCATGCGAAATTCAACGCGTGCAAAAGAGATGGCATGTTAGGCGGGCGTCGTCGCACGCACGTCAAATTTCAATCTCAATGTCGATGTTGATGAAAATGAGAATTACGCGGTAGACCCACAGATCAAAATTGGTATTATTTGGGAGGACTATTTCATGACTATTTTTTTACACCAAATTCAAACTGTAACGTAACGTAAGCGCTTTGCAGAAATCAGGTGAAGAGAGCGTGAAACCTTCATAGCGTCATGCATGACTATTTTTTGGAATTGAAACCAACGCACCGTTTGCTCGCATGAGTGGTGAGGATTATGGTGTGAAGGTCACGGTGAGGACTATACCGTGACCTTCATACCATAATCCTCACCTCACCAACCTGTGCAGTAGTACTCCCAAATATATAATGCGCATAGAAATGTATAGCAAAGTGACCAGACGTACCACGCCAAATGTGATAAACTATTCTTACTTGAGAATTGGTTTCATTAGCGACATTTTTCTCGTGGAAATTATTATTATCTCCTGCGGTAAAAAGTAGCCTGTGTTAATAAGGGATAGATTAGCTTTCTATAAGTGAAATATTTTTTAGAATCGGTTTAGTAATTCCCGTTCCGGAGATTACCTCCAAGCCAAGGAACAAACAAAATATTCTTTATGATGACTACTAACTGTGGAAAAAAGATTTGTTTGTCGGAAGAAGGGAACAAATTCACTCAAATCCTGGCTTCCACTATTAAGGGGGAGAAGGGTCACACCAAATCTTAATTTTTCTTAGATAGGGGAGGGGGAGGGCTTAAGATATTTCTTACGTAAGAGTATAATGTGATATTTTTCAGTGTATTAATTTAGGTTTTTACTGAATATTTCCTTTAATTATATAAATTTGATTGTATAAAGAGCGAGACCGCCTGGTACAGGTATTCTTATACTTAATAGGTGGTCTCAACCTTGTTCTGTATTAATTTAGGAAGTTATGAAATAAACATTATTAATAAACGTTATTATTATTATAGACAGTGTAAAGAAATACGAACATTGCCGAACAGTAGCGAAGATTTGTATGCGCATTATTACCTTGGGAGTACTGTACATAACTTCGGAATTATGATAGGACTATTTCTTACCTTGGTGACTACATCATGACAATTTTTTGGCATTTTTGGTATTGGCAATTGGTTTTCATGGTTTTCAAAAGCCAGGTCCATGCCCGACCGGGGATTGAACCTGGATCTCAATATTGAGATGCCAGTGTTCTACACCTGAGCTACCGCCGCGGGGCTTTTAACTAAGAGATATTCTCAAAATACAGAAAGATACAAAACACAACTCTTACTTGAGGATAAAGGGATTATTGTTTCATTGATTGATTGGGTGATTATTGAATATTGAAAATCAATCATGCATAAAACATAGTCAAGACATAGTGCCCCGATTATAGATTTATATAGTGATGTCATTAATGTTTCAGATGTGAAAAATGAATTTCATGAAATTGGAAATAGTGACGATTCAGTTATAGACTTCAAACATGAAAGTTGTGGTAAGCTGATCATTTAAAAATTAACAAACGTTTGCACGTTACATTGTCTGCACTGACTAATTCATATATGTATTTTTTCTATAAAATATTTTATGTATTTATTTTACTTCTTTTTTTATATTTCTTATTTGTGCTATATATATTTTTGTGTTTTTTAAAGATTTGCCGAAACCAGTGCCAGTATATATAGTAAAAGTATATATTTTTACAATCTAATTTTTAATATCTACAATTTGATAACCATATTGTATTTTTAGAATAATATTTTTTATTTTTCTCACTTTTGTTTTGGAAATATTTTGAACAATTTCAAATTTTTCTTACACCGTGATATGTGAACAAATTAATGCTATTTTTGTACCAATATTCATGTCTTTACCTTTAACGGTGCTAAAGTTATGAGGCGGTGAAATTTTTTGAAATTTCATTACTTTGCCAAATCAGCAAAAAGATTTTAAAATGAATGGAACACTTCTGATTTGCATTTGATTCAAAGTTTTACAAATGTATCGAAGAAAAATTTCATTAAATCTTTAATTTAGTATGTATTTTATTTGGTTGAGGCTTGATGTAAGTATATCATGAAAAAATATTCGTCACATAACATTAAAGTTAAACAAAAACTGCGATTTCACAGAATTTCACATTTGAGGCATTTTTAACAAAATTTTTTTTCCCTGAAAATATTCATTTAAATTACATGCTTTAAAGAGCCATATTGATCTAAATTAAATGCACAATGTATTTATTGGATAAAATTGGATAAAGATTAATGTTTTAAAATCGCTTCATAAATAAGCCATTATTTCTCGTAAAAAAGTAAAGGATTAAAAATGGTTATTGTGGGTTATCCCTAAGAGATAGACATATACCATCGCGGACTTTTTTGTAGATATTTTTAAGGTGTTCATTACTGACATCACATTAGAAACCTCTACAATTATCAGTGTTTCTCTACTATATTATGCATGTATTATACATATGAACTTCCTCTTGAATCACTTTATCTATTAAAAAAATCGCATCAAAATCCGTTGTGCAGTTTTAAAGATCTAAGCATACATAGGGACAGACAGCCAGCGGGAAGCTACTTTGTTTTATACTATGCAGTGATAGTGATAATCTATAAAAAACAATAAAAGGCCAAAGAAAAGGCTTAAAAACATAATTTATTCGATATAGAAAGAAAAAGACAACGCTTATATTAAGTTTAGCCCTGTCAAATTAATTAAATCGTGTTACACCGAATCGACACTATTAGTCATTCCTTGTTAACTAAGATATTTTATTATTTTACAGATAACATTGAAGCAGATCGAATGCTGGAGACACAAAACTTGAAACGTCGACAGAAGACTGCATCAGCGACAACAATCAAAAATCATAAAAATCCACGAAGAACTATATCTCAGAAAACACATTCAGCTGTTGTTTTGGCACCTGACAAGAGGCAGAGTAAGTTATTTAAATCCAACTGTTAAACATTAGTACATTGTTCACCGAGGGAAGAAAGGGGAAGATTACCAACGAGGGTGTAGTTTGAGGCCCGAGGCGAAGCCAAGGGCCTCAATACACACGAGTTGGGAATCGCACTTTCTCCCGAGTGATACATAGTGCTTTATACTACACCTGCGAGGAAATAGTATAATTTTACTTTTAATCAAGATACAATAAAAGAAACCGACTGACTCGCGTGCGATTGTCACTTTTTATTTCCTTCTTATTTTTTATTATGTACAGGAAAAGCAAGTGGCCAGTATCATTTTTCGAGTTTTATGTACGAGTTCGCAAAATAATACTGGCCACTTGGCCACTTGCTCATTCTTTATGTTATTTAAAAAAAGAAAATAGCACGTTAACAATGGATTTGCATATACTTTTTCTGCCCGCTCAAGCACGTTAACAATGAATTTTCATACACTTTTGCCGCCCGCATATTTGTATGACAGTAAAGACGTATTTTCTGCATCGTTTTCAACATAGAAAGAAGGTACTTTCCGAGCAGGTGTAGTATAAAAAATTATACTCAATACTCAATATGTTTATTGCAAGCATAATGTACATTATAGATGTTACATAAAATTTTAGATCATTATGCACCCTGTTGGGCACAGCAATATTGTGAGAAAAGGCGGCTTATTTCGAAATTTTATAAATATTGTTATGAATAAAATGTATATTTTTAGAACGCATCTGTTGAGTGTTCGGTCAACGTTTTTGTTTTTTGTGTGTGGTAACACTGCGCTCTCTTTCCTGGTCGCCATTCCGATGATCGGAAGTGCTTTCTCCCAATATTTGTTAAATTAATTATAACTCCTTAAATATCAGGTGCGGACATCTTAAAAAACATTAGTTACTCAAGATATCACATTATTTTGGTGTGAAGACCATTTGAAGTGTATTCCCTTTGTGTTTGTGACATAACCTGTGTCCACGCGGCTTCCGACAAGCGGACTTGTCCTTTATCACTTTTTCTGGGTTTTGGATGCATCCCGGGTTAGGAGGGTTGTGTGTAGATTCATCGGGGAGGTGAAACAACGTGCCACATCACCGGAACGTCTTGGAGTCCACGTGCAGAGAGACTTCGAGTTCTGCGCGAGGTTCAGTGGATGACGTCATCATACAACTGTCTGGTAGGACGCTTAATACATATTTTTCTGTAGATTATAAGACATTTATAGAGTATAAATCTGGGACAGCTTATGGGCCCCTGTTCCAGGTGCTAATATCGCCCTTATATGCTACAATTTCTGGTAGCATCGAGCGTGGTTGTAGCCCACCTTTGGATTATATTCATTTAAACAGTGGAACTGGGCGGCCCCAGTGTCATTGAACTTTAACATAGCTAGGCTTTACATGGTTGTAATGTACATGTTATGGATGTAGCAATTACATTGGATATGTTTAGTGCTTTGAGTAGATAATTGATTCGAAGGGTTCGGTAATATCAATACAAATTGTTAATTTGGTACATATAAGCTGTTCTTGTACTCCAATAACATTATATCATATAACGGTTAATATTATAGATTGGAAATCAACTTGTTAGCTAATATACGGTTATCTTGGCTTGAATTTATGTAGTTACAAGTATGTATACAGTTGCATAGTGGAATGTGCATTCGGGTTTGTGTGTATTGTATACACCAAGTATAATTTAAATTTAGTATTGTTGTAATAAGTAGGTAACCTAATTGTAACTTGTATTGTAGATGCACTACATAGTATTGTAATTGGGAATTACATTGCTAATTAAATTTTATTAATAGGTAGGGTATCTATTTGAGCAGTGCTTCTGTATTTTGTGCCGTGTCAGGGTGTTTGCTAAATAGTTTTTATTTATACATTTCCCGGTTCGTTGCGGCAAGATGTCCAAGTCTCACAAGGCTGCGTTGGCGAAAGAGCTCCGCTGGTTTACAACCGTCCAGGGATTGCTATCTCGATCGGATCGTGACACTGCAATCCTAGAGAGAGCCGAGCGGATGAGTCAGCGGCTGGCTGACGCAGAGGCGGCTGTGGCAGCACTGGAGGAAATGGATGAGCCTATGGACGGGTATGTTACCGATTTAGCCCAGATAATGGGAATTTACGATGATATTACGGAGGCGGCCTCCATGATCAGGAAGCGACAATCGGGTGGCCCGGTTGTTAGCACACCTCGACCGGCAGATGGAGTGACGGGTAGGTTGCCGACTCTCCAACTCACACATTTTAATGGGAGAATGGAAGAGTGGGTTTCTTTCAAAAATATGTTTACGTCATTAGTTGATTCTAGGGTAGACTTAACAAAGGGGCAAAAAATGGCATATTTGATGTCAACTTTGGAGGGAGAGGCCAGGTCGCTCATCCAGCACCTCAGGGTGGAGGATGATCATTATGACATAGCGTGGGGCCTATTAAATGACAGGTATCAGAATATACGTTTGCTGGCGGATGCGCACGCGTCTCAATTGTTGACGTTGCCAAGAATCATCAACCGGGCACAGCTGAGGCAGCATTTACTGACTCCGGTTACCGTCGCATGTAATGCCTTAAAGACATTGGGATTACCAGTGGACGAGTGGTCTTTTCTTCTCGTTCACATTATTTTAGGTAAGTTGCCTTTGGACATCCGGTCTCGTTTTGAACGGGAGTCTGCGGAACGAGATGGTGATAACTTACCAAAGTTCACGGACCTGATGAAGTTTTTGGAGTACGAAGCCAGGGTGGTGGAGTCTTCACAGCCGGATCCAGGGCCATCTGGGGCACAGGTAGGGAAACCTGCTGGTTTCACAGGGCGTAGGGAACCACAAGGACCGCAGTCATCACGAGGACGTGGTATGGCACGGCTTGCTGCAACAGTCGTTGTTCCTGGACAACCGGCTTGTCTGCAGTGTGGTCAGATGGGACATAGCTTGTTGCGCTGCATGGAGTGGCTACGTCTACATGTTACGGATAGACGGCGGCTGGTTAAGCGTAACGGATTGTGTTTCGGCTGTCTGGGAAACCATTTTGAGCGAGATTGCCCCCGGCCTCAGAGATGTAATATGTGTGGCGGGCCACATCATGTAATTTTATGTGCCAATGTTTCAGGAGCGGCTTCACCGGTGCCGCAGCATCGGCGCCCCACGGGCGGGGGTGCTTCAGGGAGAACTCCCCCCCCCTTGGACAACCGGAGAGGTGCTTCAGGGAGAACTCCTCCTCCCATAGTCCAGGGGAATCATCCTGCCGGACGAAACTCCCCTCCGTCGGAACGGAGGAATGCGGCGCGAGGCGCGCCCCCTCACCAGGAGGTGAGTCATTTTCCTGTGCGTGGTCCCGATGGGGGCCCTCTGCCTACGGGCTATCATGCATCTGGCCCTGTGGTGAATTGGGCCCCTACGGGCGGGGGTCAACTGGAGTTGTCTAGGGCTAGGCCCCCCCTTCCCGCGCCAGTTTCGGTACCTGCTGGCGTGGAACAGCGTGCTCAAACGGAGTTCCGGGGTTATTCACCGCCGTGTCATGAGTACCCGCGTTTGGAATACCACCCGCCGTACTTCGGGAGAGCCTCAGGCTACGCTCCCCCCAGGATGGGGTTATGCACGCGCCAGCCGTACAACGCGCAATGGATTAATCCTGCAGTCCAAAGGCGGGATAATTCGTAACTAGCTTGCACAGCTACGAGTACGGAACCGCGGACGGTTCTGTTGCCCACCGTGATGGCTCACGTCTGGGGCCCTAAGGGGGATCGGGTTAGGGTCCGGGCCCTCCTCGACTCGGGTAGTCAAGGATGCTTATTGAGCACACGAGTAGCGCAACAACTGGGATTAAACTTGGAAGTTTCGTCGGTACCGCTCCTAGGTATTGGTGGACTGGAGGTGAAACAGTCGTTAGGGCAAACACATTTCACCTTTTCATCGGTACGTTCCTCCACCATGAGAATTTCGACTGCAGCCATGGTTATGGACGAAATTGTCGGCTGGCAGCCTTCTTCGGACCTTCCACCGTCAATAATCTCGTGCACGTCAGGTTTGGATCTGGCAGACCCACGTTTTTATCATCCGTCCCCAGTCGATGTTCTCCTGGGTTCGGATGTGTTAGGATGGATCCTATTAGGTACTCAGAAGACTCTGGATCCCTCACCATTAGTGGCGGTTTCCACAATATTTGGGTTTTCTATAATGGGACCAGTCTTTGATGACTATGCTCCGGACGAGTTGAAAATCATAGCATCAGCATCTCTTGCGAAGACGATGCAACAATTTTGGGAAATTGAGGAACCTCCCATGGTCTCTAGGGTGGACCCGGACCATGTAGAGTGCGAGGCATTTTTTCAAGCCAACACGACGAGGTTGAATTCCGGTCGTTTCATAACTAGGTTACCATTTACTGTATCTTCTCCTGTTCTAGGTCAATCAAGGTCACTGGCAGAGAAAAGATTGTTGTCCATGGAGCGGCGCATGCAGCGCGACCCTGTGCTTCGCGATAAATATATAGAATTTATGCGCGAATATGAAGCATTAGGTCACATGTCTCCGGCTCGAGTAGACTGGACGTCCACTGAGCATTACTTTCTGCCTCACCATGCAGTGTTGAAGGCTTCTTCGGGCAAACTGAGAACTGTGTTCGATGGTTCGGCCCCCACTTCTACTGGAGTCAATTTGAACCAATGTTTACATTCCGGTCCCAAGTTACACCGGGATGTTATTGACGTTATTTTAAATTTCAGGAGACACCAGGTGGTATTTGGAGCAGACATCAGGATGATGTTCCGGCAGACGGTTATCCACCCAGATGACAGGCGGTTTCAGCTGATTCTCTGGCGCGAACACCCGGATGATCCGGTAACCGTCTACGAGCTCAACACCAACACATATGGTTTGAAATCCAGTCCATACATTGCTATTAGGTGCTTGTTGGAGTTGGCGGAGCAGGAACGAGCCCGCTTCCCCCGTGCGGCGGCCGCATTGGCACGAGATATCTATGTTGATGATGTGTGCACCGGGGCTCAAAATATTGAGGAGGCTCTCATATTACGGGACGAGTTAATTGCAATTCTTGCCACGGGAGGTTATGAACTTAGGAAATGGCTTTCAAATGACCCTAAACTGTTGGAAGGTATTCCGGATGATCACCAACAGAATCCAAACTTATTTGCGGATGTCGAGGATCCTAACATGATAGCAGTATTAGGAATGAAATACCAACCTGTCAATGATATTTTCACGTTTCAGGTGGAATTGGAGTCACAGAGGGTCTGGACTAAGAGGACGGTGCTGTCCACGGTAGCTCGCATGTTTGATCCAAACGGTTGGATTTGTCCAGTCATCTTCTTGGCCAAGTGTCTTCTGCAGCAGCTCTGGACTCTGGGAGTTTCGTGGGACGAGCCGCTCATCGGGCCTCCGTTGGACACCTGGCTGGATTTGATCACCTCGATGGAGGAAGTCAATCAGGTGGCTTTGCCTCGTCGAATTTTACCGCCAGGCAAGTGTCAGGTGAGTCTTCATGGGTTTTGCGATGCATCTGAGCGGGGGTACGCTGCAGCAGTGTATTTACGGACGGTTGATACCGGAGGCCGGGTCAACGTCGTATTAATTTTAGCGAAAAGCAAGGTTGCACCCATTCGCACCCGTCTGACTATTCCAAAATTGGAGCTAAGCGGAGCCCATTTGTTATCCAGGCTGTTAAGCCATGTCTCTCGTGAATTGGCCCCTAATGTTGACATTCAGAATGTCTTTGCTTGGTCAGATAGTCAAGTGGCGCTGGCATGGCTGCGTGCCGCTCCACATACTTTGGAAATTTTTGTAGGAAACCGGGTTTCTCAGATTCAAAATGTAGGAATTAACATTATTTGGCGCCATGTTCCAGGTGATTGTAACCCAGCGGACTGTGCGTCTCGGGGTTGCACTGCTCCAGAACTGGTGTCTCATCCACTTTGGTGGAAACCAGAGTGGCTAGAAGGAGAGGAATCTTCGTGGCCTGTCCAGCAGGTGGACAGAACAGCCCAGATTTTGCCAGGGTTACGTGTTCACGCTCTGATCGTGGAACCGTCCTTGGATCCTGATTGGTTGCCTGGTCGATACAGCAGTCTGGATAAACTACTGGTAATTACTAGCTGGATGAAGCGTTTCATCCATAACTGTCGACATCCACAAAATAAACTTTTGTCCCCAGCCGTGAGTGCAGAGGAGCGTCGGAACGCGATGATACACTGGGTTCGTGTACTTCAAGCGGACCGCTTCAAGTCGGAACTTCAAATATTGCGTGAGGGTCGCGCCAAGCTGAAAGGAGCGGTCGCTAAATTGAATCCTTTCACAGACTCTGAAGGACTTTTGCGTGTTGGAGGCCGTCTTCGACAAGCCGACCTGCCATACGGAAGTCGTCATCCCTTGCTTTTACCTAAAGGTGGACCTTTGGTGAAGCTCTTGGTGTCAGACCGGCACATTCGCAATGCACACGCGGGCTGTACTGCCCTGATGGCGATACTACAGCGAGAGTACTGGATTTTGTCTGCTCGCCGAGTAATTCGTAATGTGCTTTTTAGTTGTTTTCCTTGTTACAGGATTAAGGCTTCTCTCATGCAGCCGCAAATGGGTGACCTGCCTGCAGACCGGGTCAACCCTTCCAGGCCTTTTGACGGAGTTGGTACCGACATGGCGGGACCATTCTCGGTCAAAACATCCACCGTTCGCAACGCTCGGGTTGTCAAAGCATACCTATGTGTATTTGTGTGCTTGGCCACCAAGGCTGTCCACTTGGAAGTGGTTTCAGCTTTGTCTACTGAGGCCTTCGTCGCCGCGTTGGACCGTTTCGTGTCGCGTAGAGGTCTACCTTCACTTGTTCGCTCCGACAACGGCACAAACTACAAAGGTACTGCTAACTATCTAAAAGATATTGATAAATTTTTTGTAAATAACTATGCTAGTTTAAGTCAAGTCTTCGCCCGGAAAGGGGTAACTTGGCGGTTCAGTCCTCCAAATTGCCCTCACTGGGGGGGGATTTTTGAAGCTGCCGTCAAGTCGGCGAAGACCCACCTCCGCCGCGTTATTGGGGAAACAGTTTTAACTTTTGAGGAGCTTGCCACTGTATTTTGTAAAGTGGAAGCGGTCCTAAATTCTCGTCCTCTCTGTCCCCTGTCTTCTGATCCAAACGACCTCGAGGTCCTCACTCCTGGCCATTTTTTGATTGGGCAGCCGCTCACTGCCTTGCCGGAATACCCATGGAAGGGAGAACATACGACACGGTTGTCGCGTTTTCAAATGTTGCAACAAATGGGCCAGGACTTCTGGAATCGATGGTCGGTTGAGTATCTGCATCTGTTGCAGCAAAGGGTGAAGTGGACAGACAGGACTGAGCCTCCTAGGGAAGGAGATTTAGTTCTTTTAAAGGATATGAATTTGCCATCCTTGTTCTGGCGCCGGGGCCGTATATTAAAGTTGATTTTTGGCGGAGACGGAACTCCACGCGTCGCAGAGGTGTTGGTCGAAGGTTCGATTTTGCGACGAGCCATGACAACTCTCTCCCGTCTCCCGGTTGTATGAGCTAGCGGTCTGATTACTCCGCCCGGAGCGGGGGGATGTTATGAATAAAATGTATATTTTTAGAACGCATCTGTTGAGTGTTCGGTCAACGTTTTTGTTTTTTGTGTGTGGTAACACTGCGCTCTCTTTCCTGGTCGCCATTCCGATGATCGGAAGTGCTTTCTCCCAATATTTGTTAAATTAATTATAACTCCTTAAATATCAGGTGCGGACATCTTAAAAAACATTAGTTACTCAAGATATCACATTATTTTGGTGTGAAGACCATTTGAAGTGTATTCCCTTTGTGTTTGTGACATAACCTGTGTCCACGCGGCTTCCGACAAGCGGACTTGTCCTTTATCACTTTTTCTGGGTTTTGGATGCATCCCGGGTTAGGAGGGTTGTGTGTAGATTCATCGGGGAGGTGAAACAACGTGCCACATCACCGGAACGTCTTGGAGTCCACGTGCAGAGAGACTTCGAGTTCTGCGCGAGGTTCAGTGGATGACGTCATCATACAACTGTCTGGTAGGACGCTTAATACATATTTTTCTGTAGATTATAAGACATTTATAGAGTATAAATCTGGGACAGCTTATGGGCCCCTGTTCCAGTTGCGAATTTCGCCCTTTATCAAACAAATATATTTTAATACGTTAAGTTTAATACATGTATAACTATTTTATGACAGACTATTATCGTCCAAATATTATGCCATAATGGTGTCGATTCGGCTAAACACAATTTAACTAATTTGACAGGACTAACCTTATTTTAAGCGTTCTGTCTTTGTCTTTTCGATACGGAAAGAACAAGACAGAAGGCTCTAAGTTTAGTTCTGTCAAATAAGTTAGCCGAATCGACACAATTATGCCTTTTTCTTAAGTAAGAAAAAAACTCAGTCAAAATTCAGTCCTGCTCTAACGCTATTGTTTTTTAACTCTCTATCCTGCTCTAATCAGATGCCGCGCACGCAAAACTTCAGTTATTTTGAAATCGCGGTTACATTAGGACATTAACTAGTATAGTATGTATCTGCATATGTTGATTTCGTTTCAATATGTTTTGAAATATGGAAACTGAATTCAAAATTCAAAAAAATTCAAATAGTTTATTTTGCAAAGCAGGTATAGATATATACACTTTTTACACGTCAAATTTAATCTAATAAAGAAAATATATGTAATAAAATAATAAATGTACATGAACTAAATTAAAGGTTTATTTAATTTATGTAGCAATATATTTACGATTAAAATGATAGGTAAAATATATATTATACAAGGTAAAATCCAATCAGCCGCCCGAACCCATACCGGAGACCCGGCCAGGGCCCAGGAACAAGGTTCAATGATCACCAACCGAGCCCCCAGCACGAATCCAGGCGGCCGACCAAATCCCATCCTATATACTACATACTAATAGGTTACATATATAAATACATGCCTACCTCCGCCCATTCGATTAGTCTTGCTAAGAAGAAGGGCAAGAAACTTAGCAAGATCATGTCTTTAATAGCTTTTTTTCATGAAATTTATGCTTTTTTAAAAGTATTATAATTAAAAGATGATTGAAAGTATGCTTATTTATACAGTGTAATTAACAATTGAGTTGATTCAAAAAATACGCCATATTTTTTTCTAATTCTTACCATCTACATTGACGGAACTGAATCCAAAGCAAAGTTGATGTTTAGCATTTTGGAGCCCCTTAAATAGTAAATTATGCCATATTTAGTAAACAAACAAACTTTAGAGACGTCTTAATCCGATACCTAAATATTGAGGAGTTGCCTAGCTCCTAGTCTATCCCTGCCTAGTACACATATATAGAAAGAAAGACAAAAAAAAATCAAAAACCACAGTATAAAAAAATAACATCTATAAACTAATTAGAGATAATAAAGCCAATTCTGAAGGCTTTTATTTTAGTTTTAGTGCTGTCAAAGTTCGAAATTTTCTAAAGAAATTTAGCTTCTAATCCTAACTCCTAAGGATTATTTTGTATGGAAGAAAATTTAGTTTTGACAGCACAAAACTAAAATTAAAGCCTTCAGAATCGGCTTTATTCTGTGGTTATTTATTGCATACATACATACACTGACGCCTGTCTCCCTGAGGCGGAGGCAGAGGCTACAGATTTCCATCTGCTACGATCCTGACACACCTCTTTCGTCTCTTCCACGTCCATCAATCTAGTCATACAAGCTCTTCTATTCCGGGTTCTTTTGACATGACCCTTCTTCAATACGTCCTTCTATGGCGGTCTGGTCGAGTTATACCTTCTTAAATTATTTATAAATTTCTTTCGTCACTCTACTTTCATTCATCCACTCTACATGTCCAAACCACCGAAGCATTCCTTTTTGTATTCTAGTCACTAGATCTTGTTTCAGGCCGCAACGATCCCGTATGTCGATATTTTTCACTCTGTCATTCAATGTTAAACCACACATACTACGTAAGGAACGCATTTTCACTGCATTCACTATACTTTGATGTTTATCTTGCCATACCCAATATTCACTACTATAAATAAGTGTTGGAGCCGCCAATCGTGCCTGTGGAGTTACACTTTGGCTGGCCATAAAGGAGTGTAGGGCTCCATTTAATTTATTTCCCGCATTCACTTTTCTTTTAATGTCATCCATCATTACATTTTCCATCGCGCGTAAATAGACAATCCAGATACACAAATTCGTTAACCTGTTCTACTTGCTCTCCTCGTCTCCAATCTTAACCTTGCATTCAGTCACCGCTTCAACCCCCTCTGGCACCATAACTTTCTTTTTCCTACGTTAATTTTCATTCCTTTCTTTTCAAAGGCATCATCCATAATGTTTACCATCTCTTGCAGCTCATCCGTCGATGAAGCAAGGAGAACTTGGTCGTCGGCCTATAGGAGGCGTTTGATAAGTAACTCCCCTAACTTCAGTCCACATTCACGCTCTTTTAAATCATTTAAACAACAGATTTTTAATCACCGTCTAGGATACATCAAAAACACGTTTTACTAATGCATGCATGACTGAAGGAACTGTTCGCTAAGCAAAATTATTTGTTACCTAAGAAGGGCGTCGGCTTGCTCGCCATCAGTTAAAACGGGTAGAAGTATCTCCATCCATCCATCAGCCTGTATTCTGCTGGACATAGGCGTTTCCAAGATTTCGCCACTCTTGGCGGTCCTCTGTCTTCCTCATTCAGTCGCCACCCTCAGCTACGCTTAGCTGTACGTGGTTTCCATTCTAATGCCTTTTGGCCCCAACGGCCATCATGTCGGTGACAGATATGGCCTCCCCACCGTCGCTTCAACTTACTGATTCGGCAGGCTATGTCGGTCACTTTCGGTCTCTGACAGATGTCCTAGTTTCGGATTTTTTCATCATCAGATGTTTCCCAAGCAAAGTCCGCTCCTTAGCTCGTTGAGCGACTTTAAACCGGTGGATCAAGTCCACGTCTCAGCGCCGTATAAGCCGTAAATCTAATCCTGTTGAATTTCCCCTTGTTTCAGGTAACACAACAGTCATTAAAAAGTTTACACGCAGGATTCGAAAGACCAAAGTCATGAAAGATCTCCCATGTAAAATATGCAACGAAAAATTCACAGCACACGGCCTTAAAATTCACATGAAAACTCATGAAGCTTTCACTTGTTACATTTGTCGAGATAACTTCAATAAATACAATGAACTTATAAAACACATAGAAATTACTCATATAGAGGGCAAATCATATCCTTGCAATGGATGCAATCAAGTTTTAAACTCAGCCAAGTTATTACAAAGGCATTTAACTAAACATTACAACGACGAACCTGTCCAATGTAATGAGTGCGAAAAGAAAATCAAAAGAAAAGGTATCGGTCCCCACATGAGAGTGTGCCATACGAAAACGTTTATATGTGATTACTGTGACAAAAATTTCCATGCAAAAAACAATTTGATTCGTCACATATTCAGACATACGGGGAAAAAACCGTATATTTGCCATGTCTGCGGAAAATCTTTTACTAGGACGGATATATTTAAAGACCACGTGGCCTTGCATTCAGGAGAGCAACCTTTTAAATGCAATTTTTGTCCGAAGCGATTCTTTGTCAAGCAGAATCTTAAAACACATGAGAGACAGCACACTGAAGCGAAGAAGTTTGTTTGCAAAATATGTGAAAAGCCATTCCACCTAAAAAGAAGTTTAAAAACACATATGGTAACGCACACTGGAGAAAAGCCGTTTACGTGTGAATTGTGCAAGAGGCCATTTCAATTTAAAGGGACTTTAAAACTGCACATGAGAACGCACACTGGGGAAAAACCATTTTCATGCAATATCTGCAATAAGTCTTTTCGTCAAAAGCAAACTCTGAAAAGTCATATGAGAATGCACACAGGTGAGAATGCAGTTTCATGCGAATTATGTAATGTGTCTTTAGCGTCGCAAAAATCACTTAAAGTCCACATGAGAAGACATACAGGAGAGAAGGACACATGTAAGGTTTGCAATAAACAAATTGCAAACATATATGACCATATGAAAGTGCACAGACGTGCGATGAACAAATGTGTCTAATTTATAAAGTTTATTAGGCCGAGTTTGTTTATGATGTAAATAAACCGAATTATGCGTGTATATCGTGTATCGCCCGAGCTCCCGAAATACCCTGTTTAGCTGACAGTAAAGCCGATTTTAAAGGCTTTAGTTTTAGTTGTGTCAAAACTAAATTTTCTTTATTGCAAAATAGCCCTTATATGTAAAGAATATGAGTGAAATTACATTGGAATAATTTTAGTTTTGACAGCACTAAAACTAAAATTCAAGCCTTCAAAATCGGCTACAGTATCCTTATTCATCAATATTTGTGTCGATTCGGCGAAACACGACTTAACTTATTTGACAGAACTAAACTTAATTTGAGCCTTCTGTCTTTTTCTTTCCGTATCGAAAAGACAAAGAACGCTTAAAATAAGGTTAGTCCTGTCAAATTGTGTTTAGCCGAATCGACACCATTGTTCCGTATGTATGCTTTGAACCTAAAACATTTACCAAAAATATGAATAAATATAATTTTAGCTGTATTAGCTTTTTATTTGTAGTTTTAACAAATATGATAATAATAAAACAATAATAATCTTTATATTTTCGATATATTTCGGCCTCATCAGTCGAGTGGTTGACAGGTAAAAATTATAAAAAATATATATGAAAACAAGTTGATACAGTCTGAAAAGGTTATGATAGAAACTACTTACATAAAAAAAAAAAAAAAAAAGATGAAAGAAAGGTGGTAAAATAAAAAAAGAAACAGAAACAGTTTGGAGGGGAGTACTTGCTGAACTTTTTTTATTCTTTTTTTATTTTACCACCTTTCTTTCATCTTTTTCTTTTTTTTTATGTATATAGTTCCTATCATAACCTTTTCAGACTGTATCAACTTGTTTTCATATATATTTTTTATAATTTTTACCTGTCAACCACTCGACTGATGACGGCCTCACTGATGAGGCCGAAATATATCGAAAATATAAAGTTTATTATTGTTTTATTATTATCATATTTGTTAAAACTACAAATTTACCAAAAATCAAATACACACAAAAGTTACAACCATTTAAAAGTAAACAATGGAATTTACAATCCAGGAAATTTTAACGCTGGTAACTATTGTGCGTATTTGATTTTGGTAAACTGGTTTCTGTAAATTTAAATTAAAAAATATTTTAAATCTATAATTTTTGAAACTGCTCTTAATAACTTGTAGGTATCTGATTGTTTTTATGTACCTATACGTATAATCCTTGTTACTACTAAACCGATTGTGAAAATTCAGTCACTGTTGTAATGGTAATGGTACAGGTGGTAGAGCTGATGCCGGGCTCGACTCTGGAGGTACCACCATCATACTTGGAGACCCCCTCGAAGTAATTCGGGGGAGAGTAAGAGGACAGCTCACAGGCAAAAAACCAGGAGGAGGCCCAATCATGCCTGGGACCGATGGATGGCGGTATATCCATCCCTAATAGCCGGGCCTTATATGGAACAGACTGGTGACGGGCAGCGGCGTCACTGGTGCGAGGGTTCCGGCCCCGCGCTCTCCAACCCGCCTGCCCAGCGTGTGTGAGTATGGGCAATTCTTCCAGGATGACCGCCGGGAGTGGCAAAGTCCTGGAAAGGCTTGTGTCCAGCAGTGGACGAACTAGGCTGGTGGATGGTTGTAATGGTTAGACTCATCACTTCAAATTACTACTAAAAATTACACTTGTCTTTCTAATAAGTATTCCTTTCGGTAAAAAGTTATCACATGTATATCGTAGAGTAGGCGTGTGGATTGAAGGACCAGGAGACAGACAAACTAAAAACAGCCAACTTCAAAGCCAAGCCAAGCCTCAGATAGTCGTTCATAAACTCACACCGAGTTGGGTTTCCTACCCGGGTCGCAACACTAACCCGTTCAAAAATGAACTCGCGTCTCAACACCGACCGTTCAAAAATGACAGTGTCGCTACACTGGTGTCGAATTTTTCAACATCAACTCTGAGCAGGGTTCGCAAGGTTCGTATAGACTCCAAACGTCACCTGACATTCACGTTAATTTTCGTAAATGAAATGACGTTAATTTTCGTACCGAGGGGGTCTTCTCAACGTTATAGTTGATATATTTACGTTAAATTTCGTACAGAGGGGGTCCTTTCAACGTTATTATACTAAATATAATGCAAAAATGACAACTGACGTTTGGAGTGTCGCTACACGACGAAACCCGTTCAAAAACTCAGCGTTACAACCCCAGTGTTCCTACCCAGCCCTGCGGGCCTATTGTGTATCTCTAGTTGCCTTCTGGACTGGGTGTCTATCATCAAAAACATAGATATACTATCGAATTCCGATGTCCTAAGGATATTTTCGCACTTGAAGTGACGACACAGATTGTTAATAGTTCAATACCCACTAAAGGCAATTTTGAAATTTCAGTTTTTAGCTATGTTTTTGATGATAGGCACCTCGTGCAGTTGGCAACTAAAGATACAGAATAGGGGGGCAGCGGGCCTATTGTGTATCTCTAGTTGCCTTCTGGACTGGGTGTCTATCATCAAAAACATAGATATACTATCGAATTCCGATGTCCTAAGGATATTTTCGCACTTGAAGTGACGACACAGATTGTTAATAGTTCAATACCCACTAAAGGCAAGTTTGAAATTTCAGTTTTTAGCTATGTTTTTGATGATAGGCACCTCGTGCAGTTGGCAACTAAAGATACAGAATAGGGGGGCTGGGCTATTTAATGAACGCACTTCAGGAGAGCCAAGCCAAACCAACTGACATGTATGACATAATGACATGACAACCAAAGGGATGTCGACTCTTTTTGAAAAAGATCGATTTCGAATCGTGGTAAGAAAACAGATGCATAAAAAATCGGTGCAAAAAGAAACGATCTACAAAAATCGAAATAAAATTCATCAGACTAAGAGTTAGATTTTCCTGAGTCTATTGTGGGCAAAGTTAGTTTTTTTTAGGGTACGCAGCCTCTTCCTAGGTGCAGGGTTGGATTTAAACCCTCCGAAAATTATTGTCTATGGGAGTTATAAATACACTACTTGGCTAAAATTATACTACGTTTTGTTTTTCGTTGATTTTTGTATTGAATTGAAAAAAAAATAGCCTATTTGTTAGTGATTTTTTTTTATTACTAGTAATATTCATAATTTAATAAAATAGCCTATTTGTTATTGAAATTTTTAAAAAATTACTAAAAATATTCATAACGCACAGAAATTCCCTATATTGTAGGGTAAATGTTAAAAAACAAAACGTCTCAACCAATAAAATAAGTCGGTCAGCCTGAAGATAAAATTATGGTATTTTTACGTAGTATAGTTCCATTACGATACTACATACTACATGTCATGAAAATATGGTACAAATAGTATAATTATACTACGAAATCCAACCCTGCCTAGGTGGTATGGTAGGTATGTCATGCATTGTTAGCATTAGATTAGAGCATACGTCAGCGCCATCTATTATCACACTCTGTGCATTTTTTTAAAGGTGGCTTGAAAAGCCTACATTGAAGATCACCTCCGGCACCTGTCCCATAAATTCGTGAGGCTCCAGCAGCTAAGCTACAGTCACTTATACTATCATGGCTACCATGGGTACTATTAGATACTTAAATAAAGTTTACGACGCTACATGGCACGAAATAAACTTCTTGACGTAGTGTTCAACACAATTTTTTGTACGTCGAGCAGGCTTTATGGGATGTGAGATTTATTAGTCAACGATAAGTCGGTTACATTTTATACACACGGTGACATGATTTATGATTTATGAGGCCCTGAGGCCTCAGAGCAATCATTTTTCTATGCTACCAAGGAAGGCAATCAATAGGGCTTCTTTCGTGGTGTAGGTACTCTAGGTTGGATTTCTTGGTCTGACTGAGAATCAAGCTAGGGCGTGAAGTGATGTCAATTTTGAGCTGTGATCTGTGGTTGAAATCTTTGCATTCGTCACAAATGCAGAAAATGGGTCCTCAAAAAAGGCCGCTTTGGATGAATCATATCATGATTCTGTTCTAATGCCGTCTCTTTTGCACGCGTGAAAAAACTCTGACTCCATCCTACTTTCAAATCATTTCATGATTCACCCAAGTCGGCCTTTTTAGATCCCCAGGTGGTAGAGCTGATTCCGGGCTCGACTGTGGAGGTACCACCATCATACTTGGAGACCCCCTCGCAGTAATTCGGGGGAGAGTAAGGGACAGCTCACAGGCAAAAAACCAGGCGGAGGCCCACCATGCCTGGGACCGATGGATGGCAGTATATCCATCCCTAATAGCCGGGCCTTATATGGAACAGACTGGTGACGGGTAGCGGACACTGGTTCGAGGGTTCCGGCACCGCGCTCACCAACCCGCCTGCCCAGCGTGTGTGAGTATGGGCAATTCTTTCAAGATGACCGCCGGGAGTGGCAGGCCTGGAAAGGCTTATGTCCAGCAGTGGACGAACTGGACTAATGGATGGATGATGCAGAAAATCAAGAGGCGCATATTATCCCTGCGGTCCGTAATAGAATTACAATGGATCATAAGCCATTCACTTCATACTTTCGTAATCGATTTTAGCGACATAATTCTATTTCGGAACGCAGGGTTTGAACAGCTAGGTGACGCATGGGATTCATTGTACATAGAATAGGATGTGCGTTGAACACGAACACGACTTGATAGTCAGTGATGGCAGATGGGGAGAATTCTCTGCAAATTTGGGGGTATTCTTAGCCTCTGGGGGATAAATCTTTTAAGGGGATTTCTGGGGCGGAAAAATGTTAGAATTCGTAATACATTGCCTAATTAATTCATCATGAATGTTAAGCAAATTTAACTTCGGAAAAATTTCTACTTTAGCTAATATAACTCATACTAATATAAATGTAAGTAAGTGAAGGTGATGATAATGACAACGATTAAATTAACCATTAGAAGCTCTGGCTGCAATGATAAAAATAGTTATTTTAGTTTAAAAGCAACTGAAAGCGTAATATATATTTTTTTAAAGCTGAATTTGGGTTAGAAAAAACAATCTTTTAAATTTGTAAATACTAACACTGAGGTTTTTTTTTCGAAATTAGCAATTTTTGGGGGGATTTTGGCCCCAAGGTTTGGGGGAATACACAAAGCCGGCATCTGGCAACACTCACTGTGCGTCGATTCGATTGGACTTTTTGGCGGGCTTTTGATGTAGTAGGCGGGAATTTTTAAAGAGCTATTTAAAATTTTAATTTTTATAAGAAAAACATCTCGTTTCTTCCTGTAAATACTATAAAAAAACTTGTAAATAGTTATATAAGTGATAAACATGAAAGACCCTCCGGGGGCTTCGGCCCCTGGAGAAAACAGTGGCTCCTCTCCTCCAGGGACTAAGAGAGGACGCGTAGGGGATGAGAACTATGAGAAACCTAACGAAGCAAATGCAGAGGTCTTGTATAAACCATATATTAAACAGGGCTATAAAAGAGTGTATCAAGAAAACATGCCGGTGAGTACGGAATATAATGTTTATGTGGAGAGCACCAAAGAAGGAGACCGTCTTGGCAACAAGAATCCGGACATGATGTGTGCATTATTTAAAAATGAACTTAAAGGCGTGGTAGGCATAAGACGAATAAATGCAAATAAACTTGGGCTACTATTTTCACAAAGCATACATGCTAATAATTTTCTGACAAATGAGCAGTTCCTTTCCAAATATGAACTCAAAGCATTCATCCCTGCAAGGTCTGTCGAAACTATTGGAGTGCTTAAATTTGTGCCAACAAACATCAGCAATGAAGATTTATTTAAGAAGTTGTCCTCAGTGTGCGAAATTATAAGCGTTCGAAGATTTACTCGGAAAGTCAATGGTGCAGTCGTTCCATACGGCTCAGTCAGTGTCACGTTTTTGTCACAAACTCTACCCGAATATGTATACTTAGACTTATACAGATTTAAAGTATACTCTTATGTTGCTCCACTGATGCAGTGTTTTAAATGTTTTAAGTTCAATCATGGAGCAAAATACTGCAAAAATACCCAAAAATGCTCTATTTGCTCGGAAGAACACCACTTCTCAACTTGTAAGACAGAGGCAATTATTAAGTGCATAAACTGCCAAGGACCACACATCGCAATCTCTAGGGATTGTCCGATAAAAGTAAAAAAAATTGAAGAAAAAAAAAATAAGGTTAGCTATGCTCAAATGGTTGCTTCTGTAAAAGAAACAAATAATGACAAAAATTACAACTCACAGTTCCCTGCACTCAAACCAGTTAAGACAACAACTCAACAAATTATAAAAAATACAAAACCAGCGGATAATGTAAGGCCATCTGTTCCACTTTCTAGTGCTCAGTCATCTGATGTCACTACCAAGACTTTAGAAAATAAGGAAATTTCGACAAAAACATTAATTGACGAAATATTAAAAAATGATTACATTTTGAAGGGCTTGGTAGGAGCATTGGTTTCACTGGGAAATGAAAACAGATCACTCACTTCCACTGTTATTAAAGAAATATTAGTTAAATCACTTCAACATGGCTAAGGCGTTTATAAGAATTGCACAATTCAACGTTGAGGGTATTATTAATAAAAAACCATTACTTATTAACTTTTTATTTGATAATGACATAGACATCTGTTTATTAAACGAGACATGGTTAAGAGACAACAATACTTTCAAGATTCCAAATTATAATTTTATTAATCAAAATGGAAAAAATGGACGCTGTGGCGTCGGAATCTTAATTAAAGATAACTTCAAATACTCTATTACACAAACTCCTTTTTATGATTTTATGCAATCTGTTGCATTGATTTTATCAACTAATGCTGGTAATTTAACTATCTTATGTACTTATAGCCCACCCCCTGACGGTACACAACGGCGTTTTCAAGGTAGAAGACTTAAGCAGATACTGAACAGCTTACCTAAACCAATAATTTTATCAGGTGACCTGAATGCTCATCATGTGGCTTTTGGGTGCACCACAACTAATTCTAGAGGAAATGATGTATATAATATCTTAGATGAATGCGACTTATGTATATTGAATACAGGTACCCCAACTACAGTAGGAGGCCCAAATAAAAATCCTTCTGCTATAGATATATCTTGTGTTAGCCCTTCTATTGCGCCTCTATGTGACTGGAGAGTACATAGTGATGCTATGGGTAGCTATCATTATCCAACTTTTATAGATATCCACACCTCAGTTGAAAAATACGTCATAGGTAGCCCAACAGACCGCTTTATCTACAGCAAAGCTGACTGGTTTCAGTATTCAGCTGAAACAGAAAAAAGTTTAGGTGACATTAATTTAAATTATTCTGATCCTTTGAAAACTTATAATGAATTTTGCAATATTTTAAATAAGATCAAACATGACACAATACCAAAATTAAAAAAAAATATACAATATAATATGAAAAAACCGGTTCCTTGGTGGGATGATGAATGTATAGACGCAGTTAAAAAAAGTAAAAAAGCATTAAATTTGTACAGGACCGATTCAAAATTAGCTAGCTTTATTGAATATAAAAAACTAGATTCCTTTAAAAAAAGATTGCTTAAAGAAAAGAAGAGAAATAGTTGGACTAAATTATGCCAATCTTTCAATAGATATACACCTGTTAGCATCATTTGGAACTATATCAGAAGATTTAAACGTATTTCATTACCTAAGAGTCCTAAAAATGATGAATGGATCCCTGCATTCATTAATAAATATGCACCATCATCTCCACCTGAAAAAGTAATAAACAAAATTAAATTAAATGAAATTTTTAGCCAAAATGGAAATGAAGATTGTGCATCTCTTTCTGAACCTTTTACATTTCAAGAATTTATAATTGCAATCAAATCTAGAAAGGACACTACTCCCGGTTTGGACGACATTTCATATAAACTTATCCGCAATATGCATAAAGTCGCACAAAAAACCTTATTGAGTATTTTAAATTTGCTTTGGGTTACACAATGCATTCCAGAATCATGGAAAACACAATGTATTATCCCAATATTAAAACAAGACAAACCTGAAAATGACTTTAATTCATATAGACCCATATCCCTTTCCTCATGCGTTGGCAAACTGTTTGAATTCATGCTTAAAACTAGGTTAGATCATTATGTAGAGTCACACAAAATCTTACCAGATCAACAATTTGGGTTCCGAAAAGGCCATAGTGCAACAGAGAGCTTTACATCACTTGTTGCTGATATTAAATCCTCATTTCACAGTCACTCCGCTACTGTATGTCTCTTCCTTGATGTGCAGGGTGCTTTTGATAATGTTGATCCCTCAGTATTAGCCCAAATCATGTCTGAAATCGGCATACCAGGACAAGTCTGTAAATGGATATTCAATTTCTTGTACGACAGAACTATGTATGTAAAGTTTAACAACACTCTACATGGACCTGGACAGGTGTACAAAGGAACTATGCAAGGTGCTACCATATCTCCATTACTGTACAACCTGTACACTTGTCAAATTAATAAATTCTTGACAGAGAGAAATATTAAATTTCTACAATTTGCAGATGACTTGTTAATATACACTGTAAATTCAAATATTAATGTAGCTATAAACAATCTGAATAAGGCACTTGTTCAGATACATAAGTACTACTTTAACAAACTTCATCTTAATATCAATGCTAGCAAAAGTGGCGCAATGATATTTTCAAAAAAATGTAACAATGAAAACAACCATTCCTTAAAGTATGACAGAAAACCATTACCATGGTTAAAGGAAAAGAAATTTTTGGGCATTTGGCTAGATAAAAAATTGTCATTTCATAATCATATAAACTACATTATCAGAAATGCTTCTAAAGGGCTCAATGTACTGCGTTCTTTGGCAGGAGTACATTGGGGGTCCGACCCAAAAATTTTGTCCATGTTGTATAAAAGTATCATTAGAAGTCACTTTGATTATAGTTCTCTGGCTTACATGAATACAAGTCTGACATTGTTACGTAAATTAGAAATTATTCAAAATAAAGCTTTACGCATTATCACTGGGGCTATGTGCTCTACTCCAATAAATGTAATGCAATGTGAGACTTGCATACCTCCACTACATTTCAGACGACTACATATTGCTGAAAGATTTTGCTTAAAATTATTGTCCTCAGACAATAAATGTGTCTTAGGTAGAGTTCTGCCTAAACAAAATATTCAAATAGGTAACTTAGGCCCATATGTAAATACTACACAAATGTTGTCTGGACATGTACCAGAGATACTTAGAATAATAATCCAATTACAATCTGTAACTGTAAATATGTATATAGATAACTTTTGGCCCTTATACAAAGTAAATTTCCCCATCCTTATAAATAATATTTCAGTAATTAGACAAAATATTTGCAACCAAAGTGATTTACTAGAATTTATTACGAAAAATAATTTATATTCACTATATACAGATGGCTCAAAAACTGTTGATATTGTAAGTTCTGCATTTTATGACCCTCAACAAAAACTAACCAAATCTTTTAAGATAGACAATAATTGTAGCATATTTACAGCCGAAAGTTATGCTATCTACCAAGCACTAATCCATGTTGAAAATATTAACCATACCAATATTACAATCTTCTCAGATTCCTTGAGTGTATTATTAGCATTAGAAAATAACTCACTACGATATAACCTTAATTATTTAGTCTTTAACATTAGAAATGCAATATACAATTTACAAATGAGCGGCAAGATAATAAGTTTCGTGTGGGTACCTTCTCATAGAGGCATCACTGGTAATGAAATCGTTGATCAAGCCACGAGAAACACATGCGATGAAGATCACTCCACAGACCTCAAGGTCCCATTTACAGACTTCCACATCCAGTTGAAACAGAACCTGAAATTATTATGGTGTGATTACTGGAAAGAGATAAGTAAAGAGAAAGGAAAATGGTATGCTGAGATCCAAGGAAGCCCGCCCGCCAAACCTTGGTATCATAGAAATAAAAATGCTGATTGCAGAAAATATATAACCACTATAAACAGAATGCGGTTTGGACACTGCCAAAGCCGTACTCACCTGAATAGACTGAAACTGGCTGAAGATTCGAATTGTACATACTGTGGAGAGAGCAATGCAGATTTACAACACATTATATTTAAATGTCAACAATTTGCAATACACAGACTACTTCTTGTAACCGAATTGAAAAAGATTTGCGAATGCGAAAAAACCCATAGTGATGTGCCAGTGCCCTCCCGTCTTCAAGACCTTTTAAAAGAACCTAAATTTTTTACTCCCCTATTCAAATATATAATGAACACAGTGGAAAAATTATAATCTCTGATGGAAGTGAAATATGTAAAAAGTGATAAAAAAAAAAAATTGTCTATTTCTATAAACAGTTGTGTAAAAATAAAATATAAACTATTGGCTCAAAAGGACTAGTTTCCAGGGCCGTAAAACTTATTTAAAAAAAAAAAAAAAAAAGTCGATTCGATTGTTTGGATTTTTCATAAGTTGTAATTATCTGGTATTTTTATCAAAATGCTGTTCTATTCCTTCTTCAAATCATTGGTAGGCAAGGACGTGGTTGTCGAACTGAAGAACGACCTCAGTATCTGCGGCACTCTGCACTCCGTAGACCAGTATTTGAACATCAAACTCTCAGACATCAGCGTAATAGATCCGGACAAATATCCTCACATGTTATCGGTGAAGAACTGCTTTATCCGAGGCTCTGTAGTCCGCTACGTACAGCTACCGGCCGATGAAGTCGACACGCAGTTACTCCAAGACGCAGCGAGAAAGGAAGCAACAGTTTCAACAAGATAATTTTCTAACCTCAAAGTGCGTTGTTTTTAAGATATCCCGTGAAGATTTGGTGTTTCGGACATGAAATGTGTGTAAATACTAACTACCTCTAAGTATAATATTTTTCATTAAAATGTTGAAATGATTCAATAATTTTATTTTTTCGGCCGTTAATTTTTGTTGGTCTGTCAATACTTAAGTGATGATTATTGATCGCAAATTGCTAATGCTATGGGACTTTGTTTAAATAATTCAGGATGACGTTTGTTCAAGAATGGTCACTACTAAGATGTTCAACGTACTAAGCAGCTGAAAACAAACGATGTATGAGCACATTAGCAATTTGCAGGGATAATATTAGTTGCATAATTATTCTCTTGTCTCTTGTTAGAAGGCTACTTCTTGCTCTCTGTTTCTTGTCTTTCGTCACTTTATTCGTTCGTTTTACTTTGTATAATTCCTGCAAGTTGAAAGTGCTTGCACATCATTTGTTTTCGGCCGCTTAGTTCTGTTAGCATCGCTGCCGAGTATATTTTGTTCTAAGAACCTACCTATATACAGTGCTACAAGGATCTCATGGAGTGTGGATTGGTTGTGTCCAAAATCAGAACTAACGCCGCTACCATACTCCTTGTTTCACAGCGCCCCCCTGTCACCGTCATCCACGCGTCATCAGATCCTTGTACCACTGTATTTATGTTTTTGTCTCTTTTAATGTCTATAATCCCAAGTTCATGTCATCATCTGATGATTCATGTCAAATGTTTTAACCCTTTTAAGGGCATAAAGTTTTCGCATTAAATGTTGAATTAATAAATTATTAAATTTTAAATTTAAAGAAATAAATAAATTTAAGAAAATAAAAATCACAAAATATTTTGGTACCATGTCAATAATTAGTGCGGGTATGTAAAAAATAAGAAGAAAAACAAAATAAATATAAAATATATTACCAGTTAAGGTAGAAAAAAATTGGTGGGAAAAATATTCCCTCTGCCTTAGGAAGGGTTAATTACTTTTTTCTGACCCTTAACAAACATATTTGTGAATTATTTAGACAAGTCCCAGCACATTAGCAACTTGCAAGGATAGTACAATTCTTTTTGTGGGAGTGGGACAGTGTGGAAGTCTGGTTATTGGTGTGGGTGGGAAGTCTTTTCAGCCTAAAATAAACTATACATTTTTTTATATCAGAAAAATGTTTGTGGTGTTCTTACTTCTGAAAACAAACTTTCTTATAGAATAGCAGTATTATATTATACATCAATGATTAGGTACATCATTATTTATCATTTATCACAACAATTTGATCAACAGTGGCATGCACAGAACTTTTAGCTGGAAAAGCAATGAGAAAGTCAAGTTAGACCATAAAAAACATGAATAAAATTTAAATTGGTACCGACCAAGGTTAAAATTTAAAAAAATTATGAAAATTCCACTCCAGTTGACTTGTAGCACATTTTAACTTAATTGCAAATTTACTCTATGCTTATTTGACAGGACTAAATTTAACATAATTATTCTGTCCTTGCTTTTGGATACAGAAAGAAAAAGACAACACTAAAGTTTCGTTCCATGTCCTGTATACACCTAAATTAGGAGTCCTCCATTCCATGGGAGTCCTTAACTAATCCCTTGTCAAACAAGTTTAAAGTTTAAAATAAATCTAATAATGTTATGTATCTATCTACCAGTATAGGTTCGTAGAAAACGAAACGTTATTTAATTTGCGTAAAACGAAACCAATATAAGCTTGGCGACAGCAGCGCCCCTAGCGGTATCATAGAACAAGCTATTTGTGTTGCTAGTAAATGTTAAAATAATACTTTTAGTAGAATTGTGATAAAAATTCGTGTTCTATTAATTCGGAAATTATTCGTACGGATATGGTGCACTTTACCGATCCATTATCGAATGATAAAAGCTTTCATTTATAATGTCACTTTAGCTCCCGGTATGGTTCTAGAGGCACGAACAGCAAGTAGTGGGGACCTGCGCATACAAATTTTATACGAACGGATGGGACGGACCCAAAAAAATATTTCTTCGAGCATTTAAAGGTCATGGCTCTAGAACCGTGCCGGGACTTGTAATAAATAATGTAAGCATCCGTTAGCCGATACCAGATCAATTTTAATTAAATTATAATACTTCCTTAAGGTAATTTCTCCGGATTTGTAACAAAATATTAAGAAATAATTATAACGGCCAAAATACTACTTTTAGATAAAAAAACACTCCATGTTAGAAATTTTCTATATGCATAAATATATGTTTAATGATATTAAAATAGCTATAAAACAATTGGCTTTTCCATAGTCGTGATACAAGCCATAAATTCTTAAAATGATCTGATATCACGCTTATAGAAAATCCAATTATTTTGAAACTACCATAATATATTATGATACTAAATAATATGTTTATGCATATAGCAAAGTTTGAACCTTGAGTTGTTTTAGCTAAAAGTAGTATTTTGGCCGTTATAGTTATGTCTTAATATTTTATTACAGATACGAAGAATCGACCGTTAATTTGTGCACTTAATTTCAACAGATTACATTATACTGTCGTAGTAGATTTTTTGTTTAGTTTCTCGCTTCACTTCATGCTACAAACTAGTGCAGGATTTATAGATATGAGTGCAACGAGAAGCCCACCAGGAGTTACCACACAAGAAGTGCATCCTTGAATTTCAAATTTAAAGAAGGTATGTACTACTACATAAGTTATAAAAACTAATAATTAGACCTCTTTACCGTATCTCATTTAATTCCAAAACTTAAATACCAATAATAATTAAAATTAATTGGGAGAAAAATATTGTAAACATTGTATTATTTTTTTATGTCATAGAGAATGCGATTGTGCGAATTTAATTCTATGATTCTTGATTAAATATTGCTTCCAAAATGGGGAAGTCTCCACTTAGTTGTTGCATTTTCGATTTGGTTATGGTTTTTTAACGAAAACTTGCTGTTTCAGTTAAAAGAATAATCAATATCAATTTCTAAATAACTACTAAAACCTCTATTTTTAAATTTATTTAGGTACGGTCATATTTTATCATTATGATAGAATGCTGAGCATTTTTAACACTTCGGATCGCACGACACGCACCTTCCTGTCGCGAACGGCGTTCAGTTTGGTTGCCCGCCAATGCCCACTCATCACTGACAGCAAGAAAGCATATACAAATTTAACGCATGCAAAAGAGATATCATGATCGCTGGGCGTCCCGTCTCGTTGGGCGATTAAACTGAGAACCCAGCCCTCCAAAAGAAAGAAGGTAGAAATGGTAAGAAAATGAATAATATACTGACAACATTCTCCTGTCTCGCTTTCGTTTCAAGCCTCAAGTCACTGTGTTGTTGTATATTCGATTTTATCTTCCTAATCAATGAAACCTACATAATTTACTATATTCGCGAGTGATGTAAGGTGCCTACGTTATTTTTGTTGATGATGAACACAAAATTTATGTTCGTGGATACTATAAAAGACCACGCCGACTTCGATCACAGAAGTGCAGTTTTCTCCTAACATGTGATTAGAAATGTAACTATTTAATTGAAATTATCGCTCAAAATGGACGAGAATGGTTCTAATTGTGTGTGCAGTGTGTTGTGAGAATTAGTTAAAGTTTTCTGTGGCTAAATTCCGTTCATAGATTTTAAGTTTCTTGTCATATACAAACGGTGCAAACTGCAACCTGACTGCAATTCGCTGAAAGTCCAGGCTTTTCCACATGGTGTTCCAGACGAAAAAGTAAGTTTTTTTCCTTTTAATTAATTTTTTTCCAGCTAGAACTACCACTACGTAATAAGGCTAGATGCTTACATACATCTGCTGGCAATATGTTGTATATTGTATGAGTCATTTTAAAGTTGTACACTGAACTTGTTTTTATTATTTTTTTGCTCTTCAACATACGCGGGTGGTAATTTTGCTTATCTTGTGAGTTAATTAGCATCAATTAACACTGATGAAAATTGTCTTACTTCAGCAACAGTTGAAATTAAATTTCATGTGTTTTCTACATTTTTTTAAATAGTATTCATACTTTATTTCTATGATAGTAATTCTATACTTTGAACATTTGGCGATTTATCCATCGCCAGGAAAAATAAATTAACATTATGGGGTACGGTCATCAGATCACTATAAACTACTATTTTCTACTATACCTACAATTCGGTCATGACCCTCAACAAACGTCAAAAATTGTGGGGAAAAATGGGCTGTCAAACGTGATTGTGCAGCTAACTTTAAGTCACTATAAACCACAATACAATATTCTTTATTGCACACCAAAAACAAAGTAAATAGACAATTTAAAAACTAGAAGTAGGGTACAATTGACGGTCTTATCACTAAAAAGCGATCTCTTCCAGACAACCTTTGGATGGAGGAACTCTTAAAAGAAAGAATACAATACATAGAGGCGGTGTACAGAATAAATAGATACAATTATACATATATATGTATATATTTAAATATACCTATACATAAATAATATATAAACAAAAATAAATCAGTGTAAATATAAAAGGAGCAAGTAGAAATAAAAAATAATAATAACAAGAAACAATTTGATCAAAGTAAAAGATAATGTTGTTTGACCACAGTGTTGAAAACTTGTAAGGATGAAGCATGCCTTATTGCAAGAGAAAGGGCATTCCATAGACGTATAGCTCCTACTTCCATCCATCCATCAGCCTAGTTCGTCCACTGCTGGACATAAGCCTTTCCAGGACTTTGCCACTCCCGGCGGTCATGCTGGGAGAATTGCCCATACTCACACACGCTGGGCAGGTGGATTGGTGAGCGCGGCGCCGGAACCCTCGCACCAGTAACGCCGCTGCCCTTCACCAGTCTGTTCCATATAAGGCCCGGCTATTGGGAATGGATATACCGCCATCCATCGGTCCCAGGCATGGTGGGTTTTTGCCTTTGGGCTGTCCTCTTACTCTCTCCCGAATAGCTTCGAGGGGGTCTCTAAGTAAGATGGTGGTCGAGCCCGGCATCAGCTCCACCACCTGCACCTACCTTCTACAGTATGGTATATACCTAGGTGGTTGTTTATTTGTTTTATTCTGCTTCTTTACATTAACCGACTAACCCACGATAGCAGAGTGTGTTTATTTTGTTTAATCTGATGACTACACCCTATATATATCCTGGTTCAGTAGGTCTACCATGAGTTTTGCATGTGATACACTTTAGCGACTGCGTAAAATATTTATGTGAAAAATTGCACAGTGCCCCTAGCGGTTTATGAGAGGAACCAAAATTTCTCAAACATAATATTTTATGCAGTCGCTAATATGTACCAAGTGCAAAACTCATGGTAGGCTCTCTAGAGACCCAATAGTGCTGTAAAAAAATCAGGCTTCTGCTGAACTCGATGCTGAAAAAAGTTATTGCCCTTTACATGATGAATTTCATATAAATTTGCTCACTATGAAAACCTATTGGGCACTTCCAGTTGACAAAAAATTTAAAATTTTGTTTATTGGTAAGTCTAGCATACACTTATAGGAAAAAATCTGAAAATTACAAATATTTTCTTATTTAGGAAGTTATAATTGACCAATAATATAATCGTTTATAATAGTTTAATAGATCATAAGTATCAAGTTAAGTTGGCCTCGATAACTGGTTATGGAATTATTTAACATGTTTTTAGGGTCTGACCCGCACTTGGCCGATTTTCTATTAAAAATATTGGTGCCATGTATATTGCGAGTATTGCAACTAGTGACTACCTTATAAAGGTATTCACCTGTAAAATGGATTCAAGCCACAATCTTGCCTGCCATCTTTTGTTTTAACTATAAAAGAACTTAACAAATCAGGTTTGTCACAACATTAAGACAAAAGAACAAAAGTGTTTTGGCTTTCTTCTTTTCTTAATAATAAATCCATTCAAATTTAGTCAATATAACAATGGGAATTTTTTGAAAATATAATAATGATTATTGAAAAAAAAAACCTTGAAACACTTGAGTCATTGAGCGTAGTTGTTTGTGAGTGACATTGGATGTAGGAGATAATCTCTGGAATTAATTAATTAATACAAAATTAATTACCTCGCACAATTATTGATGTCCAATTTACATTTAAAGTTGCGTTGTATGATGTTACGTTTTTGCGAACCCAAAACAGTATGAACAACCTTTTAGACATGCCATACAGATCTGACGTTTCTGAAATTTGATTTCATAATTTGATTCTTTAATTATTAAGCGATCATGTATCCAAACCCATATTGTTTATACCGCTCATCATTGTCACAATGCAAGGAATCAAATTGCATAATTTTTTTCGCGATTATGGAGTTCTTGTGAGTGATACGGGCACACAATTGTGTGTAGAGCGCCATCTCACTCTTTTCCGTGAATTTTGTCCCTTTCTAGCTTTTCGATTTTATATAATAGATATTGGTACCGATTCGGTGAAGCACATCTTAACTTATTTGACAGGACTAAACTTAATTTAAGCATTCTGTCCTTGTCTTTTCGATAAAGAAAGAAAAAGACAGGATGCTTAAAATAAGTTTAGTCCTGTCAAGTAAGTTAAGACGTGTTATGCCGAATCGATACCATTATTCAATAGTCTCTAAATGCTTGTCATTAAAAGTCATGGTGAGTTCCCCAAATTCTGGTGGGGAGTTTGTGGCTAATCAAAATTAGCTTCTAATAGTTGTAAATAAGAGTTACCCAATGAAACGTCACCGATAACAATGGGAATTCATTGTTTAAGAAAGGATAGGATTGTGAAGTAAAAGCAAACATTATTATCTATTATGTTAATCACTTGCTTCCTTACTTTAGGTGGTTATCTATATTGTGTAATAATATTGTTGTATGTAACACATAATTAGCACTGGGAAGCAGTGTGACAATGACATCTCTTATCTTAATGTCATTTTCACAGCCGTCATAATAAATATATATATTGTGGATAATAGTAGTTTATGCTACAAGGGCGCAAAGGAATAAATTACGAGGACGATTTAAAACAGTGTTTTAAACGTAACCGAGTAATTTATTGCTCTTACGCCCGTGTATCATACTACGTTTTTCAATGCATAGTGTGAGGAAATAAAACAAATATAATTTTGTGAACTTTAAATTGTAATTGGCTCGAAAGGACTGTATCCAGATCCGTTAAACAGTGGAAAAAAAAGTATGACATTCATGGTACACAGGAAAGACTGCAGGTTAGCCAACCATTGTAAATAAATTAAAAAAAAAAAAAAAAAAAAAGGCCTAGGGCAAAATAATCGACTTTTTGTTCGGTTTTGATGCATGAAAAGTGGGCCTTTACGAGCACTTGCATTGAAAAGAATGTGATGATTGGGCATGGCAGCCTTTCTATGTCTAATTCTCATACAATAAAAAGCTTGCATATTATTTTTCTTTTAGGCATTGCCTTTTATTAGTAGTTTATGCTACAAGGGCGAAAAGGAATAAACTACGTGGACGATTTAAAACACGAGCGTAGCGAGTAGTTTATTGCTCTTACGCCCGTGTATCATATTACGTTTTTCAATGCATAATGTGAGGAAATAAAACAAATATAATCAAAGAAAACAATTTATTTATTAAAGTTGCAAGTTAATGATTGGCTCAAAAGAACTGTATCCAGAGCCGTTAAACAGTGGGAATAAAAATAACAATTATGGTACATAGGAAAGGTTGCAGGTTAGCCAACCTCTCGTAAATAAATTAAAATATAATAATAATAAAGCCCTAGGGCAAAATAATCGACTTTCTGTTCGGTTTTGATTCATAAAAAGTGGGCGTTGACGAGCACTTGCATTGAAAAAATTTTTAGGATTCTGTACCTCAAAATGAAAAAACGGAACCCTTATATTATAGTATCAATTTAGTTTTTTCTTTGTCGCCCCTAGGACCACATGAGAGATATTAAGTTGAAACTGATACCTCCTACAAAAGCGTACGGCACTATGGTGCTGTAAAAAAATAATGCCTTTTACTTAATCAGTTTCATACAAATTAGCTTATCATGGAAACCTATAAGACACATCCAGTTAATTTAATCAATGCTGATGCCAGGCTCGACTGTGGAGGTACGGTGAGGTACCACCATCTTACTTGCAAATCATCCAGAACTAATTCGAGAGAGTAAGAGAACAGCTCTCAAACAGACTCAAAACCAGTTGGCCCACCATGCCCGGGGCTGATTAACGGCGGCATTTCCATCCCCTATTGCTGGCCCTTATACAAGGTGACTTTTTGATCATCGTCCAAATTCATACTGGAGGCTTGATAAGTGATCAGTATCTTGGATCAATAACAATTTTTGTGAAATTCGTAAAATGAAATTTCGGCTTCCCATAGAAATTCACTTCCAGTCCCGAGTGAATCGCTATGGGGAGTCGAAATTTCACTTTACGAATTTCACAAAAATTGTTATTGATCCATGATACTGATCACTTACCAAGCCACCACTATGAATTTGGACGATGATCAAAAAGTCACCTTGTATAAAACAGACTGGTGACGGGGAGCAGCGTCACTGGTGCAAGGGTTTCGGCACCACGCTGACCAACCCGCCTGCCCAGTGTGTGTGAGTGTGGGCATTTCTTCCAGGATGACCGCCGGGAGTGGCAAACTCTTGTATAAAGTCGCCGTCAATAGAAATTGTGGACTATGTAAACAAACCGTTTTCTCAATTTTTCTCAAGGTTCTGTCACGGAGTCTCATTGAACATTATTCCAAATCATGAAGCATCAAGTCTTACCAGTCATTCACTGTATTTCATCATGAAATATTCAATAATCACCAGTTAATTACGGAAAATCATAGAATCAATAGTCAATTCTGTACTGCGTCGAGATTGCTGTCATATTTTTTTCTCATCGAATCTGTATTGTCTTTGAAAATTGGTGATGTACGAATCTATTTGAATATAAACCTATATTATTCGTGATGTTATTTTATTCCGTAATTTTTTTTTAACAGCGTTACTTCATAATCTTTGACATAAACGTGTGTGTGATTCTATCGAGAGCTGTGTGATCTTCCAGCGATGCTCTAAAATGTGTACCTCATGTCCTAAAAGTAGAAGAAAAAACGAAAGAACTGGATGAGATAATAGATACGGCCAACAACGCTGTGACGGAACCATTTGTAATTAACGTGGGCGATTTGACTAGCGATTCATCAGAATATTTTAGCGATGAATCAAATAAAGAAAACTAATTAAGCACCTAACATATTTTAATCACATACTTACCCATCTCTAGATAGTTCACCTATTCATAGACAAAGACAACATGGCGCTTTGTTTACATAGTTCACAATTTCTATTGACGGCTACTGTAGCTATGTCCAGCAGTGGACGAACTAGGCAGCCCCGGATCTAAGTATATGTACAGAGGGTGCAAAAAGCTAATTTTGCGCCCTTGTTAAAAAATAAGTTTGTGAGCAATCTACAACAAACAATCAAGTTAAAAATAAATTATCAAAATATTATTTTCCTGCACTTTTTTCCGCAAAATAATGCATTATATCGTCATAGTTCAAATTATTATTTAAAAAATCAACACGTTGGATCTGATGATCAGTGCCTAGAAGTGCAAGGTTTTAAGGGGCGCGTACGGAGGTTTTTAAACAAAAAAAAAGGACTCACGTATTGCGTAAAAAAATCTTTTTTACCTGGTTGCCTACTCATGACCTGCCCTACCTAATTATTTTGCAAAATAAATTCAAATTGATATTAGAGGGGCGCTTATAGGTTACTGTTGATCAGTGCGGTCACGATTTGCCGCCCCCTGGCCTTGCCGCCCGGTGCAAGTGCACCCTCTCGCCCCCCCGCTAGATCCGGGCCTGGAACTAGGCTGATGGATGGATGGATGGATGGAAATTCAAGCTTCTCTGTACTACGTTATGTTGCCTTCCAAGAAGATCTATTTTATAGGCCCACCATTTGTTTGACTGAGTCGGTTCCTAAGATAGCTGCACGGTGCAGGAGGGGTGACTTGATGTGAATTGACGCGAGACTTCGAGAGAGACACGAGAGTAATCCCTCCCGAACCGCGCTTCAGCCTCAGGAACCGATTCAGTTAAAAGTGCCATAGAAATTTACCCTAAAGAAGTGCGCCTTTGGTTTTTTCGAAATAAATTTCGCTAACTTTCAACGCGCTTTTGACGCGCTCTGATTCAGTAAGTGGGAGTGTGATGCATGTAGTCAAGCCATAGACGAATACAGCCTACAGACTCCTCATAACAGGCGACCGATTTCTGTCAACACATCTGACTGAACCAGCAGATACAATTCGATACACCACAATTATATGTTTCGGTAGGCCAAACCAAAATGGCTTCTATATTCATTACGTTAGAGTCTTCGTCTTCGGGAAAGATAAGTTTGTGGCGCTATACGTAAGATTGGAAGATCCAATAGGATTGCAGTATCCCGTTTCGATTGTTGACAGAATTATTTGTACGCAAGATGTTGAACAATAGACGTCTTTCTGGGCTGTATTGTCTATGAGTCAAGCCTGTGCAAAAACACTGATTTGTTCTCGTAATCGGACAATACCGCATTCTGTGTTCGATGGCCTGTACATACAAAGGTCTTACAAAAAATTAACATGTATGCTGCTAAAACAGGCATTAAAATCTCAGTAGGTATTTATTTTCATGAAAAATCCTTGCAATTCAAGTGCCAATGACCTGTTATCTAAATAAAACTCTTACTACCTGATAACTGAGATAAGAAACATTCTTTATGTTGATTTATTGTGTTCAGGAAATGTCTTTTATTTCATTAAAAGTGTGTCATACAAATACTTTTGCATATTTTTCCTTTATGTGCGTTTATAATGGTTTAATAAATAATAAATAAAATGATATGTTTGTCATCACTAGAGATCGGACAATGGATGCAGATTTTCAATATTTTTTCTAGTAAGTAAATAATGATTTTATTTCTAAAGTGGCAGCACTTTCGCAGCTTATAAACATTGGGAGCATGTCACTTTTATTTTGAATAAATTATATATCAAAGCAAAAATCTAGACTGACCGACTGACTGACAAGACAAGACAAGACAAATACTCTTTATTGTACACCAAGGTTAATAAAATAAGGTTAAAGAACAAACTTATGAGAGAAGGTAACAAATGGCGGCCTTATCACTTATAGCGATTTCTTCCAGACAACCTTTGGGTGGAAATTAATCGTTGGAAAAAAATAACGTGAAGGTGGTGCACAAAATAAATAATAATAATCAAATGGATAGCAAAATACCAAAAATAAATACACAAGTATAACATTGTACATACAAATACATATAATACGATAAATATATACACTAATATATAACAAAAATAAATACTATCTTACTATCGACGCCTAGACCAAACGGTGGGACCATAGACAAATTTGTCTATGGTCGGGACCTATGAACATGAAATTTGAACTGGTTCCTTGTATGACGTAGACATCCGCTAAGAAGGGATTTTAGGAAATTCCCAAGGGATCGGGAGAAACGGGATACACGCGAGCAACGCTGTGGGGCGGGAATTTACGTCTGAATGGGCCAGATTGAACGGGGCGCGGCACATTCGAACGTAAACTGAAATCGACTACGTCGAATGGGGGGGGAAATGCCACAGACCAAAGTGCTTTTAAATTTTAAATTAATGAACAAGAAAAACAAAGTTAAGTTATTCACTTTGCGCTAAGCGACTGACGTTTAAGGCGATATGCGAAAAAAATACGGGTGTTTCTTTTCTTTGTATTTCATGAAATACGCGGAAAATTTTAATAAATTTCTGGTATACGCATTTTGACCATTAAATCTAGGGTTTTGAAATTGGAAAACATGTTTGGATAAATTTTCCTCGATAGAAATAATTGTTGAAATGAGGTCTTCAAACACTTTTTCTCCTCGTTTGACGAAAACGAACCATCTACAGAATATTTTATTAGGTGTGTTTTAACAATATCTAGAGATTTGATATTTGAAATTTTTTAATAAAAATATAAAACCAACTTTTTTCCCTTTTGCCCTGAATCCGCCCGTCTCGCACTGCGCGATTTTTCGCTTAGAGTGACAGTGACAAAAATAAAATTCGCATAGCCTCTTAAGTCGGTTTAGAGGAGATCATGACTAATTGTGTACACAATTTCAAACTCTTGCTTTATAAACCTCACTAATACTGAACTGTTAGCGTCAAATGCCACATACCAAAGTGCTTTTAAACTGGAGTTTAACCTTAATTGCGTTAAAATATACAACCATCGATCATTGTCATACTAAACAATTCCTAATAGAGATAAATTAATAAATGCAGCTCCTTTTATGATGTCAATTACATGTCAATTTATATTCTAAACATGTTCTCAATTTGTTTAGGATTTCCTCTCAAACAGACAAATTATTTTGTGATGACTTCCGTGTTGTAGCCCAAAATGTATGTGATGGCGGACGCATGCAAAGCTATTATTGTAAAAACACCGGCCAAGTGCGTGTCGGGCCACGCGCAGTGTAGGGTTTCGTAGTTGCCCTGCACAATATGCGGACTTCTTTTCCAAGTACATTTTATAAGTTTGTCGACTAATACAGATCGCGCCAAACTTCTAGTACGCTCGGAAGTTGGTTTTCCCAAGAACGGCCCACACATTTTGTTCCTGCTTATGCGAATCGCCCCGTGTTTAGAGGGGACTAAAATTTTGGCGCGACCTGTACTCGTTAACTTGTGAAGCCTACTTAGCTGTGATACTTTTCCTTTTAATTTCGTTCATTTCGTGATTTTTTTCACGTCTCCAAATACAATCCTTTCGCTGCAGGCGGGGAGACACTTGACTCTAACAAAAATAACACTTTTAAGCTTAATATTTCGCAAACGGAACCCTGGATCGAAAAATTATCTTCTCACACCCCCAATATTTTTAAATTACCTATCCAACGACACCCGACACTAGGGGATAGACGAGAAAAAAAAAGCATCCCCACTTTACGTGTAGGGGAGGTACCCTAAAAAAATCTTTTTCGAAATTTTTCTGTACCACTTTATCGGCGTAACCATTATAAATATGTATTACAGCTTTCGAATACTAATAGTCTCTAAGCTAAGCCGCGGACAGGACAGACAGACAGACAGACGGACATGGCGAAACTATGAGGGAAGACCAATTAATTAAACCCTTTAGATACATAGAGTTTAATAGATCGTAAGTGTCAGGTAAAGTTAGTCCTCGATAATTAGCATGTTTTAGGGTTCCGTACCCGTATTGTGTGCTGGTACCGAACCCTTTGTGCGCGAGTACGACTCGCACTGGCTGGTTTTTTTTGTAGACGCTAATCGTGCGATTAAAGTACAAAAGCCATCTGTGCTGCGCCCCTTTTTTCGCGTGATAAGATAACTAAACAAAGCAAAAAGGATTTTTGACAGCGGTGGGATTCGAACCCACGCCCTTTCGGACTGGTGCCTAAAACCAGCGCCTTAGACCGCTCGGCCACGCTGCCTCGTGCCGAGATCTGCGAAATTAGCATACGGTATCAATAGTCGCATATATTCACGATATGATAACAATACCATCGTCATACATTACATTACTTGTGCTCATAACGCACCGCTGCTTGCGGCGCTGCTCACAAATAGCTTGGCTTACGAGCTGTCATAATTATTGCTAACTCGAGCGCTGTAAAGCGGTGCCGTTGGACATGATAATTGCTTGCATGATTCATCGGCTCTTACGTTTTTTTGGCGACTGTTTGCTATACACAATAAGTGACATTTATTTTGGTAACTAAAGCACTTATTTTTATTTTTTCTAGTATTTTGTTCGCAGCCCCATCTGCGTTCAAGTATACTTTACTATTTATTTTTAGGGTTCCGTACCCAAAGGGTAAAGTGGAGCCCTATTAATGTCACTCCGCTGTCCGTCTGTCTATCTGTCTGTCTGTCTGTCCGTATGTCACGGGTCTGTAGCTCCTAGACGGAATGAGATAGAAACCTGAAATTTTTATATGTTGTGTAAAATGTTCATTCGAAACCGAATTTTGAATTTAAAATGTAATGAAATTATCATATATTACAGTATTCATGAAAATAATAGAAATACACATACACAGAAAAAACCTGCATGCCCCAAATAACAAGATTCAAATTCAAATTCAAATTCAAATTCAAATAGTTTATTTTGCAAAGTAGGTATATAAAATACACGTTTCACAAGTCAAAATTTAATCTTATAAAAAATATATGTAATAAAATAATAAATGTACATGAACTAAATTGAAGGTTTATTTAATTTATGTAGCAATATATATACGATTAAAATTATAGGTAAAATATATATTATACAAGGTGAAATCCAATCAACCGCCCGAACCCATACCGGAGACCCGGCCAGGGACCAGGAACAAGGTTCAATGATCACCAACCGAGCCCCCAGCACGAATCCAGGCGGCCGACCAAATCCCATTCTATATACGACATACTAATAGGTTACATATATAAATACATGCCTACCTCCGTGTATTTGTGTCTGAAGAGCAACGATTAGGCTCACCATCCATCGCGTTGGGACGTAATAATCGTCGGTGAAACGCGGGTTCACCGAGTGTGGACGTGCATTTCACAGTTCAACTCGGGAACACCTCTGGCACCCCCTCGGGGATTCATGTCGTGACGATACACATACAGAAAGGGAGAAAATGATAGACGAATATTTATGAATAGGTAATGTTATCGATTTCATACGTTTTCAAGTGTAATGAACTTGTAAGGTCGAATAGAAAGGGGCTTTGAAGGTCTGAAGTCTGAACGCTAGTTAAACTGAAGTAAAGAAAGAGAGAGAAAGAAATAAATTTATTTGATGGAAAGTGAAAAACAAGATAGCAACACAAATACATAAACTAATGCTAGTATAACTAAAGGTAACATAAATAAATCGTAAATAGTTCAAAACCCACTAAAGCCAATTTTGAAAGTTCAGTTTTTATCTATGTTTTCGATGATAGGCACCCAGTTCAGGTGGCAACCAAAAATGCATAATAGAGGGGCTGGACTGCTTTTAGTAGACAAATATCAAAATCTGCGATCTGTAAAAATGTTTTTTAATTTGAAAGTCTGTGTAGGTATATTGAATATCCTTTACTAATTGAAAAAAGCGATGTTACACAAATTTTTACATTATAGCTTACATTATTTCCGCTTCATTATGATTGTGTGATTATTTGCTGACTTGATTTTGGCAGAAATCGGAAGAAAAAGCAAATCGATGGTCAAGAAAAAAAAGCGATGTTTTTCATTTGATCTTCAGTCACACCATCACCACACATTTCCATAGGCATATATTTTATTTTCCTTGAACGCGTCCTAAAGTCTCAAGCAGCTAATATGATGACGTCACTTCCTGGAAACACTAAATAACTTATAAAATCGGTTTAAAGGCACGAAAAAATATGTAGTTTTTTCTAAAAACGAATACCATGTTAAAGTTCTAATAAAACCGGCCAAGTGCGAGTCGGACTCGCGCACGGAGGGTTCCGTACTATTATCTATAGAAACGGCAAAAATCACGTTTGTTGTATGGGAGCCCCCTTAAATATTTATTTTATCCTGTTTTTTAGTATTTGTTGTTATAGCAGCAACAGAAATACATCATCTGTGAAAATTTCAACTGTCTAACTGTCACGGTTCATGAGATACAGCCTGGTGACAGACGGACAGCAGAGTCTTAGTAATAGGGTCCCGTTGGTTACCCTTTGGGTACGGAACCCTAAACATATGTATTAAAATGATCTATTTTGTCCAAAAAGTAATACCATATTAAAGTTAAAAAAACGACTGAATTTTATGGAAATTGATACTTGTTGTTGGTTCTTGATGGAACATTTGAAACATAATGGTACCGATTCGGTAAAGCACATCTTAACTTATTTGACAGGACTAAACTTAATTTAAGCGTTTTGTCCTTGTCTTTTCGATAAAGAAAGAAAAAGACAGGACGCTTAAAATAAGGCTAGTCTTGTCAAATAAGTTAAGACGTGTTATGCCGAATCGATACCATTGTTTTATTGACAAGATATTTATGGAAATTGCCATGAGACGCATTTATTTCTATTAAAAAGTAAAAATTAATCACGATGTCCATTTTGAACCGAGGTAAAATGAACTTCAGATTCGGTATGATCACCTGCGGGCCTATTATGTATCTCTAGTTGCCTTCTGTACTGGGTGCCTATCATCAAAAACATAGATATACCATCGAATTCCGATTTCCTAAGGATATGTTCGCACTTCAAGTGACGACACAGATTGTTAATAGTTCAATACCCACTAAAGGCAATTTTGAAATTTCAGTTTTTAGCTATGTTTTTGATGATAGGCACCTAGTACAGTTGGCAACTAAAGATACAGAATAGGGGGGCAGAACGTCTTTGCCTTTGTAAGAGCAAGTTGAAATGAAGGATTTTCTCAAAATGGCCGCCCGACGTCCTTTTGCTTTCTTTCGGAATTTCTTTTAAAAGCCGGGATTAGGTAAGAAAGTTTTCTAGGAGCCCGTAGAAAAGTGACCGTCTAGGTGTTTTTTCGTCTTTTTAGGGTTCCGTACCTAAAGGGTAACCAACGGGACCCTATTACTAAGACTCCGCTGTCCGTCTGTCACCAGGCTGTTTCTCATGAACCGTGATAGTTAGACAGTTGAAATTTTCACAGATGATGTATTTCTGTTGCCGCTATAACAACAAATACTAAAAAACAGAATAAAATAAATATTTAAGGGGGCTCTCATACAACAGACATGTTTTTTTTGCCGTTTTTATAGATAATGATACGGAACCCTTCGTGCGCGAGTCCGACTCGCACTTGTCTGTTTTTTTTTCTATATCGAAGTGACATAATTCCACTGAATATCGTTCGGCTGTATCCATCTCTATCACTCTCTATGCGTGCGTCAGAGATGGACGTATGCTCGGACGATAAACGATTGACAGAATCTTTTTGGGAGTGCCGGGCCAGGTTGGTAAATTAGCCAAGTTTTAACGTGCCGCTCTACCTATGTACACTTTCTTCTAATATCATTGATCTGCAACAGTTTTGAGTACCATCTTGCAATCAAGTTAATAATTGCGATTGTCGGCTCTTGGTGAAACATCATTATGGATGAAATCAAACACTTGTACTGTTTCACAATTTACTTTATAGCACAATTAACCTAACTAGTTTTGCCTTTTCGGCATTCTCAAGGGATTTTACATAGTAATTAAGTTCTTTACACTAGTTATCTATCAAGAATTGTCTAAGAATGACAATGACAACCCTGGGTTTTGTTGTCCTTCTTAGACAAATTGAAATTCAAACAGTTTATTTTGCAAAGCATAATACACTTTTTACACGTCAAATTTAATCTAATAAAAAAAATATATGTAATTAAATAATAAATGTACATGAACGAAATTAAAGGTTTATTTAATTTATGTAGCAATATATATACGATTAAAATGATAGGTAAAATATATTTTATCCAAGGTAAAATCCAATCAACCGCCCGAACCCACACCGGAGACCCGGCCAGGGACCAGGAACAAGGTTCAATGATCACCAACCGAGCCCCCAGCACGAATCCAGGCGGCCGACCAAATCCCGTCCTATATACTACATACTAATAGGTTATACATATAAATACATGCTTGTGTGATAGATAACTAGTAACTTAATTATTATGTAAAATCCCTTGAGAATGCCGATAAGGCGAAACCAGTTGGGTTAATTGTGTTATCAAGTAAATTATGAAACAGTACAAGTGTTTGTTTTCATCCATCTTGCAATCGTTTACATTTGTTGGCAACGGTACTTTTGAACCCTCGATCTCGACTTCCTGCTCTACCCTTGTAAACTAGAGAGCATTTCGAATTATGACAGAGGATGCGGTCAAGCGTGAACTAACGCTGAGGGCTACGGTTACGTTCCGTTTGATTGATTTTTTAACCCTTGCTAAATATAACGGCGAAAAAGTTTGTTCGAAAAAAATGTTTTACCGGTCGGCCACAGCTTCAGGCTTCGAGAGGCGCGCCAAGCGGTTCTTCTTGCAACTGCGCCGGCGGAGAGAACAAATGTATGAAGTTGTATATAGCCGGTCATGGGTCGCCGCTCGCGCGTCTTGTCCGGCTTCGAGTGACTTGCGCTCTCATGACGGCGGTGTGTGGGGAGGCGGGCGGTTGAAACAGTGATCGAGCGCACAGGACGAACCTGTGTCGAGCGCTTTGAGCGAGCGAGCGCGCTATACATCCGATGCGGTGGAAGACGCCGACGGGTGTCGTGGCAGGGTAAAGCCCGTCGCAAAAACCGCCTGGAAGCGCAGCAAAAAGCACCGCCAGAAGTCTGCAGCTGTGGCTCTAGCGTTACACCTGTTTGCCGTCTATTTTTTTCGATATCTTATTCTGTGTTCTAACCACAGAGCATACTTTCCGGAGAGGTTGATGCAAAGGAGTCTCAATGCTATGTGGCCTTGACCAATGAATATTTGGTCAGGTTGTAGTACATGCTCTAATCTAAAGTAAAACAAAAAAATTACAAGCTCTCCGCACTCAGAGACTGCCGAATTGTTTGTCAGGTGCTACCATTTTAGCGCCTTGTTTTTTGTCGCTATGGCATCGATATTGCTGTTAGTCTGTCTAATGAAAGTTGATAGTAACTTTACCTGACACGAGTATGGAAAAATGATGAAAAATATATTTTTCCTTACCCGTGTCAGGTAAAGTTACTATCAGCTTTCATTAGGCAGACTTTTATTCACCGTAATGTTTTAGGGTTCCGTACTGGTTCTGCGTGGTGGTATCGTTTGTGCACGAATCCGACTCGCACTTGACTGGTTTTTGTGTTCCGAAAATGTCTTTTTTTAAATGTGAAAACTTCTTTAGGCGCGATGAGTACTTCTTTTGTGGCCACTGAACAAGACTGAATCGTCACGCTCGGCTATGTAACGCTCGTTCGGGTAAAGTCGGCTCGAATCGTGTAAGGTACATTGGTAATAAGGTTATGTTGAATAACAATTGAGTGAGTTTTGAATTTAAGTGTTCTGTTTCGATTAGTTAGAAAAAAGGCGGGTTTTTCACAATCCGTCTGCGAAACCGCTCTTAAATGAGAATAAAACATCGAACTCAAATGTAATGTCAATGCACTTCGATAGCCCCTAGTACTTAAGGCGATATGTAAAAGTTTTAGCGTTCCTGTTACTCCATATGCGAAAAAACCCTCAGTGCGAGAGGGACGGATTCGTGGAAAAGTAGCAAAAAGTCGGTTTTTTATTGATATAAAATGTACTAAAGTTGCTATGAAAATTTCGTTTAACCAGCGGGCCTATTATGTATCTCTAGTTGCCTTCTGTACGGGGTGCCTATCATCAAAAACATAGAAATACCATCGAATTCCGATTTCCCAAGGATATGTTCGCACTTGAAGTGACGACACAGTTCGTTAATAGTTCAATACCCACTAAAGGCAATTTTGAAATTTCAGTTTTTATCTATGTTTTTGATGATAGGCATCTAGTACAGTTGGCAACTAAAGATACAGAATAGGGGGGCAGGTCCTAGATATCGTTAAAACCCATCTTATAAAATATAATTGCAGTCCATATGTCATTCGAAGTTGTCAAACCAGGAGAATTGGTGTCGAAAAAGACCTAATTTCAATAAATCTTTCTATCGAGCCGAATTTCTCCAATCGCGTTTCTGTTTAACAGATCCCTAGAAAAAGATTCCAAAAATAATATACTATTTTATCAAAATAATTATATTATTTACCGAAGTAGATATGCAAGTTCTTAAAGTGTCGATTTTTTTACCGTAGCGCCTTAAGTGTTCTGTTTCGATTAATTAGAAAAAAGGCGGGTATTTCACAATCCAGCTGTGAAACCGCTCTTAAATGAAAATAAAACATCGAACTTAAATGTAATGTCAATGCACTTCGATAGTTCCTAGTACTTAAGTGAACCCTAAAATAACTAGGGGGAATTAGGGGTTAAAGAGAGGGGAATAGCTAATGTCTACCGAGGGGGCTGGCGGGGCAGACAGACAGGCGCCGTGGAGGTTTTGAACTTTTTGGGTTTCACTTAGGGATACAACGATTACGAAGCGGTGCATCGCTTTGTATCTGTAATCGTAATAATTCGCTTAGATTAAATTATGTTAAGGTGTGTTAATTCGAAAACGATTTCGAGATTTAGGTTTAATAAGCCGTATTTTAGAACTTTTGGTCAAAAAAAACCTCATGATGATGAATATTCTGAAACCCATACAATAGAAATGTTTTTTTGCCGTTTTTATAGATAACGGTACGGAACCCTTCGTGCGCGAGTCCGACTCGCACTTGGCCGGTTTTTTTCATATTTTTCGTTCCACCAGTTTAGGAGATAAGCGGGACATATATTTTTTATGGTTTTTTAAGGATTTCTCGAAATAGATGCAATTCAATGTAGCCATACATAATTATTTTTTCAATGCATGTGCTCGTAAAGACCCACTTTTTATGCATCAAAACCGAACAAAAAGTCGATTATTTTGCCCTAGGGCTTTATTATTATTTTTTTTTTAATTTATTTACAATGGTTGGCTAACCTGCAGCCTTTCCTGTGTACCATAGATATTATACTTTTTTTTTTCCACTGTTTACCGGCTCTGGATACAGTCCTTTTGAGCCAATTATAATTTAAAGTTCACAAGATTATATTTGTTTTCATTTCCTCACACTATGCATTGAAAAACGTAGTATGATACACGGGCGTAAAAGCAATAAATTACTCGGTTACGTTTAAAACACTCGCTACGCTCGTGTTTTAAATCGTCCTCGTAATTTATTCCTTTGCGCCCTTGTAGCATAAACTACTATTACAATCAGCTTTTTAATACCTACAATTTGATACCCATATTGTATTTTTATAAAATATTTTTTTCATTTGTTTTACTATTTTTTTTATATTTCTCATTTGTGCTCAACTTTTTTGAAATCGCTATAATTTTCCTATAGCGCAGTTTAACTGCCTGACTGACCGTTGGCGTATACTGAGAATACCTAAAGAATGGCCGGGTCGATTGAGTTAAGTTTTGGCATGGGCCCACAGGAAATGTGCCGCCCAGCGTCTCGTGTTCCGGCATGACGTCATGATGAGGCATGCTCAACTTTTTAGGTACTTTCATTTCTGGGACTTTTTTTCTTTAACCTATGTGTCATCAATAATTGTCATCAAGTGTGTTAGTGTACAATGGAGACCTCATCAAGTAAGACACATTGGACTTTGTACCTATCTTATATTCTTCTATGTAGGGGCTAATGTCGTACTGTAAGTGTATAGCTTGATGTGGTCTCCACTGTACAATACTAACGAACATAGAGATAAAAAAAAATGACAATGACATCCCATTTTTAAAAGTAATTTATTAAGGGCCTTAGTATCGCCAAATGGGTACGTTCTAAAGCCTACTCCTCGTTTATGGCCAAACCAAAAATATTGAAAAAATGTATTATGAATTATCAACTTTAAGACAACATATGCAACATTTTTATTTTTCATGCCACCAAAACTTCTATATGAAAACAAATTTCTACCGAATGATGTTTTTTTGGCTTAAATTCCCTACTGCTCCTAAGCGGCTTGGTCGATTTAATTAATTTATACTTTGAGCAATAGATAAACTTGATAGCTATAAACATAACACAGGATTATTCAATCGAACAATCACGTCCATGTGAAAAGTATTATTTTCTCCTATTTCGCCCTATCAAGGACGCGGCGAGCGTCGTACGTAACAGCCACTATGCATTGCGCGCTGATATGAATTTTATTTCTTTGTCAATTCCGTCGATATTCGTACCGACAAACATCGAGCTGCTAATTTGGCGACGGTAATCGCCTTAAGGCGATATGCGAAAAGAATACGGTTGTTTCTTTTCTGTGTATTTCATGAAATACATGGAAAATTTTAATCAGTTTCTGGTATATGCATATTAACTATATAATCTAGGGTTTTGAAATTGGAAAACGTGTTTGGATAAATTTTCCTCGATAGAAATAATTGTTGAAATGAGGTCTTCAAACACACTTTTTCTCCTCGTTTGACGAATAAGAACCATATACAGAACTCAACATAATTTTATTAGGTATGCTTAGACAATATCTAGAGATTTGATATTTGAAATTTTGCCAGCTATTTTAGTTTTTTTTAATAAAAATATAAAACCAACATTTTTCCCTTTTGCCCTGAGCCCTGAATCCGCCCCTCTCGCACTGCGCGATTTTTCGCTTGGAGTGACAGTGACAAAAATAAAATTCGCATAGCCTCTTAAGTCGGTTTAGAGAAGATCATGACTAATTGTGTATACAATTTCAAACTCTTGCTTTATAAACCGCACTAATACTGAACTATTGGCATCAAATGCCACAGACCAAAGTGCTTTTAAACTGGAGTTTAACCTTAATTGCGTTAAAATATACAACCATCGATCATTGTCATACTAAACAATTTTTCGCTTGGAGTGACAGTGACAAAAATAAAATCGCATACCCTCTTAAGGAGATTACCATCGCCAAATTAGCAGCTCGATATTTGTCACTACGAATATCAACGGAAACGACATTGAAATAACGTTCATATCAGCGTGCAATGCATAGTGGCTGTTACAACGCTTGCTGCGTCCTTGCCTTATAGTAATGATAGGGCGAAACAGGAGAAAATTATACTTTTCACTTGGACGTGATTACTCGATTGAATAATCTTATGTTATGTTTATAGCTATAAAGTTTATCTATTTATCAAAGCATAGATGAATTCAATCGGCCAAGCCTTTCAAGAGCAGTAGGGAATTTGAGGTCAAAAAAACACCATTCAGTAAAAAATAAAATTCATGTAGAAGTTTTTGTGGTATGAAAAAGAAAAATGTTGCATATGTTGTCTAAGAGTTGATTATTCATAATACATTTTTTCATTATTTTTGGTTTGGCCATAAACGAGGAGTAGGCTTTAGAAAGTACCCATTTGGCAATAGTAAGGCCCTTAAGAGTGCGGTTGTCAGATTTTTTTCATTTTTTTCCAGCTAAAACTGCCATTACGTAATAAGGCTTGAAGCTTACAATACACTGCTGGTAATTATGTTGTTTATTGTATGAGTCATTTTAAAGTTGTACACTGAACTTGTTTTTATATAATTTTTTTGCTCTTCAACATACGCGGGTGGTAATTTTGCTTATCTTGTGAGTTAATTAGCATCAATTAACACTGATGAAAATTGTTTAACTTGAGCTTCAGTTGAAATTACATGTGTTTTCTATTTTTTTTTTAATAATATTCATACTTTATTTCTATGATAGAAATTCTATATTTTGAACATCTGGCGATTTATCCATCGCCAGGAGAAACAAATTAACATTATGGGGAACGGTCATCAGGCCTCGTAGCACAGTGTTTAATTGCGTGCCATGCCACTTAGTTGAATCACAGGTGCGAGTAGCGCGACACGATGTTTTTGCAATTAAACAGTACGTCACGCTGCGATCCTCGCACTTGTGATTCAACTAGTGGCGTCGCGCGCGATTAAACACTATGCTACGCCCGCAGATTACAATAAACTACTATTTTCCACTATAAACACCCACAATTCGGTCATGACCCTCAACAAACGTCAAAAATCGTGGGGAAAATTTGGCTGTCAAACGTGATTGTGCAGCTAACTTCAGGCCACTATAAACCACCACGGTATGTACTGTGGTGGTTGGTTTATTTGGTTTATTCTGCTTATTTACATAACCGACTTACCCACGATAGCTTTTTTTTTTTTTTTTTTTTATTTGGTTTATTTTTACAATAATACATTTTATAAAATTTTACAAAGATCGCCAAACTGCAATACAGTTTGTTGGCGAAGCGCTTATATAATTCCGGGTATTTACTTATGTCTAACTAATGTAACTACGAATACAGCAAAATCGCAATTTACAATCTACGAGTACATTAATTATCTACCTGTTTATTATTTTAATTTAACAATATACTTTTGAGTTTTGGTTTAATAGTGCTTATTTTTAATTTGTTTTTATCCAGCAAGAGAGGGTAGCTGTTACATAGCTTCGGAGTCAAGTACTGTCTAGTTCTTTCCCCGTAATAATTTTTTGCTGATGGCTGTGTCAATGTACCTTTCTTAACAGATCTAGTGTAATGGCGGTGTTCTGCTGGGGTTTTGTAGTCTTGAGTGAAATATGAATCTAAAGCAATTAAGTATTTAACTTTACAGTGAACAGGAAGGATCTTACAAACTAAAAATAACTTATCATACTCACCTTTACATTTCTCTTTTGTATTTTTATCCACTAAATATTTTAATATTCTTATTTGTAAGTGTTTTATTTGGTCTAAATAAGTTTTAAATGTAAGTCCATACGAAGTTAAGCCGTAACTTAGCAATGAGTCAGCAAGAGCATGGTAAACAATGTACAGGGTGCGTTTATTTAATATCCTATTCAGGTGGTAGAATTGGCCGAGTACTGATCTTAATCTATTGCTTACTTCATTAATATGTAACCTCCAATTAAAGTGTTTGTCAACTAATAAGCCCAAATATTTAAATTTTTCTACAAGTTGTATACTCTTACAAGTACATGTTTGTTTATTTTTGTGAAAGCATTCATACGTGTGACCTATTATATTTATTTCCGAAGAGCAAATTTTTTTGGCTTTTTTATTATATGGAGAATATATATGTATACATTTAGTTTTATCGATATTTAAAATAATTCCATTATCATGTGCCCATTTAGATATATTTTCAAAGTCCACCTGTACATTGCTGACCATGTCTGCCATATCCTGACCGGCGTAAAGCAGGCACATGTCGTCCGCGTACATGTATACCTGACAGTTATGTACCACATTCGGCACGCTGTTCACATGCATTACGTAGCCGACTGGCCCGTACACAGACCCAGTCGGTACCCCCAAGTTGACACATGCCTCGGATCCAGCCGTCCCACCAATGGTTGTGCGTAAAGTTCTGTTAGTCAGATAGTTACGGAACCACTGATTAGTGGGCCCGCTGATACCGCATTCATCCATGGCCTGTAATAGTTGCTCATGATCCAGAGTGTCGAACGCTTTTTTAAAATCTATAAATAGGGCTAGTACCTGCTTCCCACCGCCAAGATTCGTATTAACATAATTTGTAAACTGAGCGAGGGCCGTTGCCGTACTTCGACCTTTTCTAAACCCGTGTTGGGCTTGTGATAATACATCGTGTTGTTCTAAAAAGGTGCTAACCTGCTTTATAATAACTTTTTCTATAATTTTATTGATGACTGACAAGATAGCAATGGGCCTGTAATTTGTATATTCCAAATGGCTACCTTGTTTAAATATCGGTCTTATTAATGCCTTTTTTAGCGTATCAGGATATATACCTTCATTAATGCATAAGTTTATAAATTTCGCTAGAATTTTACTTATACCTGTTTTTACATATTTTATATCTTGAACCCTAATTTTGTCTATACCGGGTGCCTTTTCACAGCTCAGTTTATCAATTATTTTTTCAACTGTATATGCACTTACCTTCCTAAATCTAAAAGACACATCACTTTTATTAATGTAGGTATTTCGGTCTAAAAACTTTTTATTACAGTTATGCTTAATACTTTGAATTTCTTGGGTAAATGTTTTTGAGAAGTTATTACAAATATTTTGTACATTGTCTGTTTTTCCTAAGTATTTCATCACGGTACTATCCAGACTACTTTTTTTTCGACCCAGCCACTTATTAATGCTACACCAAATTCTTCTAAAATCACCATCACATTTTTTAAGTTCCTCCTGTCTATACCTATTCTTGGCATCATTTATAATTTTATTTACTTTATTTCTGTATCGCGTGTACTCTAATCTATGATTCATATTATAAGGAAACTTTTTCCACGTTCTAAACAACTCATCTCTTCGTTCGATCATTTTAACTAACTGCTTATTTATCCAAGGTTTAGAGTCTCTTTTACTGCTTTGTTTTATTTCAATAGTCGCTTCATTATAGATGTTGCCAAACAATAAAGCGAGCTTTTCATACAATGTAATGGGACACTCGATCAACGATAACTCATCCCAGTCTAACAGATCCAACTTTTGTTTAACTAATTTATTAGATATCGCATACCTTGTTGCGGTTGCATCCGGGTTGTTATCGTCCGGCAAAAGGTGTAATCTGATTCCTACCATGTGGTGATCCGATAACTTGCAGGTGAGCATGTGTGCGTGAGCGCGTGTCGCTCTGCGCCGGCGCACCCACACATGGTCAATACATGAGATCTGCAGCACTCCATCGACGATCGCCTCGCGCGTTCTCTCGCTTGTAGGTATTGCACACTGCAGGCCGTGTTCACACATCATGTTTTTGCATTTGGAGATAGTCACGTTAATTTTATCACCCAACATGTCCAAATTTGTATCCCCAATCACAACTACATCATCATTGGATTGTATCTTTTTAAGAAGAATATTCATTTCTTTTATAAATCTTAATTTGTTTGTGTTAGGTGGCCTGTACGTTGCTATAATATGAAGTGTGTTTTTGTCAGTCTTTAATTTTCCGTGCAGTGTTTCCGAAGCTGAGGTCTCAATTATATCTGCAGTAAAGTTCAAATTTTCTTTTACGTATATCAGTACTCCTCCTCCCTTTCGTTCTTCTCTAGTATTTGAATGTAGATTGTATCCCGTAATTGAATACATTGGCAACTCTTCTTCTTTTACGTTTACTTCAGATAAAATTATAATATTAATCTTCTCTCTACATTGATTTAGTAGCACAAGCAGCTCATTAAATTGTTTTCTAAGCGACCTGATATTTAAATGTCCTATGTCTATTTCTTTTTTCTTAGTGTTAATATTTTGACTCCATAACATTATGTTTTCATATCTAATAAATTCAATATCTTCATCTATAAAGTCTAATGATTCGTTCATGTCTGATCAGTAAGAATAAGAAATCACGTAGTGTGAACACGCAGTACTAGCGCTTATGCTATTTATTCCGCTGATACTTCAATACTTTTAATTAATGATTTAATATCTTCCTCGCACCTAATACTGTAAATTCTCTTCTCTAACTCGCTCTTCTTCACCAGGATACAGGAGTTTTGGACCCAGATAAAGTTATATGATGGCTTTAGTTGACTTTTAGCGGACCAAAATAGTTGCCGCTTATATTTGGTCAGATCCTCATTGATGAAGATTTTTTGGTGATTTTCGTTTTCATAAATTGCATCATTAGTGATCTTTGTTTTCCTTTGCTTTAGCCACTGGTCCCTAACTGCCTTAGTGCGCAGGGTGACGATAACGGGCCGTGCGCGCGGAGACTTGTCGCCAACTTTTTCTGCTCCTACCCTCTTTACACCCTCAATGTCTTCTTGCTTAAGGTTCAGTTTTTCTGCGATAGTAGCGACCACAACATTCAAATTTTCATTTTCTTGTTTATCTAAACAAGCTATCTCAACGTTCCTCTCCAGATCCTTCTGCTCCAATTGCTCCACCCTTTCTTCCAACGCTCTGTTATATTTCTCCAAGTATACATTCCTTCTCTCCATTGCTGTAATTTTCTTCTCTGCACCTTCTTTAAATGTCATTAACTCTTCGTACCGTTCCGAGTAAAAATCGACTAAACCCGTTAGCTCCTGCAACTTGTTTTCTATTTTGAATACTATTTCCAACTTCTTGTTCACCTCTTCTAGAAGATTTTCGACAGTCAGGTTGCTTGGGTCCACGCTGATCTTTGGTGATTTGGGTGGGTCCTTCTTCACACAATCTTCACAGATCTCGTTTTGCGCCATCTTTTTGGCACATTTTTTATGAAAAACACCAACACATGCACCTTTGCACTTCACAGTGTCATCCTTTGCTAAGGACAAGTATAACTTGCACTTTTTGCATTGTACCATTTTAACGTAAACTTTAGGTAGATATCTTAATTAGCAACACGTCCACACTCTAAGCACTTCGGAGCGGAACTTGAGTGGGTTTATTCTGTTGAACCTGATGACCACGCTCATGGGCGTAGCCACGGGGGGGGGGGGGGGAGGCGCTCGCCCCACCCTGGCTCTGACCTATAAGGTACCTAACTAAACCTAAAAAACTAAATTATCTAGGTACTAACCACAATACTTAATATCCGTAAGAAAGGTCACATTCGACAGCCGTCGGTCGACACCAAAAAAATGCGATCAGAACAAAAAGCGCGCGCGCGATTGACCGCACGCGTGCAGCGGTCGGTCATGTGTACACAAACGGAATCCTGAAGTTAGAGACACATTTTTGGATGGTAGATTTCGTGGTGTAGGTATATAGGTGTGCCCCACCCTACGCCTATGACCACGCTCTATATATATTTATCATATATGTATATTTAATTTAGTTCATGTACATTTATTATTTTATACTACACCTGCTCGGAAAGTACCTTCTTACTTTTTTGAAAACGATGCAGAAAATACGCCATTACTGTCATACAAATATGCGGGTGGAAAAAGTGCATGAAAATTCATTGTTAACGTGCTTGAGCGGGCAGCAAAAGTATATGCAAATCCATTGTTAACGTGCTGTTTTTTTTTTAAATAACATAAAGAATGAGCAAGTGGCCAAGTGGCCAGTATTATTTTGCGAAATCGTACATAAAACTCGAAAAATGATACTGGCCACTTGCTTTTCCTGTACATAATGAAAAATAAGAAGGAAATAAAAAGTGACAATCGCACGCGAGTCAGTCGGTTTCTTTTATACATAGTGCTTTATACTCACCTCGCAGGTGTAGTATAAAGCACTATGTATCACTCGGGAGAAAGTGCGATTCCCAACCCCTTCCCAAACTACACCCTCGTTGGTAATCTTCCCCTTTCTTCCCTCGGTGAACAATGTACTATTATTACATATATTTTTTATTAGATTAAATTTGACGTGTAAAAAGTGTATTATATAAACCTACTTTGCAAAATAAACTATTTGAATTTGAATATCTCGGGACTGTATGTAGGCCCGGACCGTTGGGAGGCGTGCGTGGGGCCGAAGGCAATACGTAGAGGCCGTTAGACAACTTAATCTAAATGTGATGTGACCAACTGACCAAATTACATTTTTCATCCACGATACGGAACCCTAGGTACGCGAGTCTGACTCGCACTTGACCGGTTTTTTCGTACCTCGATATCAATAAAACATCTGCTCTACATAATTTTCCCAACAAAAGATCGGATTGCAAAGGCTTACAAATACTTCAAAAGCGCTGCCTCAAAAGACAAATATTAATTTGGTAATAAACAACTTTATGATCCCTTTTATTTTGTAACTGGTCCCTAAGGGCCACTTTTGTAGGAATAAAATGTATGATATTGTTTTATGAAGGGCCATAAAATTGCAAATATCTCCCAAAGGCAAAATGCGTAGTACAATTTGGAAAGAACTTAGGTCGAGGATCCTAAAATCATTAATCCTAATTATTTTTGTTGCCAACAAATCCCAACGAATTAAAAACCTAATGAAGTGCCATAAAAAAAACGAAACAAAAAAAGAAGAAAAAGTACTGGCCGAATATACGGCACGCACCAAGGAGGATAAACAAGTAAATAAGTTTCTATTGCGTAGGTGATAAGAATAATTTTTGCTTGTCTTTAGTACCGGCTTATTGCTAGAGAGATTTTCAAAGAATGAAGCTATTCATGGTTCGAATTTTGAATGGGAAGGTTTTCCATCCTATTATGGCGGGCGCGAGCGTAAGCTCATTTCCCGCGCGATTATCCTTTTAGGGTTCCGTTGAAAAACCAACAGCAAATCATCGGTGACCGAGGCTGTTGTGGCGAAAAGAGAGGAAATTGGGTTTTCGCTATTTTACCCGATAGTACAGATAGTATTGGAAATTCGAAAAAATTACATTATTTAAAAAAAATACGCCTAAAATATTATATTAACCATTGAACCAAATTTTTTACTTTGAAAGTTTTTAAAAAAGTCGAGTTCGTTTCGATACTGACGCGCAAGCCGCCACTCGCGTCGCTCACCCCACCGGCAGCGTTAGCGATCAAAAAGTGTTTGAAAGCGATACGATGATAAACGCTCGAAATGTTACACTTTTTCCGCCTAGCACTCGGCGTCTGGAGTATAACGTGCGATAAGGAACTTCGTTCCAATTATTCGTATATCACTTTCCTACTCATGTCATGTCGAATCTTTTGTTTCACGTTGTCATCTTCAATTACGGCAAAAACAAGGCATATAAGACGGAACCCTTCAAAAGTATCCAGGCATAAAGATGATAAAGCTTCTGTCACAACAAAACAGTACAACTACAAAGCTTAGACTTCGTGCATTGCTCTTATTACCTACCATTATAGACGATTTTCCAATAGCAATAACTTCTTGCCAACTTCTTCTAATGTTGCTCACTATTAATTCCCCTGAAAGAATTACTTACTTTCTTAATAAGTTACATCCTGACTCAGTAACATATATTGTTTGTCTATGATTAAATGTGGTTAAGGTAGGCAATCCCGCTCATTTGCCCTATAAATGCGTCCTGATGGCTTCGATCTCAATGAAAATTTACACACATCTTTATATATGTTTCCCTTCCCTCCCCACACCGCACTCCGACCCATCTGTCATCAAGAGGTGCAAGATGGCGAGATATTAAAAAGGCGCCGAATTTGTGAAATGGTTTCAGGTAAAAACTGTTTTCCATTAAACGGTAACTGTTTATTTATAGAAAAGTGTATAAACTTGGTCTTCTTTACATGAACGATGTCTGTATTTCACTCTTTTTTATTTCCAGTATAGATAAAAATTATACAACTTACTAAACTTTGCGTAAAAACGAGCCAATATTCACGATATCCTGACAGCTATTTTGATGGTGTTTCATCAAATTTAGCTTTTTGGGCTTTATACTGACATAGTTAGATGTAGCTAGGTAATACGTATGAAAAAAAAATATGAAGAAAATAAGCTGTGCATTTACAATTAGTTTTTACCTTTTATATGAATCTTAAGAAAAATCCAGGTGTAAAGGGGCCTCTTAAAAGGATCTCTGTGCAAAATGCACATATTATTGTTTTCATCATACCTATTCGAAAAACGACAATCGGCTTTAGAGGATAGGGGAAGCCAAATTCAATTTTATTCCCATAGGAGTTTCTCTCTTCTGAAAGTCCGCGTTCGTGCTTCTGATAAATAGCGTCATTTAGGTAACCAAAGAGGTCGAATGCATAAATAATTTATAAAGAAGTTACTGGCCGGTTAGGCTTCAGAGGCAATGCGCGCCAAAAAAAAATATCGAAATTTTTCTTGTCGGTAATTTTTTTTTTTAATTTGTCCTTTGTTATTGCAAATAGTTATAAAAAAAAAATTGTTCGACTATGTAGTGACGGTCATAATATATTGACTCCTGAAAACATAAATGATGATGAGCTTTTTCTTTTTCTCATAGGCAGTGATGAAAAATAGTGTATATCACTCGGGCCCAAGTAATATTTTATTCTCGGACGGCGTATATTAAAATCCTAGCAACACTCATTTTAGAATTGCTTCGCTCGGGCTCAAAAGGACAAGAATCCAGAGCCGTTAAAATATAAAAAAAAAAAAAAATTGCTTCGCTCTGAATTCAAAATAACGCCCTTGACGAACAAAATATTACTTGGGCCCCTTGTAATACAAATAAGACCTACAGACACACCCGCAAAATTTATATTGATTTAGTTTAATAATAATAATAATAATAGACATTCAAATTTAATATGAAAAAATTGTATGTGATGTAGGTACATATACTGCATAAATTAATTTGTCCTAATTGAAATACTTTTTTTAATCAAAAGTATCCTTAATTTGTGCTAATTGAAATACTTTTTTTAATCAAAAGTATCCTTACTTTTAATACTTTTTAGTAATACTTGACGACAGAATAACAGCGTCGCAGATTTCGGTTTGCGGCATTATGCTGAGTCGGAGCCTTTTTCTCTTTGCCGCGACACTCATACCACTAGGATAAATTTAAGTTACTTTCTTTTTGTGTTTTAACTTTATTTAATTTTTGTTTTCTTTTATTTAAGTTCTTCTTTGTTTTTTGTATGTATGTGTCGTGTTTTTGGGAAATAAATGTTATATCTATCTATCTATCTATCTATCTATCTATCTATCAATCAAAATTGAGCCAGCAAAGTCATACGATTCAAATTAAAATGTTTTGTTTCTTAATAGTGCTCGTATAAAATTTGTGTCACGCCATCCCCGTGAATTAAACAAATTATGCTTATCTGCAACACTTGATAAGTTAATTATTGATTTATCACTATTCAGACTTCATTAAGCTTTATTTTCACCGTTATTTGCGGTTATAGTTTTTTTAATCTACTGTTAACTTTGATTGGCCTTTCAGAAACCGGGGGTTAGTGTCGTAAGGGCGCGTAAAAAATTAGCTACGCCTTGATGTATGGGAGTTGTCGGTCTATACGTAGTAATACTTAGTCTATGACATTACATAGCTACTTGAAATTTACACAATGGCTGAAGATCGCATTACCAATTGCAGGGGATCTTAATAGTCCGGCGGAGGGTGCATGAATAGTTCATAGATCACACAAACGGAATACCATATATCATGTGTAAATTATACATATTCTTCAGGTAGTGTGTGTTTATTCCGATTTGAATACAGTGTATTTAATACAGTTTCCAAATATCTATTTTGTATGAATACTGATTTAAGGCGCTACGGAAAACAAATGGACATTTTTAGAATTTTCATATCTACTTCAGTAAATAATGTATTATTTTGATAAAATAGTATACTATTTTTGGAATCTTTTTCTAGGGATCTGTGAAACAGAAACGCGATTGGAGAAATTCGGCTTGATACAAATATTTATTGAAATGAGGTCTTTCGGCACCAATTCTCCTAGTTTGACAATTTGGAATGACAAATGGACTGCAATTATATTTTGTTAAATGGGTTTTAACAGTATCTAGTACCTAGTTAAACAACATTTTGATAGCAGCTTTTGTTAGTACATTTTATATCGATAAAAAATCGACTTTTTGCTATTTTTCCACGAATTTTTCGGAAATTGGGTATCAGGGATGCTAAAGCTTTTACATCGCGTTAAACATGAAGAAAAAAATTGTTTTCTATGGAATTTAGAAATTGTTTATATTTCGTCTTTAAACCAGTGTTCATACAAAATAGACATTTGGAAACCTAAATATTCTTTAATCCAATCGTAATAAAAACACACTACCAAAATAATATGTATAATTTTCACAAGATTTTGGTATTCTGTTTGTATGGATTGTGCATCTTCCGCCGGACTCTTAAATCGGTAGAAAAAGGAATCTTCCGTCCATTGTTTTGGTTACAAAACCCCCATTACCCCCATATTAGGTATCCATCTGCCACGATCTTGACACACCTCTTTCGCTTCTTCAACGTCTATCAATTTAGTCATACAAGCACTTCTATTCCGGGTACTTTCCCGAGGCGTGGTGAGCATTCTATTGAATAGAAACAAATACAAACTTGCTTTTCCAAATTCAGACTTACCAATCCATCCATCTATCAGCTTAGTTCGTCCACTGCTGGACATAAGCCTTTCCAGGACTTTGCCACTCCCGGCGGTCATCCTGGAAGAATTGCCCATACTCACACACGCTGGGCAGGCGGGTTGGTGAGCGCGGTGCCGGAACCCTCGCACCAGTGACGCCGCTGCCCGATACCAGTCTGTTCCATATAAGGCCCGGCTATTAGGGATGGATATACCGCCATGGTAGGCCTCCTAGTTTTTTGCCTGTGAGCTGTCCTCTTACTCTCCCCCGAATTACTTCGAGGAGGTCTCCAAGTAAGATGGTGGTACCTCCACAGTCGAGCCCGGCATCAGCTCTACCACCTGCTCAAAAGGCAGAGATTATAGATATCCATATGCCACGATCTTGACACACCTCTTTCGCTTCTTCAACGTCTATCAATTTTGTCATACAAGCACTTCTATTCCGGGTACTTTCCCGAGGCGTGGTGATCATTCTATCGAATAGAAACAAAATATAAACTTGCTTTTTCAAATTCGGACTTGCATATTTATTGTCTTTCAAAGTGACAAGTGTGAGGATGTCAGACAACGATGACATTAATCACAATTATCTGGTCACTAGTGTCTTAGTGACGTACGGCGCGTCAACGTTGCTTCGCGTCTGATTTATGAACTGTCATCTCAACTGTCAATCAGTGGTGCCGCTTAGGAAAAAATAAAGTCCCCAAACCTTTATTCAAAATTCGCTAGATTTTAGGAAAAATGAATTGTAAAAATCCGCTAGAAGTTGCTTAATTCATTATTAAGTATTATAAAGTATTAGAGCAGGGGTCTTCAACCTTTTTTAGCTGGGTTGCCAATAATCTATTCCAGGTCTGTCAAAGGGCTGCACATTGCCGTACGTAAACATACCACCTCAACAATAATTTAAAACCAAACAAGTGAATTAAAAATGTCTTATAGAATAGATGAAAATTTCCTTAGCCCTCTAAGGGCCGCAAAAAATGTCCCGGTGGGCCGCGGTTTGAAGACCCTTGTATTAGAATATATTAATAATATATAGTAAAGCAAGATAGCAATATAAATGTTGTCCAAGATAGAGTGCGATACACGAGATTGAAACGCTCTGACGACGACGTTGAATGGTCTTCATGAAGTTGGCCGCGTTCAGTTTAATGGCCCGCTCATCAACACTAAATTCACTTTAGTTTGATCGCCCGCCGCCGCCGGCCGATGCTCGGCGATCATGCCAGCTCTTTAGCACGCGTTGAATATTTACTTACATATTTTACAAACATACATATTATTTAATGTTTTTTTTTTCCTATATTCCAAATATCTATTGAATATTACGAAAAAATGTACAGGTAATAAAAAAGGCGCTAAAACATTTTTTAGGGTCTAAGCCTTAAAAATAAATCCCTAAAAGTATCAAAAATCCGCTAGATCTAGCGACAAAGTTGCTAAAACGGCAACGCTGCTGTCAATGTGACGTATCGCCAAGTGCTCGTAGAGGTGGGCGAGAATAGATAGGGATGATATTAGGGCTACGTTTCAAAACGTGTGATCTTCGTGCGAAATTTCACTCGTTTTTAAGAAAAAGACAGAGCTATATACTAGAAAGAGAAAGAAAGTTCTGGTTTTGAAACGATTGCGAGTGATTCCCGCGAGAAAAGCGTTTTGAAACGGTCTGGAGTAACACACGTCAAGTAAATACATAACCTCAAATCAAAATAAATAAATAAAGTATAGTACCTATTGCTTTTAATGTGGATGGCATTGCAACCTTTGCATTTGCAAACCATAATCCTGTCGAAGCAATTTCGAAAAATTTTCCCGTATTCGTACGGAAATGTTCAATTGTATTTTCAAAAATTTTCCGAATCCCGAGAAAACTCCGAAATGACAACTGTCAGGCGAATTTTAACGGTACCCAGACAGAGTTAGAAATCGCACTTGTCAGTGCGATATTCACATTTCCCGAAAGCGTTTCAAAACACTTAGCGCAACTGTCAGGTAACAGTTCGTTTACCCTCGGTTTCACTCGGGTCGATTTTTGAACGATGCAGGGTAAAATTCGCATCGCTCCGAGTGATAATCACACGTTACGAAACGTACCCTAGTAGCTTTGTATCTTTGTTTTGTTTATACTTTCTTTATCTGTAATAAAAACAGCCACTGCCTGAACGTCCATTACATAATAGCGCAATGATCAAAGATATCAAAAGTTTAGATGAGCCCTGGCACCTAAAATCTATTGCAAGGCTGGCCAATAGATTTTCCAGGTGAGCAAAATTTTATAGACTGCGGCGGTGCCGGGCCAACACTGCTACTTTTTTCACAAGGTAATTTATACACAAGAAAGACGAAATATGCTTTAATTTACTTTAGTTGTAACTTAAATGAAATAACATCTTTCTTTTTATTTAATGTGAGCTGTGAAGTGGTTTTCCTGATAGTAATTTTTCGGCTAGCTGGCCGACCGAAGTGCTGGTGGGCAAATTCAAATGCCTTGGCGGGCCACTCATGGCCCGCGTGCCTGGGTTTGGCCAGCCTTGATCTATTGCATTGTTTTTGAATGTGTGCGTTAACATAATGCCGACGCGCGCACACTTTTGAGTGCGCAATCTGTCTACCTACGGTCAGCAAACTGATCAGACTACTAAAGTTGTTAAAATGATTAACTTTAAGTGCACTTAATGACTTGAATGTGTTTTTAGAGCAACAAAAGGGGTCAATGTGGGAGAAAAGTTTATTATATATTTTAGGTATTCTACAAAATATGGAATTTGCCGCATAATTAGTACGCGATAATGGTGTATGAAGCATTTTAGTGTGTCGAGTTCTGTAGTCTGGTACATTAAAGCGCAGTAATTCGGACACAAGTTGGGGACAATCAAGTGCACGAGAGCAAGCATCATGGAGCAAGGCCATTTCATGCAGACTACGCCTATCTTTCAAAGACATTAAGGCGATTACCATCGCCAAATTAGCAGCTCGATATTTGTCACTACAAATATCAACGGAAACGACATTGAAATAACGTTTATATCAGCGCGCAATGCATAGTGGCTGTTACGACGCTCGCTGCGTCCTTGAGAGGGCGAAATAGGAGAAAATTATACTTTTCACTTGGACGTGATTACTCGATTGAATAATCTTTTGTTATGTTTATAGCTATAAAGTTTATCTATTTATCAAAACATAGATGAATTCAATCGGCCAAGCCACTCAGGAGCAGTAGGGAATTTGAGGTCAAAAAACACCATTCAGTAAAAAAAAAAATTCATGTGAAAGTTTTGGTGGTATGAAAAAGAAAACTGTTGCATATGTTGTCTAAGAGTTGACTATTCATAACACATTTTTTCATTATTTTTGGTTTGGCCATAAACGAGGAGTAGGCTTTATAAAGTACACATTTGGCAATAGTAAGGCCCTTAAGCTTACATACGCTTGTAAACCCACAAACAAGTGTTGTGACGGCTGAAGTCTTACACTTTGTTGTGTCCGAAGTGTGACATGCGATAAGGGACTTCGTTCCAATTAAAAATCTGCCGGGCAGCGTAAGAATAACATTTAAGCATTTCACAGTAAACACTCGGAAACACCCCTGCGCCCCCTCGGAGATTCATGTCGTAACGATATATTCAATTTTATTTCGTATTTGAAATCCCTATGACCGATCAGTGGCGTGCATAGAACTTTTTTCCGGAAAAGCAATCAGAAGGTCAAGTTCGACAATAAAAAAAATATGAAAAAAATTGTTACACTTTGAAAAAAAAAGTTTGTATGAAAATGTTCACTCTAGGGTAGGCAGTGCCTACCCTGGCGTCATACAAACTTTATTTTTTCAAAGTGTTATTTAAATTTTTTCATATTTTTTTATTGTCAATCGTGACCTTCTGATTGCTTTTCCGGAAAAAAGTCCTATGCACGCCACTGCCTATCATGCCCTGAAAAGCTTCTAAGATGGTGCAAGCTAATTGGTTTTAGGTGAAGGCTTCTATTCATCGGACTAATTAATGTGACACTCGACATAAGGAGGTTTGTAAACCCTGCCTTATCTTCTAATTCACAGGTCTATCCAAACTTTGAGTATGTTACATATTGTGTACTAGCATTGCGTCCGGAGCTCCGACCGCTTCTATTCAACCTTTGCCCCGTTTTCGGCTTGGCAGTTATATCAACACGGAGAACTTTTTGCTGGAAAAGCAAACAATTGGTCAAGAACAATAATAAAAAAAATATGACAAAATTTAAATATCACTTTGAAAAAAAAAATTTGTATGACGCCAGGGTAGACAATGTCTACCCTGGAGTGAAAATTTCCTATACAAACTTTTTTTTTTCAAAGTGATATAATTTTTTTTTCATATATTTTTTATTGTTATTCTTGACCAATAGCTTGCTTTTCCAGCAAAAAGTTCTGTGCACGCCACTAATACCCCCATTACGTTATACGCTTATACGTCAACCAGGGTCACTACGATGTTATAATAATAGTAGTTTATGCTACAAGGGCGGAAAGGAATAAAATACGAGGACGATTTAAAACACGAGCGTACCGAGTGTTTTAAACGTAACCGAGTAATTTATTGCTCTTACGCCCGTGTATCATACTACGTTTTTCAATGCATAGTGTGAGGAAATAAAACAAATATAATCTTGTGAACTTTATATTATGATTGGCTCAAAAGGACTGTATCCAGAGCCGTTAAACAGTGGAAAAAAAGAAAGGCTGCAGGTTACCATTGTAAATAAATAAACAAAAAATAATAATAAAGCCCTAGGGCAAAATAATCGACTCTCTGTTCGGTTTTGATGCATAAAAAGTGGGCCTTTACTTGCATTAAAAAATAAAAAAACGGGCGTCCAAATTCGTTGAGTGGTTCTCGAGTTAAAACGGAACATACATATACGGACAGACTGACAAACATTCTTAATAGTTTTGGCCTCAGTTCTTAGAGGATCTAGTAGGTAGCACCATCAACCCATTTCATTTAAAATTTCACAAAATATTCAGTGTACAGGGTGCGACCATTTTACTACAAACCATAGACTAAGTATTGCTACGTATATACTAGCAGTTCCCATACATCCGTTTGTAGCCACAAAAAAGGTGTAAAATTCTAACGAAATCTAGATGGCGGTGCTAAATCCTCTAACGAACACGATGCTAAAAAGACCGATTGGTGACGGTAGTGGCACAGCGATGTCACGTAACATAAAAATAATTCCCACTTCGATAATAGATGGCGCTGAAATATTCACTGTTAGTATTGCCAACTTAGCGCCATCTGGTATTTCTAAGCAAAGCTATTACAACCACTTAAAAAAATTCTGATTATTTGCAACACTTAGCGATACCTAGTGTTGTAAGGGCGCGTAAAATATTAGCTACGCCCTGATGTATGGGAGTTGTCGGTCTATACGTAGTAATACTTAGTCTATGCTACAAACATACGTACATATACTCACGCCTGTCTCCCAGAGGGGTAGGCAGAGACTGCTACGCATCAGACACACTTCGTTCGCCTCTTCCACATCCATCAATCTAGTCATACAAGCTCTTCTATTCCGGATACTTTTGACATTGCCCTTCTTCAGTATGTCGCAAATTTGGTCAGCATACGTCATTCGAGGACGTTACTGTTTTATTATTATTTATTAATAATCTATGACGTGCTACCAAATGTTCACAACGTACAGATTTTATTTTACGGCTTTTGAAATGACTCTTAAAATAATTCCATCCTGTATACAGGATGTAGATTGGTCCACAACTTGCGTCACAATATACATGATGCTTATTTCAAAAAACAGAATAAAAATTTGATACCGCTTGAAGAAGGAGCGCCAGGGCCACCGCTTCAGGCTTCTGGCGGCGCTTCTTTGCGACGGTTTTTGCGACGGGCTTTGCCCGGCCACGACAGCCGTCGGCGCCTTTCACCGCATCGGATGTATACCGCGCTCGCTCGCTCAACGCGCTCGACACCAGGTTCGTCCTGTGCGCTCGATCACTGTTTCAACCGCCCGCCTCCGCGCACACCACCGTCCCGAGAGCGCAAGTCGACCCATGGCCGGCTCTATACAACTTCATACATTTGTTCTCTCCCGGCGCCATCGGAAGAAGAGACGCGCGAAGAGGCGCGCCTCTCGAAGCCTGAAGCTGTGGCCGACCGGTTATGCCCTTTTTTTAATGTCCTAAAATTATCTTGAAAAACGGTAACAGCGGCGTGGAACACTTATCTACTCGGGTGCCCCTCCCCACCCCGCCCCGCTCGCCTGTGCTGAGCCAATTTCGTCATGTCTATCGTATACTAGACGTTTTTTGCGATCATTTTTTGGAGATCCATAAAATAAGACCCCAAAACATCGTAAAAATTTTCGAAAAACAAAAAAAGTTTTTTTTTTGTCATTACTGAGTATCGTGAATAATACCCTGTGACAAAAGTTGCTGACCAAATCAACAACCTGTATGTGTCGCTAGCAAATAGTAAAATTCGTCAGCTCCGAAGCGGAGCGAGGAGTGTGTTAGGTTTACATGTGAATACATATTGGGAGCCGAGCGACGGAATTTAACAGAATTACGATATGCCCAGGAAAATTATAAAATGCCGAATTCTATGATATGACGACAACAACTCAAACTGCAAAGCAACGAGCGTTTAGCATAGACAATACAGCCCAGAAAGACGTCTATTGTTCAACATCTTGCGAACAAATAATTCTGTAAACAATCGAAACGGGATACTGCAATCCTATTGGCTCTTACAATCTTACGTATAGCGCCACAAACTTATCTTTCCCGAAGACGAAGACTCTAACAAAATGAATATAGACGCCATTTTGGTTTGGCCTACGAAACATATAATTTTGGAGTGGCGAATTGTATCTGCTGGTTCAGTCAGATGTGTTGTCAGAAATCGGTCGCCTGTTATGAGGAGTCTGTAGGCTGTATTCGTCTATGGCGTTTAGAAAACTGCTCAAGTTTACTATTTGCCTGCGATATACAATATATACGGCGAATTGAATATTTTTCCGCCTAATTTCAAAAGTAGCAGATTAAAAATGGTTTCGTATGATCAGTAGAATATGTTAGACTTCGTTCGCACAGTGGGTAACCCTATGTATCGACTAACAAGATGTGACCAATTCGGAGATGTGTAGAAAAAACCGGCCAAGTGCGAGACGGACTCGCGCACGAAAGGTTCCGTACCATTATCTATAAAAACGGCAAAAAAACATGTCTGGAGTCCCCTTAAATATTTATTTTATTTTTTAGTATTTGTTGTTATAGCGACAAAAGAAATACACCATCTGTGAAAATTTCAACTGTCTAACTATCACGGTTCATGAGATACAGCCTGGTGACAGGACAGACGGACATCGGAGTCTTGTTAATAGGGTCCTGTTGGTTACCCTTTGGATACGGAACCGTGAAAAGCAGTGTTTTCAAAGAAATAACCAATTTCACTTAATTGTTAACCGACTTCAAAAAAGGAGGAGGTTCTCAATTCAACTGTATTTTTTTCGCCGCTGTTACTCCGTCATTTCTGAAAGGATTTAAATTATCACTGTGTTAGGGTGCTGATTTAAGGATATTTCTTGGAAATTATCAAATTACCCACCTGACCTTCGTTCCTGGCTTCATCACCATAGAACTCCTCAACGGATGACAGCACATAACTTTAGATTGCGGCAATCAGTTTATGTTAGGGTGCTGATTGCAGGGCGTTGCTTGAAAATTGCTAGTTTACCCACCTGTCCTTCGATCCTGGCTTCATAACTATAGAACCATTTAACAGATGATAGCACGTAACCCGAGATTGTGGCAATCACTTTATGTTAGGGAGCTGATAGCAGGAAGCTATTTAAACGTAGTCATTATGCTCACTTGAACTTTGTTTCATATCAACAGCGCGTTTGCAAGAACTACCCAGTTTTCATAATTTGACCCATCAACACTGAAAAAATACTATCATTATCACTACATAGTATAAAACAAAGTCGCTTCCGCTGTCTGTCCCTATGTATGCTTAGATCTTTAAAACTGCGCAACGGATTTTGATGTGTTTTTTTTAAATAGATAGAGTGATTCAAGAGGAAGGTTTATATATATAATACATGCCCGTGCGAAGCTGGGGCGGGTCGCTAGTGTGAAATAAAATAAACTCTTAACAAAAAAAAGATCCGCCTTCAAATGTAACAGCATTAATTCTGTTCGTAATAAAACAAGCGTGTTGTTTCGGTACCATCGGTCATTACATTATACAATTATTTTTTACTTTTTAGTGAATGGCTGCTGTTACATTTGAAGTCGGTTACTATTTTTTTTGTTAAAAGTTCATTTTATATTCTAAAAACAGCTTGACTTTGAACAATATTTTCATGCTGTTTCTTACATGCGAGAATTTTTTTTTTTAATGAACCTGCACTTCATCTTGTAAGGTAACAAGTGGTATTTATTTTGTTCAGAAATTTGAATTTTTACTGTCTTAAAAAGCCATTACCCCGAACCCCGAATCTCGGAACGCCGACCCTTAAATGAAGTTGTTTTTTTATTGTTTAACTAACAAGATATCTTTTTTTCATAGTTTTTAAACATACCTACCGCTTAAGAGAAATAACTTTATCAACAAAGTCCTTTTCGGATGACGCCAGGAAGAGACGCTTTTTATAGTGGACCGCCGGAACCGGCTCTAGGTTATGAAAGGAGTTATCTCATGCAACAGTAAATATAGCTCGGCAAACTTTAACTATAACATATTGCAGCGGCAGTGTAACATCCGTACAGAACGTATGTGGGTCGACGCTTGTCGTATGATAAATTATAGTGGAGAAGGCATTCGTTGAGATCTATCTGATTATTGGATTTCGGTTTATATGCACTATCAAAGTGGTAAAATATGCCGAAAAAATGGCCAAACATACAGTATAAAAAACCGTGTTTTAGATACAATTTTCATTCTCTAATTCAACATATACAACATAACCATTACTCGCCTCGTCGATAAAAGTATGAAGGTCTAATCAGGTTTTCTAAAATTTCCTTCAAAGTTACCTCCAGTAATTTCTTACATTGTTTATGAAGTAAATTGATTACTCGCTTGAACTGCCGTGATATATTTAATAACGAACGGTAAGGTATTTAAAAAAAATATATTAAACCTGCATTTCAAAAAGGATTGAAAGCAAATTGATGGCTTAAAAGTGACCAAATGCTTATTTGATGATGGGTGTGCCACAAGGATCAATCTTAGGCCCGTTTCTTATGATGATGAAAATGTAATTTGTTATACTTTCCTTAATGGTAGTGTTTGTTTAATAATGCAGACAAAACACTTTCTCTTTAATAAATATTTTGATAAAAAGCGTTCAACAGATTGCGTTAAAACTTATGAGTATATCAATACAGAGGGAAAGTTTGAAAATATTGCGGAGCAATCGTAGTTCATACAAACGAAATACCAAAACCATTTGTAAATCATATATATTCTTAAGGTAGTGTGTGTTTATTCCGATTACATTACAGAATATCTAGGTTCCCAAATATATATTAAATAAGAAAACTGATTTAAACAGGAAATATGACTTTCTATGGAAATTTCAAATTGAATATCTGGGGGCACGGCAGTGCCCCCGCAAAGTCTCGCAGAAAAAACGCGGAACGGCCGTACCATCCTTTTCTCGAAGCAACTCACGGCACTTTCAACCCCCCTGTATCTTCGTTGTGGGTGAAGCTAGAAGTCTGAAATTTCAGGAACCAAGAGTACTTACTGATCCTATATCTGAACCCAAATTACAACTTTGTACCTATATTCGATTACGAAATATCTCAAGTCAAAGTTCCCTTATTTTGTCACTGACTGACTGACACATCATCAAAAGTCTAAAGGTGTTCTAGCAGGCCTACAAACTTGAAATTTTGCATGCGGTTAGTGTTAAGTGTACATTGCAACAAAAAAATATAAAAATATTATTTGCGGTTGGTAATTTAATATTTCCATACAAAGTCTATACAAAATGTATGTTTCCAGCTGCATCTATAAATTTGTATGACACTAGATGACCGTGGTGGTATGCTGCTTTGCCTAAACGAAAACGAAAAATTCGACGTTAAAGTTAATGTGCGAAAACTAAAAAATGATAATGATAGTAAGTTATAATTTAATTTAATAGTATAATTTCTTAACTTATGATTCCTCTTAGGTGTAAACATTAATTGATTACAGACTGTAAAAGGAAAAGGACTATATTATGAGATAGGTAGACAAAGATATATATGTTTTTCTTTTTTTCATTAACCTGAATTCCTGCTGTCTTGTATTTTCTTATCCCTTAGCTAAAGTAGATATAAGTCATATATTGTATAGTATAAGTTTTATGTTGAAAAAAAAAAGACATGATCTTGCTAAGTTTCTTGCCCTTCTTCTTAGCAAGACTAATCGAATGGGCGGAGGTAGGCATGTATTTATATATGTAACCTATTAGTATGTAGGATATAGGATGGGATTTGGTCGGCCGCCTGGATTCGTGCTGGGGGCTCGGTTGGTGATCATTGAACCTTGTTCCTGGTCCCTGGCCGGGTCTCCGGTATGGGTTCGGGCGGCTGATTGGATTTTACCTTGTATAATATATATTTTACCTATCATTTTAATCGTAAATATATTGCTACATAAATTAAATAAACCTTTAATTTAGTTCATGTACATTTATTATTTTATTACATATATTTTCTTTATTAGATTAAATTTAACGTGTAAAAAGTGTATATATCTATACCTGCTTTGCAAAATAAACTATTTGAATTTGAATTTGAATTTGAATAAAAGTAAATAACAACAATAAAGATGCCATAGCAACATTAAGGCGACAAAAAACAAAGCGATAAAACGGTAGCGCCTGACAAACAATTCGGTACCTTTTTAGTATGGAACCCAAACTTTCATTATTTTACTTTAAAGTATTTACTACAGACTGCCCAAAGTTTAAACTTTTACTTGTATGTTGTATTACCGTTCTAAAGATAGAGCCTTTGTTATAATAATCTGTTCCTTGGGTAAGGCACCCTAAAAAGGGTGGTTTATAATGTTCCACACATTCACAATATTAGTCTATTTAAGAAGAAAATATCAACATTAATAACGGTAGTTAGCGAATCCGACTCGCGCATAAAGGGTACCCCTACACAATACGGGTATGGAACCCTAAAAGTAAATTGCAACAACATAGATGCCATAGCACCATCAAGGCGACAAAAAACAAAGCAATAAAACGGTAGCGCCTGACAAACAATTCGGTACCTTTTTAGGAAGGAACCCTAATTTTTATTATTTCTTATTTTACTTTAAAGTAGTCTGCCTAAATTTTCAACTTGTATGTATAACCGTTCTAACGATAGAGCCTTTGTTATAATAATTTGTGCTTTGGGTAAGGAACCCTAAAACACATTTAGTCTATTTAAGAAGATAAATATCAACATTTCGTAATTAAGTCGCTATTAAACCGGCTAAGTACAAGTCAGACTCGCTCACGAAGGGTTCCGTACTACCATCACACAATATGGGTACGAAACCCCAAATCATTATGGTAAATACCAACAATAAAGATGACATAGCAACATCAAGGCGACAAAAAACAAGGCGCTAAAATGGTAGCGCCTGACAAACAAATCAGCACTTTTTGAATACGGAACTCTAATATTTATATGCCCAAAATTGTTGTTTTATAAAGATAGAGCTGAAACAAATAACATCGAATAATTGGAACCCCCTTGGATTTCCATTTATTGAACTTTTTATGCGGTGATAGGGGCCATATTATTATTTGCCGTGATAGAGGACAATGTAACATATATTATGTGAAAATATTTACGCGCTACCTATAACGGCTGAAGCTGTAGACCCATGTGATAGATGGATAGACAGCGGAGGATTAGTAATAGGGTCACGGAACCTAATGATACGGAACCCTAAAAATCAAGGTAAAAGATTATTTATCAAGTAAAGCTTTAACTATATTAAAGGAAAAATAAAGCGGCTAATGTTGTTTTATTTGTATATGCATCCTCTATGATGTAGGTATATTGAAATGTCTATGTACTCGTGTGTCATTCAAAAAAGACCAGGTTTAGCTCATTATTCTGAGAGGTTTAGACATAATAATGTACTCTGTGGTTTAGACTGACAAGCCTGCCTTTCACTTCATGGTCAAAAGAAATTTTAACCTGCCTGTTGCATCTAATTGTGGATAATAGTAATAATAACTTACAGTAAAAATTAATATTGCAATGGAACCTGAAATATTGTACATAAATGAAAATCCTTGTCCACACCTAGTTGTCCCTATACCTGGAGATGGTTCATGTTTGTTCCATTCTTTGTCATTCTCTATGTATGGGAACATTGAGTCGTCATATGACATTAGGTGTGCGGTAGTCGAGTATGTGGTAGCGCATTGAGATGAAATGCAACTTTATACGTGTGACGAGCGTGGAGACACATGTACTCGACAGCAATGATGAAAACTACCACCTGCGGTTCCGTATCCGAACTTATGGCAGCCACCGCTTTGTATCCATTTACGTTCGAGGTTTACGAAAATGGCCGTTTGAGAGGATCATTCGGTGGCGATCCTGGGATGCCAGTGAAACGTTTACGATTCTCTGGTAGTTTCTTAGGTGGTCATTATGAAATGCTCCTTCCCGATACTAGTTTCTCAGGAGTATGTCCTAATGATCAGTTAAAGGGAGTGCGTTTTAAGAAAATCCACAGCTGACATGCAAGAATATTACCCGAGAAGAAAAAAAGGAGGACTACCTACAAAAAGAAATGAGATCCCATCAAAAACATAAAATGTACAAAAATGGCAAGTCTCGCAACGCAATCCTTCCACCGTAAAAAGTTGTGAGATCTTATGTAAAGCCAAGTCTGCTATTTTAGTTTTTATGGAAGCACCTTTTCATTTAAGTTAGTATGGGAGCACCTATTTAACAAATTTATCATTAATTGTTTCCTATTTAGTTACCTACCAACATTAAGTGACTGTATTAATATCAGTCATCTTTATTTCCTAATAAAATATGGTGACTTTGCAATCGCAGAGCACAAATAAAGCACTGATGCGTAGAAATATCTTCTCAAATCGCTAATAAATTGGTATTAGGTAGCTGATATGTTGTATATGTTGCTGTGCGATTGCGAAGTCACTATATTTTATTAGGAAATAAAGATGACTAATATTAATACAGTCACTTAATGTTGGTAGGTAACTAAATAGGAAACAATTAATGATAAATTTGTTAAATAGGTGCTCCCATACTAACTTAAATGAAAAGGTGCTTCCATAAAAACTAAAATAGCAGACTTGGCTTTACATAAGATCTCACAACTTTTTACGGTGGAAGGATTGCGTTGCGAGACTTGCCATTTTTGTACATTTTATGTTTTTGATGGGATTATGTTGTCTTTAAATCAGAGTCCGTTCAAAATATATATTTGGAAACCTAGATTATTCTGTAATGCAATGAATAAATACACACTACCTTGAGAATATCTATGATTTACAAATGGTTTTAGTATTTTGTTTGTATGAACTAGGGTTGCTTCGCAGGCCTCTTAAGAGACAATAGGTTATATTCTCGACATACTGAGAAATGGCCAAGTCAATATCATTCGGAATACTATTCCGGGAATAGAAGAGCTATGAACTCGATTAAAGGATACGCAAGTGTCGAAAGGGGTGTGTCAGGATTGTAGCAGCTGAGAATCTGAGGTTTCTGCCAGCCTCTCTTCTGGAAGACTGTCTGTTTGTATTTACTACTAGCCCGCGGCTTCGCCCGCGTTGTTTAAGTGTTTGTATAGTCGTATCGAATCCCATCCCATCCCACTAATGCCACTATCCCATCCCATCCCATCCTCACTAACCCACTAATATTCAACGGCGTGAAGGAGTAACTGTACATCACTTTTCTATAGGAACTTGACACCCCATTGCCTTCCAATGGGAACTGATTTATGGGATAACAAGTAGCCTATGTCCTATTCCAAGTCTAGAACTACATTGGTGCAAAGTTTCAGTCTAATCGTTTCAGTAGTTTCGGCGTGAAAGAGTAACAAACATCCATCCATCCATTCATCTATCTGTAGGGTGTATCCCTTGGGGTTTTTAAATGATAAGTCTAGATGTCCACTATAGATTATATTGATAACTGATATGGGAGGTGAGAGCGCGTCCACCGTGATGTACGTTCAAACGTGAACTGAACAGTGGTAATTAGGTAAATCGCCGGTTGACGCGCTGTTTGATGGATGAGTTAGCGATATTGTGCGGTGTATGTTCGTACCGTACACCATCCATTCAAACTTTCGCATTTATAATATTAGTGGGATGTGAAGTGGGATTCCGACGCCGCATCCATTGCGTGTGGCTGCAAGTCCTCACATAGTAAACTCCACATCTATCCATCCTTCCGTTGAACGCGGCGCATCGAGTGCATTGTTCAAAAATATTCTCGCGTTCACTTCCAACCGATACACGTGTTGGGTATCTAGTAGGTGTTTTACCTATCGATGTGTTTTGACGTTCGACGGCATGATGGCGATTTGTGTATGCTGGATGATATCTACACATACATATGTATATAAAACAATACCCTGCTGACTGACTGCGCTATCAACGACTAGATCAGAGTGGACTTGTACCTATAATTATTTTTTCAATGCAAGTGCTCGTAAAGGCCCACTTTTTGTGCATCAAAACCGAATAGAAAGTCGATTATTTTGGCCTAGGGCTTTATTTTTTTTTTGTAAATTTATTTACGAGAAGTTGGCTAACCTGCAACCTTTCCTGTGTACCATAACTGTTATACTTTTTTTTCCACTGTTTAACGGCTCTGGATACAGTCCTTTTGAGCCAATTACAATTTAAAGTTCACAAAATTATATTTGTTTTATTTCCTCACACAATGCATTGAAAAACGTAGTATGATACACGGGCGTAAAAGCAATAAATTACTCGGTTACGTTTAAAACACTCGCTACGCTCGTGTTTTAAATCGTCCTCGTAATTTATTCCTTTGCGCCCTTGTAGCATAAACTACTATTTCAATGCAAGTGCTCGTAAAGGCCCACTTTTTGTGCATCAAAACCGAATGAAAGTCGATTATTTTGCCCTAGGGCTTTATTTTTTTTTTGTAAATTTATTTACGAGAAGTTCTCTAACCTGCAACCTTTCCTGTGTACCATAACTGTTATACTTTTTTTTCCACTGTTTAACGGCTCTGGATACAGTCCTTTTGAGCCAAAAATTTACTTTTATATTTGTTTTATTTCCTCACACTGCATTGAAAAACTTAGTATGATACACGAGCGTAAGAGCAATGAATTATTCGGTTACGTTTAAAACACGAGCCGTAATTTATTCCTTTTCGCCCTTGTAGCATAAACTACTATTAGTATTAGAGTGAGTAACAACTAGGAATCAATCAGAAACAAATTTAAAAGCACAAATATTTTTGAAGAAATTTCTCGGGCCAGGATTTGAACCTGTGACCTCCTGCTTACATGATTATTATGGTCTAATAATAATTGAATGGGTCATCAGGAAAACGTTGTTTTGATCGTTGATTTGAAAATCGAATGGGCGGAGGTAGGCATGTATTTATATATGTAACCTATTACTATGTAGTATATAGGATGGGATTTGGTCGGCCGCCTGGATTCGTGCTGGGGGCTCGGTTGGTGATCATTGAACCTTGTTCCTGGTCCCTGGCCGGGTCTCCGGTATGGGTTCGGGCGGTTGATTGGATTTCACCTTGTATAATAATATTTTACCTATAATTTTAATCGTATAGATATTGCTACATAAATTAAATAAACATTTAATCTAAGTAGTTCATGTACATTTATTATTTTATTACATATATTTTTATAAGATTAAAATTTGACTTGTGAAACGTGTATTATATATACCTACTTAGCAAAATAAACTTTTTGAATTTTGAATTTTGTAAACAACATATTGTGCCATGTCATCTTTTTGATGGAAAAACGAAAAACGCCCATGAACAGGGGCTATACCGTCAAAATTGACACTTTTTGAAGTTATTTATCTGCTCTTTTAATGAAGTTCCAAGTAAAATAAATTAGTATAACAATTTTGGGACCTTTTACTAGATTTTGGTCTATCAGAAACGCGATAGGAGAAATTTCATTCGATAGAAATAATTATTGAAATCAGGTCTAAATTTACACTTTTTTTGATATTCTGACAAATTAGGATAGCATACAGACTTGAAAAATATTTATTTAGATGGGTTTTAACTACACCTAAATTACTGGTTATGGAATTTTTTGTAGCTGTTTTAGTTAATTTTGCGTTAATTTAAAACCGACTTTTTGACAATTTTCCCCGATTCCGTCCCTTTCGCACTGCGGGTCTTTCTGCCTGGAGTAACGGGGACCTTTGCTAGCACGGTATATCACCTTAATAAACACTATTCTCGGATTTTTTATAAATGTCAATATCACGACCGAAAGTTTGCCAGTTAGGCGAAAAACGTTGTAAGATGGCGGAGCGAGGTGATCTGTTCGTGAGTCCTGGTGCTGCAAAGCAAGTATATAACGGGAAAAAAATTGAAGATTATCTATGATATTTGATATTTATTTTATTTATCTTATTTAAATTTGTTTATTCAAAATTATTGTAACATAACAGATAAATCTAAATCATTACAATAATATAGTTCTTAAACTAAAGCACTTACTTTCATACTTCTCTCTAACATTCTCTTACAAACATCTATTAGATAACTAATACGATCCACAAAAATATCACACTCTGGTGCTTCAGCGAGCAAGGAGCAGAATATGTCGAGTGCTCGCGCGACGGGCGAGTACCGATAAAGGTTATTGCGCGATTATCATTTAGGAGTGGTGTAATGTGATGAAAAAAGTTTTTTCAATGCAAGTGCTCGTAAAGGCCCACTTTTTATGCATCAAAACCGAACAGAAAGTCGATTATTTTGCCCTAGGGCTTTATTATTATTATTATTTTTTAATTAATTTACAATGGTTAGCTAACCTGCAACCTTTCCTGTGTACCATAAATTTTATACTTTTTATTCCACTGTTTAACGGCTCTGGATACAGTCCTTTTGAGCCAATCATAATTTAAAGTTCACAAGATTAATTTGTTTTATTTCCTCACACTATGCATTGAAAAACGTAGTATGGTACACGGGCGTAAGAGCAATAAATTACTCGGTTACGCTCGTGTTTTAAATTGTCCTCGTAATTTATTCCTTTTCGTCCTTGTAGCATAAACTACTATTACGTATCGCGTTAATGAATTGACAATGGTCATTTTATTGTTTTTAATCAGAGATGTGAAGACTGTACGATATATCGACTATATTATATATACAGGGTGTAAAAGCAAAGCTAGGGTATGTTAGTATGAATCATACAGTGCTTAAAAAAAATAGCGGCAATTTTTTTGTATGTAGCAGTACCACATCATAACACGATTTGTTAAACTTGAAATACTCTAATCCGGTGGACACTCTCGCTGGTCGTTGACCTCTGATAGCGTCAGTAGCACAGAACATAATTACTCATTGTGATTGGTCGTTACCGCACTACGGGGTGAATGAACTGCATTGATAAGAGTGCGTAGCTGGATCTTAGGAAAACAATATCCTTTTTGGTAAAAATTTAAGGTATACTTTTTTTATCGTAATCGTATCAGTATCGTTTATGGGTCGTTCTCTTTTTTTACCGACAATTTGGGAGCAAATTTTGTGACTTTCAAAAATAAAAAAATTGTTTTAAATGTTACATGTTTTGATTTAATATGGTTGACAAGTTACTATATTTTGCACTGAAATACTCAGCAGCGAAGATTTACTGCGTTTTATGGTAAAATTGCTTAAATGGATAGGTATGTGGTGGAAAATGTACACCTCTGTCACGATTAAGCTTTAATTTTTTTTTGCATCATGCACAATCATAAACATTTTTAAATTTCTCTTATGAAAAATAGAGATTGAAGATATTTTAGGAATCAATTGAGGACCTCTTTATAACCTCAATAACAATTAATAATAACATATTGAAAACCCCTCTGTCACGTTTCATTCAGAAAAGAGAAGAATTTTTAATTTAAATTATAGTTCGGAACTACTTAGCATTTTGTGTTGAAATATATATATAAACCAGATAAATACAAATCGATAACCAACATATTTAAACATTATACTACAATTAATTATTGGAATAGATTACTAAATCTGTTGCCCGCCCGGGAGACATAGTTGTGACGGAGGATTAGGATATGTGACAGAAGGGTTTACCCTTGATAAAAATTTGTTTATTATACAATTTATAAATCTTGAAACTTACAAAAAAACAGTTCTTTATAATTCTTAGGTAACTAATATACCTAGTAACGGGTCGTACTTAAATTAATAATACTTTTGTAAATAATAACATTGATAATAAATCAGTCTGAAAGTCAGTCTTAAACTTAATACGATTTTTGTACTTTTCAAACACTTCTAACCGCTTTGCGATCTCGTACAATATACGCATTCCTTTTTTGACAAAATTTATTTTGGGGACGATTTTCAGCAAATTTTCGTATGCCACATAGGAAACATCTATTTCATTTAATGTGAACAGTTTTCCGCTTTTATTTATTGCTCTGAAAAACATCACTTTTATATCGCTTTCTTCATCAACATTACTCATTGCAACGCCGACGTATATGTATTCAACATTTCTTTTGCTCTAACTAAAACCTGGACATCTTTCTTTATTTTTGTTGGATGAATATCATCTACAATTTAGTCAATGTGATGTCCCAGGCACTGCTTCATCAGGCTTTGAAAGATCTTTATAATTCAAGCCGATTAATAAATCATTATTTTCTTTGATCATTGCGTCAGGCTCTTTGAGATCATTCTGTTTTAGGCTCACTAATGGCTCGTTATCTTCTTCTGACCTAGAACTTGGGGAATACACGATATCATAAACGCTTTTTCGACGAGCAATTACAATGTTTGTTATATCACGCAACGGGTCCTCAATATCATCGTGACTGCTGTTGTTATTTTTGAGACCCCTTTTAGGTGTTTATGATACAGGGCGATAAGTTTTAGAGCTGTGACAAGAACATGATTTTTTGCAGAAACAACTTAACACCCAATGCTTTAATGACCCCGGACTCAGTAAAAACATGATGGACTTGCATTGTGCCCTGCAACGGAACAACATTCTTTGGAATGATGGCAGCAACCCTTGCGATGTCATCATCAGTCACGTAAAAGAGCATTATCTTAGTGGAGTCTTTAAGAGCCATTAAAAACTGAGCTGCATCAGCAATGTCATGTCCAGTTGCAACTTTATAGTCTAATTGCCGTTTTAAGGGTCCCCTAACTCCATCTGCTGCGCCTTTTCCGTGTCCTGTTTCAAAGAAGTTCCAGGTTATATTCTCAAATCCGTAATTCTCAAAAAATCTTGTTGATATGAGGTAAAAGTAATTTTTTTGTTTGTTTGAGTAGCTGGCCCATCAGAGAACACGTGAACAGTCTTGACGCGTGGTAGGTCTTTCTGAACGAGATCTAGGATAGGGTCCAAATGTGCCCAAATTGCAGCAAATTGCGTGATTTGTTTTTTCGCTTTTCGCGACAGCGACGCTGTCTCTCAGCAGCTGTTAATGCCATTTATAGATTATTACTTAATCTTTGCGAAACCTAAAAATATAATAATATTTTAATTGATGTTCGACGCGGAAATAACTAGAAACGTAATTATATTAAAATTGGTTTCATTTAGGTACAAAAAATAAAAAGTTTGTACAATTTGGGATCGTAGTCGTTTTGAAACCTGGCAACGTCAATGAAAAGTTTACACCTCTGTAACGACTCTTACCCCTCGGTCACGTTAATTGTTACAGAGGTGTACCGTGACAGAGGTGTAAAATATCTATGTTCAAGTTACTTACATCAATACTATAATAAATGCTGTAAAAATAAAAGATTTCTTCGAAAGGTGAACTAAAGACAGTTTAGGTTTAGATAAAAAAATAATAAACGTCGCTAATTTAAAACCTAAAACTTACGTGACTGAGTGGCCGCCGAATAAACACACGCACCCTCTCTGATCACATTCGGGCGATTGACTCGGTTTGTTTGGGCACAGGGACGCGAAGCACGGCGGGAGGAGGAAGGGGGGTTCACTGGGCAATGCCGCGGTCAAGAAAAACCATTTAGCGCATAATACTGTTGGTCTACTCATGTGTGACAGAAGATAGCAAAAAAAAACACCACCATTGGAGACATGGATAAAGTATTTTTTTCTTTTCGTAATTTCTGTTTTTAATTATAAATATTGAGTGTTTAATGAAATTTGAAATCTAAGCTTTTTAATTAAAATTTTAGTAACTTCAGTGTCATACGATTTTTTTTTACCTGAACAATACAAATGCGGCGTGAGGTGATGGGAGACACCTTCATTTTGTATGAAAAACGCTTCTGTCACACTTTTTGTCACTTCTGTCACGATAATTTTGGTAGATTTAAACACAAATAAAAATTAAATACCGACAAAGATCTGTCATAAAAATGTTCATAAGCGCTACTTAAAGCCCATTTCATCCAATCACGCAGGAATAAGAACAAAACATTTTTTTTCTAGCGGGAGACCGGTTATTGTAGGTAAAAAAAAAGAACTACCCTTATACATACCTAAAGGGATTCTTGATTTTGCATTTACAACCTGTATATCGACTATATTATTAATTAAGTATTCCAAACATCTTAGCGGAAAGCCGACGTTACCACAATACGGCACCGATGTCTGTCCAGATATTTAGGTCGATGGATGCTTCTCAAAACGTGAAGAATAAACAAACAATGGAGATCAGTCGCCCCGGACCCGTGCCAAAACCGGGATTTGTTGGTTTAAAAAGCAATGAAAGCTCTTGATGAGTTTTCATTAGACTGGAATTGGGAACATTAAATTTGGTGATTTGTTGAGAGATAGGTACCTATCTAGCTTGAGTGTAGACTATACATGATTCCTAGTTGAGTTACTCTCAGTTTTTTAAAGAATAATACAAATTATGACAGAAATAAATTTCTATATTTGGACACTTGGCGATTTATCCATCCCGCCTGCCCAGCGTGTGAAGGATGACCGCAGTGGACGAACTAGGCTGATGGATGGATGATATAAAGTGCATCATTATCAGAAATCAAGGAAGTTGAGACAAAATGGGTTGAAACTCTGTTGTACATTCCATGTGAACAATGATAATTATAAGGATTACGGAAGAATATGTGTTCTAACGACAACAGCAGTTGATGAGTTGCGCAGGAGTTAAATCTAATGAGCTGCATGTGTTGACATTAGATCACCGTTTGTACACTCACTACCGTGGGTGGAGAAGATGGCGCGTCGTAAAGGACGTCACGATAAAAAAAAAATCGATATTCTGAAGATTCGCTCTCTGTCTCCTCGAAATCACTCTAAACCAGGGGTCTTCGACCTTTTTTAACTGGAGGGCCAATAATCTATTCCAGGTCTGTCAAAGGGCCGCACATTGCCGCACGTAATTTAAAACTAAACAAGTGAATTAAAAATGTCTTATTGAATGGATGAAAATTTCCTTAGCCTCTAAGGGCCGCAAAAAAGATCTCGGCGGGCCGCGGATTGAAGACCCTTGCTCTAAACGGATAGGTCGATTGGCCTGAAATATAGCATAATCTATTGCCGTAGATATCCCATCCCACTAATATTATAAATATGAAAGTTTGGATGGATGAATGGGTGGATGTTTGTTACTCCTTCACGCCGAAACTACTGAAACGATTAAGCTGAAACTTTGCACAAATGTAGTTCTAGACCTGGAATAGGACATAGGCTACTTTTTATCCCATAAATCAGTTCCTATTGGAAGCCAATGGGTTGTCGAATTCCTATAGAAAAGTGATGTACTGTTACTCCTTCACGCCGTTGAATATTAGTGGGATGGGATAGTGAGGATGGGATAGTGGCGTTACGGGTATGGGATGGGATTCGATACGACTATACGAAAACTTAATCAACACGGGCGAAGCCGCGGGCAAAAGCTAGTTACACATAATTATTATTATAACCTTTGACTTTGAGGAAAACAGAACGGGAGCCCAGGCGATAAATAAAAAAATGGCACATAATTATCTAATTAACAATACAAATACAATACAAAACGTTTATTGGACCAAAATATTGCATACATACAGCCAATGACTGTCATTCAGGGACAACAAATTCATACTAAACTTAATTAAAATATTAAGTAATTTGTCTTACAACATTTTTTAAACCCGGTTTAGAAATATCGGAGTTATGAAGTAACATACCCAAACAATAGAACGAAAAATACCGTTGAAATACCTTATTTTTTGGTTAAAAATAGGTAGGGTTGTGTGAAAAATATTGTTTTGACCGGAAACGTTTTCGTTGGAACGAAGATCCTTTCGCTACTGACGCGTGTGCCACACGTCTATACTGCAGTAATATACCCATACATAGACATACGCTTGTAAACACACAAAACGAAAAGTGTCGTGACGGTTGAAGACTTACACTTTTTCGGCCTAGCCCTCATTCGCCAAGCGTCTGGAGTATAACGTGCGATAAGGAACAAAGTCCTGCTAAAGTTTAAATTCAGTGGAGTTATGACAGTTCAAGGAAAGGGATGGTGCTGTGCTAGCAAAGGAGAAAAGATACAGTTCATCTCGCTTACTAGCACAGTTCCATCCCTTTCCTTGAACTGTCATATTTCCACTGAATGAAGAGCGGTTTCGCAGCCACATTGTGAAAACCTCCCGCCTTTTTCTAATTAATCGAAACAGAAGACTTAAATTCAAAATTCACTCTATAGTTATTCAACAAAACCTTATTACCTATGTATTGTGTATGCTGCCATCGCAAAGTTTCCATTGGTTTCTGTAAATAAGAGTTTCAAAAATTTTGAATGTAAGTGTTCTGTTTCGATTAATTAGAAAAAGGCACTTTTTCACAATCCGGCTGCGAAATCACTCCTAAAACTTGGACTTTTTAGGATATTACCAACGTGACAACTTTGTTGCCCACGCGCATAAATGTTATTACGAAATTGTTAATTGCGGTCACGCGAGACGCTTAGAAGTCTTTTATTACGATTCATCAAGTTGCTTGTTAAGGCGCTACGGAAAAAAAATCATATATTTTCATAAATATTGACGATACCTAATAAAACACGCGTTTTGTTTTACATCTATCACTTACTGATTCGCAAAGAAAAACTTTACGTTTTTGTATTCTGTACAAAAATAATTGGATCCCGGTTTTTAAATACTTGTCCCGCATTTAAAATCATAATTTATTCATATTTTAAAGTTGGCAAGCCTAATTATGTGATATGTATTAGGTGGTAGAACTGATGTCGGGCTCGACTGTGGAGGTACCACCATCTTACTTGGAGACCCCCTCGAAGTAATTCGGGGGAGAGTAAGAGGACAGCTCACAGGCAAAAAACCAGGGGGCCCACCATGCCTGGGACCGATGGATGGGGCGGTATATCTATCCTTAATAGCCGGGCCTTATATGGAACAGACTGGTGACGGGCAGCGGCGTCACTGGTGCGAGGGTTCCGGCACCGCGCTCACCAACCCGCCTGCCCAGCGTGTGTGGGTATGGGCAATTCTTCCAGGATGACCGCCGGGAGTGGCAAAGTCCTGGAAAGGCTTATGTCTAGCAGTGGACGAACTAGGCTGATGGATGGATGGATGGAAGCCTAATTGTGCCCTACCGCGTCGCGTCGTCGCAATCGCCCGGTAAGCGAGAGGTCCCGGGTTCAAATCCCGGTTCAGAGCTCCTCACATCCAGATTAAGGCGATATGTAAAAGTTTTAGCGTCCCTGTTACTCCATACGCGAAAAACCGTCAGTGCGAGAGGGACGGATTCGTGGAAAAGTAGCAAAACGTCGGTTTTTTATTAATATAAAATGTACTAAAAATGCTATCAAAATTTCGTTTAACCAGGTCCTAGATACTGTTAAAACCCATGTAATAAAATATAATTGCAGTTCATATGTCATTCTAAATTGTCAAACCAGGAGAATTGGTGTCGATAAAGACCTCATTTCAATAAATACTTCTATCGAGCCGAAATTATCCAATCGCGTTTCTGTTTTAACAGATCCCTAGAGAAAGATTCCAAAAATAGAACACTATTTTATCAAAATTATACATTATTTACCGAAGTAGATATAGAAGTTCTAAAAGTGTCAATTTTTTTTCCGTAGCGCCTTAACTTTTCTTTCTGCGTTTCTATACAAATTCAAATTCAAATTCAAATAGTTTATTTTGCAAAGCAGGTATAGATATATACACTTTTTACACGTCAAATTTAATCTAATAAAGAAAATATATGTAATAAAATAATAAATGTACATGAACTAAATTAAAGGTTTATTTAATTTATGTAGCAATATATTTACGATTAAAATGATAGGTAAAATATATATTATACAAGGTAAAATCCAATCAGCCGCCCGAACCCACACCGGAGACACGGCCAGGGACCAGGAACAAGGTTCAATGATCACCAACCGAGCCCCCAGCACGAATCCAGGCGGCCGACCAAATCCCATCCTATATACTACATACTAATAGGTTACATATATAAATACATAAATACTGCAATGATGTAATGTTAATTTTAAGATCAGTACGCGTATTTCGAGCATAACCATTTCATACTGAATACCGTATCAATCAATAACGGTCTAAAGTTATTTTTACCCGAACTATCGGCTTTCCGTCCACGACTCCTACAAATAGTTTGTTTCATCGGGCGTACGGTTAGCAAAAAAGATGCCAGCGCAAACACTTCGATTTCAAAACCCACTGACCAGTGGGAGATACGATCAGGAGTACTTGGTCAATACGAATAAGTATGGGAAGTCTTAATTTTCTTTTGCGAAACGGTAATTAAACCTTGTTTATGTTTATGTCACCAAACCTTGTAATATCACTTACCGAATCTCCAGTATGAATTTTGTGTATATCAACAAAAGTCACCTTATATACTAATAATAAAGTAGTAAAAAATCGCGTCTATACATTGAATATTTTTGCGAAAATTAAATCAAAAGATCACTTGTGCCTGAAGGTAATCACCCTTAGCGATTTGAATATTTTGAAAAGGGTTGGTTTAAACCAATTTGAATTAGGTTTGCTTACCACTTATGGCAACATACCACTTATGGATTATGGATTAGGGTAACACAAAACATATTGTTTCATGAAAAAACCCTTTGTAAAACCCATAAAAGGGTAACAAAATAGTTATCGATCAAATGTAGTGAAAGCTACTGAAAATCATGGCTTTTACTACCTTTGTTACTCGAAGGGTCGTTTCCTCTTTTGTTGACCGTACATACAGACAAAGTTCAAGATGGCCCAGTTAGTAGCTCGTACATACGGCCACGAGCTACGGTGCACCTTGTCGCACGATTATCACCTTTATGTGGGGGTATTAAGAGCTGCCATCGAACACCGAGACTGTACTTCCTTCCACATATTGTTACGGTTCTAGTGTTTACAGAATGAATGAATATAAATATATCGTCACGACATTAAACCCCGAGGGGGTGTCAGGTGTTCCGAGTGTGAACTGTGAAATGCAAGTCATAGTCCATATTCGGTACACTCGCCTTTCACCGACGATCATTACGTCCCAACGGGATGGGTGGTGAGCCCTATCGCCGTACTTCGGGCACAAATACACGCTTTTTAGGGCATACAGGTTTCCTTACGATGATTGCGCTGTCATCATTACATCTGAAATCTATGGTTATTATGATATCTATGGTCGCGATTAATTCCTTCCTCCTTGATTGAGCAAAGAGGCGACTTGAGAGGTATCCATTTATACAGTGTGTCCCTCGTACAAGTGCACATCCGAAAAAAAAATACAACGTTCTATCATAAATACAATATTTTCTACGAGCGGTTAACCAAAGGCACTGCGCTCGCGTCCCATACAAAGGTGGAGTATTTTTTCAAGATAAAAAAAAAACTCAAAATTTTTATTTTTCTTTGTTTTTGTCGATATAGAAGGTGACTTTTTGATAATCGTCCAAATTCATACCGGAGGCTTGATAAGTGATCAGTATCTTGGATCAGTAACAATTTTTGTGAAATTCGTAGAATGAAATTTCGGCTTCCCATATAAATTCAGTTCCAGTCCCGAGTGAATCACTATGGGGAGTCGAAATTTCATTTTACGAATTTCACCAAAATTGTTATTGATGCATGATACTGATCACTTACCAAGCCACCAGTATGAATTTGGACGATGATCAAAAAGTCACCTTGTATTTAGATCTAGTTTCACTTCGACCAAAATAAAATGAATGGACGGGCCTTGTCTTTACAGTTTCCTCACTCATAACGAGTCTAAGCAATTGGATATATACTTCAATACCTAATTTTTATTTTTATGTTTATTTTGCTTTTTGCACTTTGTAAATGCACAAGAAGGTATTTTTTCGTCAGTTATTTGGATGGCATGTAATAATAAGCGTACGTGTCACTCTTCTAACAGACAGAGACAGAGATGAAGTGAGAGCCGGCGCTCACTTTACAGACTTCAAAAATCTGTACGCTATGGCCCGTCGTTCGAGACGTTCTAACCACTGGATCACAAAGGCGGTTCTGTTATTATTTAGCTTGCATATATTTATCTAGTTTTGTATAGAAATAAACAGTTAGTAGATCTTTATTCTTTAATGTACACACAGAAAAGCAGTTAAAACATATAATACATTAAAAGATATGTACACAGGCGAGCTTATCTCTAAAAAGAGATTTCTTCCAGCAAACCCAAGCGGGAAAGGGAAATTTTATTCAAATAAGTAATCATACATACGTGTACCAACGTGTAACGGAAAGGTGTAACCATATTTGAAGAGCTTATTCAGTCAGTGGTTTAAAACAACTTTTACTATGGAGACAATCCTGAAATCGCAAAAAAAAAATCTGCCCTTCCATACATTTCGACAGAGCGGCATTGCATTTTTCTATGAAACAGTAAATTTTTTTTTTTTGAGATGCAGATTTTATTTTATTTTATTTTTATTTTTATTTATGTTCCATAGTAAAAGTTGTTCTATACCATTGACTGAATAAGCTCTTCAAATATGGTTACATCTTTCTGTTACACCTTGTATATATATATTACGATACCTAAACAAAATATACATACATAATTATAATATACTTACTTACACTTACTTACCTATAATACATATAAAGTATACATAAACTTACATATTTACTATGACAGTGAGAGGTAGTGCTCTTTTAGCTTTTTCTTGAAAAGGCTCTTGGTGGGACAGTTACGAACACTGTGCGTGCAGTGATCTTGTACAGTTTGTCTTGTTACTTGTTACAAGAATGGTTTGTTCAAGACTGCACTGTTTTAAGTACGGAAGGTAGGGTTAGCAAAAATACTGAAAACACATAATGACGAACATGAATCCCAGATGACATGAAAGTAAAGGGCTTGAGGCTCGAAATTTAATATACTCTGTCAAAGAATCGTTTTTTTTTTGTGAAGTTTTTCTTTTTTTTTTGAAGTAAAACATAATATAGCCGATTCTGAAGGCTTTAATTTTAGTTTTAGTGCTGTCAAAACTTAATTTTCTTCGTTGCAAAATAGTCCTTAACTGTTACGATTAGAAGTTAAATTACTTTGAAAAATTTTAAGTTTTGACAGCAGTAAAACAAATATTACAACCTTCAGAATCGGCTTTAATAGCATATTATTTAAGTTTTACTCGGCAGAAAAAAAATCGTTTTGGCGGTTATGTCCCAAAAATTTGTTTAAGTTGTTACTTATCTTTACTTATTTAATTGTACCTATATAAAGCGTTTCTATACCGTGAAATTGTTAGGCAGTGTAGTGACAACAAAACGGTCGCTTCTCTTGCTAACTGTACATAATTTCACAGCCATCGTATGTAGGCGTGAAACTTCACATAATTTATGTCACAACTGGTCCAGATACTACACACTTGCTTCTGTTAGGGTTCCGTTGGAAAGTGGTAACCATGAATGTACAGCAAAGGAACTAAGGCGATATGCGAAAAAATACGGGTGTTTCTTTTCTGTGTATTTCATTAAATGCACAAAAAATTATAATCAGTTTCTGGTATATGCATCTTGAATATATAATCTGGTGTTTTGAAATTGGAAAACATGTTTGGATAAATTTTCCTCGATAGAAATAATTGTTGAAATGAGGTCTTCAAACACTTTTTCTTCTCGTTTGACGAATAGGAACCATATACAGAACTCAAACATATTTTATTAGGTGTGTTCCAACAATATCTAGAGATTTGGTATTTGAAGTTTTGCTAGCTATTTTAGTTTTTTTAATAAAAATATAAAACAAACTTTTTTCGCTTTTGCCTTGAATCCGCCCCTCTCGCACTGCGCGATTTTTCGCTTGGAGTGACAGTGACAAAAATAAAATTCGCATAGCCTCTTAAGTAACCAGTCCCATCGCAAACACTCTGGATCCGTAGACACGCAGACGTGTGATTGATGAAATGAGCAATACTTGATCAATCTGTAACTTACAACGGAGGTAGCTGAAAACCAGCGCCAACCAAAGCATGTTTTGGATGGCACATAGCTGAGTTACATCCTTTTGTCGTGTTGTTATTTTTATCTATAGATTACTCCCTACTTGAGTAAACCTTTTTCTACTGTGTTAGCTATAAGTTTCTTTTTTGTAAACGCGCCAATAAATTTATTTTCTTTCTTTCTTTCTTTCTTTCAAAAGCTACGCTCTTGTCGGTGGATTGACCGCCATTCTTCTCTTTCTTTCGCTAATGACTTGTCCTCTTGATATGACATAACATTAATTTTCTCCTTCACTTAAGGTGATATACCGTGCCAGCAAAGGTCCCCGTTACTCCAGGCAGAAAGACCCGCAGTGCGAAAGGGACGGAATCGGGGAAAATTGTCAAAAAGTCGGTTTTAAATTAATGCAAAATTAACTAAAATAGCTACAAAAAATTCCATAACCAGTAATTTAGGTGTAGTTAAAACCCATCAAAATAAATATTTTTCAAGTCTGTATGCTATCCTAATTTGTCAGAATATCAAAAAAAGTGTAAATTTAGACCTGATTTCCATAATTATTTCTATCGAATGAAATTCCTCCAACCGCGTTTCTGATAGACCAAAATCTAGTAAAAGGTCCCAAAATTGTTATACTAATTTATTTTACTTGGAACTTCATTAAAAGAGCAGATAAATAACTTCAAAAAGTGTCAATTTTCACGGTATAGCCCCTTAACTTAAGTGTGTGAGTCTAGATTTTCCTCATTTCCCCTCGACGTTCCTTTCAAGAAACTGTCATAAAAAAATAGCTTATTTATAAATAGCTTATTTATTTAGGTAAAGTACGTAGTCCTTAATCCTGATGAGTTAACCCTTAAACGACCCTTGTCATTTTAAAACAATACTATAGTGCAAATTTAAAATAAATTTAAAATAAATTGGCATTATTGTAGAAGAACGCGCCAAAATCCAGTAATTATTATTGTACAGAAAAATCTGTTTTTTTTTCACGTTTTTTTTTTGCTTTTGCGCGGAAAAGTTGTAACATAATCCTAATGACAGTTTGCAAAAATATATTCTAAAAATGTTTTTCTTGTGTACCTTTTAACAGTTATTTTATATATATTAGAATGTTACTCTGTATGATCCGATATAAACATACATGACAAAACTAAAATTCATTTACATAATATCTTTTTCATATGTAAATAAAAAAATTGGTCCTTTAAGAGTTAATATAAACCTGTATGAGGACGAGACCGCTCTTACTAATGTAATTACGATAACTTGCTCGCAAAAAATGGCTGAGTTAAAGATTAAGGGGCTGCACCATGCTAAAATTTAGTCCTGCTCTAACGCTTTTGTGTTTCAATTGTCTATCCTGCTCTTATCAGAGGCCGCGCAAGCACAACTTCTGTTGTTTAGAAATCGCGACTACATTATGACATTAACTATAATTTCTTTATGTAATAAATATGTTTTTTTCTCGTTAGTATCTGCGTGTGTTGGTTTCGTTTCAATCGGTTTTGAAATATTAAAACTGAATCGCTTTTTTCGTGAAATTCATGCTTTTTTGAAAGTATTTTGATTAAAAGAATATTGATTTATAGTGTAATTAATAATTGTCTTGAGTCAAAAAACACGCCATTTTTTTTTCAAATTTTTTACCAGCTACATTGACGAAACTGAATCCAATGCAAAACTGATGTTTAGCCCCTTAACTAGCAATATGTACATTATTTTCACAATTTTTTAATTTCTTTATCAATAGAGTCATTTTCGGATGGCGCTGGAAAGAGGCGCCTCAAGTAACCGTTTTAGTAAAACGGCTATTTCATTGTGCAGTTATTCTTTTCGACGGATCGCCAACTAATTTATTTTGCAGTTCCACGCTTCCCACACCCGGGGGTCTACCGCGTAATTCTCATTTTCATCAACATCAACTTGAGATTGAAATTTGTCGTGCGTGCGACGACGCCCGCCTAACATGCCATCTCTTTTGCACGCGTTGAATTTCGCATGCATTTCCTTGAAGTTCATACAAATGAGAATTACGCGGTAGAGCCCCAGTTTCAGCTACTGATATAATGCTCGTGAATAACTAAACGCAACCTGCTGCGCTTCAGCTGACGTTCCGTTCCTTAAAATATTCAGTGGCTACGGAATGGGGCGCGGGATTTGTTCGGGAAAACGGGAAAGAGAACAAGTCTCGAAGTGGCTCAAATTAAGTTAAGTCGAAAGTGCTGCTACTTTGGAAAACAAATCTTATTTACTTACTAGTATTGTTATTTGAATCTGCTCAAGTAAATGCTTAGATATAGCAATGAACAATTTTTAAATAGCATAGTTTTCATATACAAGGTGACTTTTTGATCATCGTCCAAATTCATACCGGTGGCTTGGTAAGTGATCAGTATCATGGATCAATAACAATTTTGGTGAAATTCGTAAAATGAAATTTCGACTCCCCATAGTGATTCACTCGGGAGAACTGAATTTCTATGGGAAGCCGAAATTTCATTTTACGAATTTCACAAAAATTGTTACTGATCCAAGATACTGATCACTTATCAAGCCTCCAGTATGAATTTGGACGATGATCAAAAAGTCACTTGTATAATGTAGCCGATTCTGAAGGCTTTGACTTTAGTTTTAGTGCTGTTAAAACTAAATTTTCATCATTGCAAAATAGTTCATGAGTCTGAAGAACAGAAGCTAAATTACTTTGGAAAAATTTAAGTCTTGACAGCACTAAAACTAAAGTTAAAGCCTTCAGAATCGGCTACATTATACAAGTGACTTTTTGATCATCGTCCAAATTCATACTGGTGGCTTGGTAAGTGATCAGTATCTTGGATCAATAACAATTTTTGTGAAATTTGTAAAATGAAATTTCGGCTTCCCGTAGAAATTCACTTCCAGTTCCAAGTGAATCACTATGGGGAGTCGAAATTTCATTTTACGAATTTTCCAAAAATTGTTATTGATCCATGATACTGATCACTTACCAAGCCACCAGTATGAATTTGGACGATGATCAAAAAGTCACCTTGTATATATATTTTTAAATATTTTAAAATTTAAATAAATATTTTATAAAAATAGAATATTAGTATCAAATTGTAGGTATTAAAGCTAATCATAAAATATATGGTTTGGCTATATTTAGTTGCATTTATTTCGAGAACAAAAAATCTATGAAAAAATATGAGAAAAGTCATGGTAATATTTACGTAAGCATTACAGGAAAAATATAGCGGTTGAGAAATTCACGAAAAAAAAATGACAAAATTAAATTCATCATACACGATACGGAACCCTAGGTACGCGAGTCTGACTCGCACTTGGCCGATTTTTTCTTTTTCACCACGGGCCACCCCTCAATGGTACTGGTGAAATGAACAATTTTCTTCATATTTTCTTAACAATATTTAGGGGTCGCTACCACAGTTTTAAAAATCCCCATCCTTAATTAATTGAATTAACAATTTGTGAAAACTTAGCACAAAATAACTTAAATTTATTATTGATCTGATTCTCAGAATATATAGAATATATAAATATATTCTGAGAATCAGAATAGTCTAGTCCAGGGTACATTTGTAACTCAATAACATAAATAATATGTAAATAAATAAATAAATAAATAAAATAAATAAATATGTAACTGTTTTTATTTCATTCAATAAACGTATTTGTATTTGTAGGTTTATATATTTTTAAATTAACATTATATCATTGCAGTATAGAAACGCAGAAATAAAAGTAAATCTGGAAGTGAGGAGCTCTGAACCGGGAATCGAACCCGGGACCTCTCGCTCTAGCGAGATTTTTATATCTATCTTTTATTTCTGCGTTTCTATACTGCAATGATATAATGTTAATTTATATCTCCTTGCGATGGATAAATCGCAAAGTGTTCAAACATAGAAATTTATTTCTGTCATAGTTTCATATTTTTATTGATAATTATGGTTTATAATAAGCAAGTAGTTTCAACCAAAAATTATTGTCAGTAAGGGACCGGACTTCCGACAAGCTAAGTCCCTAATTTCTAAAGGGACAAAATTGGATCCCATAATTAAGAGAACGTAATTAGGGACGGTTAGTTCAGCCGTTTTGGGACAATCTCTAATTTTATTAAAATGCGTTCTCCGAATTTATTTCATAAATCGGAATAATGATATGATACGATTGATACGAGTAGGTACAGATTTTAATAGATTATTTAAATAAAGACATAAATAGAGATAAACCTAATCAAGTTCGGATATATTTAATTGCGTCTCGTCTATCATTACCAGACTCCCTGTCCCCCTCTTAAAACCAAGGCAAAGTTATAAAAGTGAACAGGCTAATAACAAAGACCATCATAATTATAATAAAAAAATGAACTATCACTACCACAGATATATTTACAAATAGATGACGCGAGTGTATATACTACAAGTGGCAATGTTCTTCCTTCACAGATATCGATTTCGACTGTTATATGTCTTACAACAATTCCTTCTAAAATTCAAACCGCTGTCAACCGTTTTTATTGTAAAATGCATAGACAAGCTGCGCTTCAAAGACGTCCATAGCGTGTAAAAATCCTATCTTTATGGACACCTGGCAAGAGAGAAAGAGATGCACAACAAAGAACTTCTAGCTCAATGTTTTTTTGAGTAAGAGGCCATAGCGTCCCGCTTGCTTGGGTGTGATTGCAGATTTTATAATAATATTTAAATAATACTTAAATAAATTGATAAATAGTAATTGGTTTAGTTTAGACATGGTTTCTTGTGCAGTGAGTAATTGCGATGTCACAAGGATAAATAACCCTATTTCACAAGTAGATATGATTTTGTTTTGAACCACATTTCGCCCAATTTCTCGTATTAATTGGCCCAAAAAAAAGTTTTTATACTAAAGTATTAATTTTTTTTGTTCTATAATTTCTATGTTTAGTAGTTTTATGCAGGATTGTCTAAACTAGTAAGTAAAATAGTAAATTTAATAGTGATGTAATAGTTATGTGCATTTATTTTTTTGTATAATTTTCTCTGCTACATTGTTTATTTTGTACATTCTAAATCTATGGTACACGCAGAAAAAATATTTTTACAATATTGCCAAATAGTTTTGTAAAAAATACCTGGTTAACAAAAACAGAGTTATGTTATGTAAACTTGAATTATTGTATACATTAGATTGTTCAAGTAAACTGAACATTGTTCAAGTAAACTGAACATTGTTCAAGTAAACTGAACAATAAATATAGACGTCAAATATAGTACAGTGATTTCTGTTTAAATTAACTATATTCAGCTTAACGGAACCAGAATATTTTCTCGATGTAAAATGTGGCACGCTTGGTTTTCATAGAGTTTGCTTCATCTATTTGGATCAATGTCTGTGATTGAAGTAATCGACATATCATCGGCTCGGTCGAGAGTTACTTGCGCACAGTAAATTTCTTTCACCACTCTACTTTCATTCATCCTCTCTGTAAATGTATGTCCGAAGAGATGGGCGCGGGAAAATTCTCATCGGGAAAATTCCCGGGTTAATTTCCGTTTGGGAAAATTCCCGGTGTTTATTGGGGAAAATTCCCAATCGGTGGGTTTTTTCATTTTTCTTTACAAATACTTAATATGAAATTTAAAACAAAGCATGCTGCAGGTGATAAAGGAAGTCACAGCCAACATTTTATTTCCTTACACTTAACTGCGAAAATATGCGCTTTGGAAACTACAGGCACTTCAAAATATTTAATTAAAAGGTCAAGTAACCGAACAATTTTTTTTGTGATAAGCTACTGACGCTATTACAAACACCTTTTACTGATGAAGTTTTTCTGAAATATGCATTACTTTCTGAGAAAAAAAATATTGAAATTATTTTTTGTATAGAGAAAACAATGATACCTACTGTCAATTAAAGAAGAACTTTCTGTAATTTAGCTACAATACGGCAAATCTACTTATTTGCCATGGTGGATAGCTTTTATTTCAAAATATATTAAAACAATATGTCAAAATGAAAACACCCGAATATTTTCCCAAACGGGTGTTTTCACTTTCCAGGAATTTTCCCACAATCGGGAATTTTCCCGGGTGGAAACCCATCCCTAGTCCGAGCATTATCAATAACAATAAAATTTAATTACACCTTAACTCATAGCTGGGTAGTTATGTTTTAAAATTAAAACCCGGAATATAAAAGCGGTAAGGTCAACAAAACAACGCAAATGAAAGTGCAAGGCCTCAGACCACCCAAACCTCTTTAGCTGGCCGCCCACGCGACCGTGCATATTTCATGACCGAAATGTGGGTACAGTCACATGTGTCAAATGTGACAAGACAAGACAAATACTCTATTATGCACCATATAAAAGAAAACTTAAAGTACAAAAATAAGATACAGATAGATTACAATTGGCGGTCTTATCGCTTTGATTTGGAACCTTTTAATTTTTTCACAAAATGCCCCCGTGGTATTAAAATACCAATAACTTGTGATTGGGTAAAACGATTATTATTTTTTTTCTGCTTTGATTGACACTAAATATAACACTTTTTAAGCCGATGGGTCTCGGTACATTTTTGTACACCACAGACCTTTAAATGTTAATGAAAAAATTTCAATGGTCAAGTTTTATATTTTAATTTTTTTTTCTTGGGAAAACCATTTCCGTTTTTGAAAAACAATGAAATAAGTTTCATAGGAGAACTCATCAAAAAAATACCAAAAATAAAAAAAGCTAAATTTGTTTCTGTTTTACAAATGAAATTTAAAAAAATAACTAACGGTAGCAAATACTAGAAATTACACAAAAATTCAAAAATCTCTAAAACCATACGACATTCGTTAGACCTATGTTGAGTTATTCTGACAGGGCATGGTCGCAGCTATCTATGGTTTTCGTTTGAAGCACTACTTACTGGACACCCTGTATACATACATATACAAGGTGACTTTTTGATCATCGTCCAAATTCATACTGTAAGCTTGGTAAGTGATCAGCATTATAAATCGATAACAATAATTGTGAATTTCGTATAATGAAATTTCGACTTCCCATAGTAATTCACTCGCAGTCCTGGGTGAATCACTATGGGGAGTCGAAATTTAATTTTATAAATTTTACAAAGATCGTTATTGGTTCATGATACTGATCACTTACCAAGGCTCAAGTATGAATTTGTACGATGTTCACAAATTCACCTTGTATATACTTTTCAATGCATGTGCTCGTAAAGTTCCACTTTTTATGCATCAAAACCGAACAAAAAGTCGATTATTGTGCCCTAGGGCTTTATTATTATTATTTTTTTATTTATTTACAATGGTTGGCTAACCTGAAGACTTTCCTGTGTACCATAGATGTTATACTTTTTTTTCCACTGTTTAACGGCTCTGGATACAATCCTTTTGAGCCAATCATAATTTAAAGTTCACAAGATTATATTTGTTTTCATTTCCTCACACTATGCATTGAAAAACGTAGTATGATACACGGGCGTAAAAGCAATAAATTACTCGGTTACGTTTAAACCACTCGCCACGCTCGTCTTTTAAATCGTCCTCGTAATTTATTCCTTTGCGCCCTTGTAGCATAAACTACTATTATGATTCATCTTTCCAACAAAAGTAGCACCCTAATCTTATATCTTGATAACATTTGACGCTCTGTCCGCGCGTGGGTTGGCAGGCATGGCGTGTGTGGGAGGAATGGCGACAAATAAGTTGTTTCCTGATTAAATAAAATCATCGCATTGAAATTATTATTATAAATACACTTATCCCTTCTTATCCCTTGGTTAAAGTAGATATAAGTCTTTTGATGTCTAGTATAAGTTTTATGTTAAAAAAAATGACATGATCTTGCTAAGTTTCTTGCCCGTTCTTCTTAGCAAGACTAATCGAATGGGCGGAGGTAGGCATGTATTTATATATGTAACCTATTACTATGTAGTATATAGGATGGGATTTGGTCGGCCGCCTGGATTCGTGCTGGGGGCTCGGTTGGTGATCATTGAACCTTGTTCCTGGTCCCTGGCCGGGTCTCCGGTGTGGGTTCGGGCGGTTGATTGGATTTCACCTTGTATAATATATATTTTACCTATATTTTTAATCGTATATATATTGCTACATAAATTAAATAAACCTTTAATCTAGTTCATGTCCATTTATTATTTTATTACATATATATTTTTATACGATTAAATTTTGACTTGTGAAACGTGTATTTTATATACCTACTTTGCAAAAAAAACTATTTGAATTTGAATTTTGAACTTTCTTTGTAGAGAACCATACAAATAGTGGTTTCAAAGAAATAAACCAATTTTGCTTAATTTTAGTCTAAAAACAGCTTGACTTTGGACAATGTTTTCATACTGTTTGTTATACGCGAGAATAATTTCCTTAAATGAAGTTGTCTATTATAGTTTAACTAACTATAGTAGTTTATGCTACAAGGGCGAAAAGGAATAAATCACGAGGACGATTTAAAACACAAGCGTAGCAAGTGTTTTAAACGTAACCGAGTAATTTATTGCTCTTACGCCCGTACTACGTTTTTCAATGCATAGTGTGAGGAAATTAAACAAATATAATCTTGTGAACTTTAAATTATGATTGGCTCAAAAGGACTGTATCCAGAGCCGTTAAACAGTGGAAAAATAGTATAACATTTATGGTACACAGGAAAGGTTGCAGGTTAGCCAACTTCTCGTAAATAAATAAAAAAAATAATGATAATAAAGCTCTAGGGCAAAATAATCGACTTTCTGTTCGGTTTTGTTTGATGCATAAAAAGTGGGCCTTTACGAGCACTTGCATTGAAAAATATATTTTTCATAATTTTTAAACATACCATTTAAGAGAAATAACTTTATCAATAGAGTCATTTTCGTGTGATGCTGGGAAGAAGGGTTTTAATGGCTCTCTTTTGAACAGCCCTTTAGAAAAGGTTAGCACGTCGTCGCTTTTTAAAGGGCTTTTTGATACCTTTTCACTTTTTCATAGCACGTGTGCATAGAGAAACGTCTATACTGTGGATCCTGTAGACTCCATAGAGCTAGAAACATTTAGTTCTGACAATTTTTTAATGGTTAAATTTCTTATCAAAGATTGGTAAATATACAAGGTGACTTTTTGATCATCGTCCAATTCAGTTCCAGTCCCGTATGGGGAGTCGAAATTTCATTTTTTACGAATTTAACCAAAATTGTTATTGATGCATGATACTGATCACTTACCAAGCCACGTATGAATTTGGACGATGACCAAAAAGTCACCTTGTATATAAATGACAATAAAGTCCAAGATATATTACGGGCCCCACTGGGCCCGGCATCAGTTGGAGTAATAAAGATGACAGGGTGACAAATAATTTATAGATATATATACATTTACCTTTATAATTATATATCAAAAATAAAATAAATAAGCTGATAAAGGCAATGTAAATTTATTTTATCAAAGATTGATGTTAGTGGTTTTTGGTACAAAAATTAATTTGGCAACAATACAGATCATTTCGAAACAATTGTTGAAAAAAAAAGTATACTTTACTTAAGCTTTTGAGAAAACTTCGAAACTTGTTAAACAGATAAGAGATTATCGTCAAATTCTCTTCTCTTTGAAAAACTGTGACAAAAGCAGGTTTCTCATATTTGCATTCTATTATAATAATAAAGTTAGTAGTAAAAAAGTCGTGTCTGTTGTAAATTGAATACTTTTTCTAAATTTTAAATGAATGGGGTTATTATACTGGTCGCAATATCTCGCTGCACGCGGGGCAGTAAAAAGTGCACAGTAAAGCATATTGCGTGCTCACTCTGTCACATGGGCACAAAATAACCACTTACAGAATGTTTACTCCGAATTACTAGCGAAAACGGGCGCACGCACACATAGACGCGTACGTACGACGATCTCGAAGATACTAGGGTGAATGCCAATACGGAATTCTGCCGAGATCATCGTACGTACGCGTCTATGCATGTGTGCGTCTGTTTTCGCTTCGTCGTCGAGTCGGCCTTTTGATTGTATCTATTTTGTGACATGGGTCCAGGGTTGGATTTAGACCCTCGGAAAATTATTGTCTGTGGGAGTTAAAAATATACTACTTGGCTAAAATTATACTACGTTTCGTTTTTCGTTGATTTTTGTTTTGAATTGAAATAAAAACAGCCTATTTGTTAGTGAATTTTTAATAAAAATTATTAATAATATTCATAATTTAATAAAATAGCTTATTTGTTATTGAAATTAAAATAAAAATTCTAAAAATACTCATAACGCACAGAAATTCGCTATATTGTAGGGTAAATATTAAAAAGTAAAACGTCTCAACCAATAAAACAAGTCGGTCGGCCTGAAGATAAAATTATGGTATTTTTCCGTAGTATAGTTCCATTACGATACTACATACTACATGTCATGAAAATATGGTACAAATAGTATAATTATACTACAAAATCCAACCCTGCATGGGTCTCATGGCAACGCGTAGTGCAGCACCAAGCGCGTATCGATATGTTATCGGAAAATGTTTACAAAATTAAAATCAAACACAAAAAAGGTTATATCATGGGTATATTGAGTACTTACCGAGTCTACAGTATGAATTTCGCCTTTTATATTACGCAACATCATCTTAATACCCAGAAGATTTCTCTAATACATTTGTAGCTCTATGGAATATTTTTTCTAGATGATTGACGTAAGTGCCCGCACGATATCCCTATAAAAGTACCATAATACTTATTCACTTCAACTGAACTTTATGTGTTTGATATAAGAGTTACTTTTCATTGACAAATTTTTCGTTAAATCGGCAGAGTTGTAAGTGAATTTCCTCCTTAACAATTTCCGGAAGCCCTAGTGTTCTAGTTGCCCCCCCACACTCAATGGAGTTCAGTAGTTCAAAATTATACCTTTAGATTGAAATAATAAAATTGGTTTTTGTTTGGCCAGAGTGGGCATTGTATTGAATAGCTATTTAAATATTAGGTAATTACCGTGATCGATGTAATTACCTTTTGTCATTTATAATATGTACATTTCTCATCAAAAATATCGAAACACTTTTCAAGTTTATGTTTTTAATGGATTAATAGAAAAATATTGTATTATACAGAAAAAAATAAAATGTTATACCTATATAACAGTAGCTAAGAAGGTAGTACAAGGTTTTTGAATTCCCTATGTTAATGTTCCAAATTCAAATTTACAAATAATCCATTAAAAACATAAACTTGAAGTGTTTCGATTTTTTTGATGAGAAGTGTATAAGGCAGTGGATGGCTGATGGATGGATGGATATTTCGACTCCTTGATAACAACTCCATAGAAGGAGTCGAAATATATCGTATCTATTTGTTTTTGTTCGTTATTAGTGATATTTTAGTATGTCAGTTCACGCGAGTTTTATTTATATCATATTTTCTCTTTTTCCAGAAACTGGGCCCGCGATGGAAAGTCAAGGAAATTCTTCGCGTCAGTTGTCAAGAGGAGTATGCACGAAAAAGACCATGAAAAATAACTAAAAATGACTTGAATCTCCGAAGAACCTCACAAAGCCTTGTGATAAACTCCACGGTTACGTAAAAGGCCTATTTTACTAAAAATACTAATTAATATAAGCTATAATATAAAAAAAAAATAAAAAAAATATAAAAAAAACTCGCGTTCCTCTAAGTACTGTATAGTGTCAATTAGAAAAAAATAACCAAAGCCATAGAGTTAGGTATTACCTCTAAAAAACAGCACAGAAAAAAAAACACAACTATTTTTTGCAACCAAAGCTAGTCCTAAGATGTCGAATCAAATGCCAATCTATAGTCATGTAGTCCCAAAATCTCAATACCGAGGGAAGAACTCAAAAAACGTCACCTCAAAGGAAAGACCTACAAACCTTGCTAGAACTGACTTCGATCCGTTGAACTACAATCATGGTGGGCAGTTCCACTTGCTGAACGCGCCCCTGGAGTCTAAAGACAAGCCTGTAGATAAGAAGGACTGGAGAAGGTCCAAGGAGGATTCTAGGTCCAGAAGGACTCAGAGTAAGAATGACCCAGCGGAAGGGAAGGTGGAGGCGTACTTGAGGCAGAATCAAGTGAGCATACGGCAGCAGCAGCATCGGCATTCCGCTGTGAGGCAGGCGGAGCATAGAGTCAATTTGAGGTGAGGTTATCTTTCGTCTATGATTTTTTGTAATGGGTTTATAAGTATATTATATTTTTCAATGCATGTGCTCGTAAAGGCCCACTTTTTATGCATCAAAACCGAACAGAAAGTCGATTATTTTGCCCTAGGGCTTTATTATTATTATTTTTTTTAATTTAGATTAATAATAATAATAATAATTGTGACAATTGTGTCAAACCAAACATACAATTGAATTACATATATCAAATATTACAAATATACGTATCATTCCTAATAAGGCTTAAAAAAAATCACAATTTACATTTATTAACATATCACTCGTTGTTAAATCTCTAAGTAGTAAGACTTTTTTATTAAAAAATCTTGCATATTGCAATACTATCTATTTCTCTGATGGAGATCGGAAGCTTATTATAAATTTTGTATAATTTTGTTACATTTCTTTTTCCCTATTTCTTTGTTTGTGAGATCCACTTTTCCATGAGCCATATACAAAAAACTGTACATGAAGAAAAGGTAAGGCAATGAATTTGTCACGAAATGGTAAAATTGAGGCTCTATACTTTATAAACAAGTACTTTAAGTGGATTTTAAACTTTCAGATCCTGTTAAAAATAAACTACACCATAGCTTGAATCAATAAGTTGATAGATGGATGGAAGTAGAGTTCAGCAAAACTCAAAAACCGATGAAAATCTTGCAATTATTTATTTGCAAACGTTTAATTCCAGATCTCTACCGCTTAATGACGTCGTGTCATCCGGCCGGCACGACAGGACGCCCACGGACCGACATCGGGGCTTCCCCGAGCGGGACCGGGACAGGGACAGAGAGCATCGCCGCGAGAGAGACAGGGACCGGGAGAGAGAGCTAGAGTTTGATGGTTAGATTTTCCAATTTTAACATTTTGGATTTTTTTCTCTAAAATTGCAAGATGCTGAATGGGAATTCTCTCGTCGGTCAGGACTTTTTGGTTGTGCGCTAGGTGACCCTTCATTGTCATCTATGGTTGTAAATTGAACTTGTTGCTTGGAAGATTTAGTTTGTATGTGACCAAGTTCATGACTATTAAGAGGCAGGTAGCTGCCAACGACCTAGAGTCGAACGGTTTCGGTACAAATATCGACAGAAACTACATTACGACGTCGCTGGGTCTCCGTAGGAGAAAATAATACTTTTCACATGGACACGATAGACGGAAAAAAGTCCTTAAATGATTTTTCTAAGCAGTCTTTTCCTTGTATTTTAGCGCTAGAACCATACAAATACTATTAGTGTTTTCAAAGAAATAACCCATTTTATTTAATCTTAGTCTAAAAACAGCTTGACTAATATTTTCATTTGAGTAATTTTTAGGAGCAATTTTGCTCAATTTTAATCTTAGTTCGTGTTGCCCGCGCGGGCTAGAGTCAGCCGCCATAACGTTAATCTCGTCACGAAGCCCCTACGATCAACTGGCGAACCCCTGGGGGTTCGCGTACCCCACTTTGAATAACTCTGTTCTAACCTAACCTACCGGCTTACTTCTGCGCTGAGGGATTTCTGGGATATGGTTAGCTACAGTGTACTTTCGAACAGTACGGTGTTCTCTCTTCTGGCAATGGCGAAATTGCGAGCTTCTCAGTGGAAAACGCAAACAAGGCGGACAGTTCCTTAGGTTTAAGGACGTGCAAAAACGCTACATGAAAAGCTGCAACATAGAACATTTGACATGGGAGGACCAGGCTGAAGACCGAGCTGTGTGGCGGCATACAGTCAACACTAACATCTTCGAGTTCGAGGCTAAACGAAGAGCTGCTCTTGACGCCAGACGTGATGAACTCCGATGTAGATCACCAGCTGCCATACAATACAACTACTACAATGGAAAACTTACATGTAGCCTGTGCAACCGCACTTTCACAAACAAGATAGGCTACATAAGTCACATGAGTGCACATGACCGACGCTCTCCACAGCCGAAACAGTCCCCGTGACCGAACTCGGTTGGATGAATCATCATCATCATCATCATCACTTTCGAACTAAAGTAGGGCCACTGAGTGATGGCACTTATGACAGCTGCATTTAGTGATGAGGTACATTTAAAATTTCGGTTGAAAATAAAAATCAAGTGTGAGTTTACTCAACATTAGACACGTCATTCAACATTCAACATAATGATACAAAAGGAAAATGTGCCAAAACCAGTGGCGTAGCTATCGGAGGGCTATGCGGTGTAGTGCCCCGGGGCCCCCAAGAGATGTTTAAATATCTAAATCGAAAAAAGTATTTTACCATAATTTATTTTCGTTTAGTTTAACTTCGTCATTGTTTTGTTTTTAATTAAATATTATTGCGTAACTTGGCGACCTCAAACACGACCTATAAAAATGAGAAACTTAAAAAAAAAAAAACTTTGTTTCTGTACGAATTCTATTGCACAATAAAGCAACATTCAAATCGAAAAATAATAACCGAAACAAGTAGTACATCACTATCAACAAGTATGAAGTATTACATTTTTTAATTCACACTTGCTTATAAATAATTACGATACTTTGCATTTAAACTTCATAGGCGCCATCACTCAGTGGCTCTACTGTAACGTACAACGAACGAACTTTTATACTTTGGAACTAACATCGGCATTTCGAACTTAGAAGCACTAGTGGATTCGATATTCGTCTATTATGAAGGACACTCTTTTGAATCGCATCACTCAGGAAACGTTTTTGTTACAGGTACCCCTCTAAGCCCCACCAGTCGAGTGGAGCGCCAAGACTCCCGAGTCCGCAAGTCGACTTCGTCCCACAAGGTCACCGACCCCGGGATATCTACGGACAAGAGGCGGTTCTTCTGCAGGGAATGGGCATTTCAGAAGATCGCGCATTGCTTGGAGCAGCGGCCCGTGAGCAAGACTTGTGGCGCTCTTGTGCTCGGTAAGTGCGCCTTGAAAGTTTTGGTGCCCTGGTACCTTTTCTGTCAATCTACGGGCAAGAGGCCGACTACTGCAGAAAAATTATTATTCGACTGACGATGGCCACAAGTTGGCCGAAATATATTTTTATTTGTATATTATAATCTATTTAATACAATAAAAGGCCAAAGAAATGCTTATAGTAGTTTATGCTACTAGGGCGAAAAGGAATAAATTACGAGGACGATTTAAAACACGAGCGTAGCGAGTGTTTTAAACGTAACCGAGTAATTTATTGCTCTTACGCCCGTGTATCATACTACGTTTTTCAATGCATAGTGTGAGGAAATGAAAACAAATATAATCTTGTGAACTTTAAATCATAATTGGCTCAAAAGGACTGTATCCAGAGCCGTTAAACAGTGGAAAAAAAAGTATAACATCTATGGTACACAGGAAAGGCTGCAGGTTAGCCAACCGTTGTAAATAAATTTAAAAAAATAATAATAATAAAGCCCTAGGGCAAAATAATCGACTTTTTGTTCGGTTTTGATGCATAAAAAGTGGGCCTTTACGAGCACATGCATTGAAAAAAATATTATTTATTCGAAAAATAATAATAATAGTAAAATTCTTTATTGCACAAGATAAAAATTTCGTACGCAACCGAGCTTAAGTATTCATTAATTAATTTAGTATTCTCTACCAGCTCACCTTTGGTAATGGAGAAGTTGTTTAGGGTAGTGCCATGATGTCAAAATATTATAGGGTGCCAATTTAAATATATATATATATATATATATATATATTACTTAAATACTTAGTAAACTATATTATACTACATATTAATAAACATAAACAGTAATTAATACGGTCGCGCGGTGCATGGAGCAATGGCCCGTGAGCAAGACTTGTGGTGGCGCTCTAGTGCTAGGTAAGATTGTGCTCCTTGAGAGTTTTGTAGCCCTGGTACTGTTACTTTGGACTTATCTTGCTTTTTATCTACGGACAAGAGGTGGCTCTTCTGCAGGGAATGGGCGTTTCAACGTGTAATCTAATTTTATATATTTTAAATTTTGCTTCTCGTTATTGGTCTTGATTAACTGAAATAAACTAATTTATTATTATGTTTGTTTCCGGTTCCAGGCGACGCAGGCAGCGGCAAAACAGCTCTATGCCAGGAGCTAAGCGAACCCGGGCAGGGGCCACAAGCGAGACAACAGAGGGCATTGAACAGACGACTGTTGGCCAGACATTTCTTGCAGGTTTGTCTCTCAACAATATCTGTAACTGATATATCCAATCTAGTATAACTTCCCAAAAGATGGGCTTGATTAATGCAAGCTTATCAGTACGCAGCATAACGCATTTAACACACTAGTAGAGGTAAAATTTGTCCTAAACCGATAAAGGAAACGAGGTTCTTGTTTTGTAGAAAGCAAAAACTGATGGACCGTCCCAAAGTCCCAAGGCAGGGACCTCTTCTATTTCTGATACCCATCAACGACATAGAGAAAAATGTTCTTTATCCTACTCTGCTATTTACAGAGTTAAACATTGTGCCCCCTCCCCCCCCCTCCTCGGACCGCCACTGGATAACGGTCTGGTAGGCACTAATGAAGCCTCATTTCCCCAGGGTAACCAGGAGAGCAGCCTCCGCCCGGGCGAGTTTATCCGTTCGCTCGCGATGCAGATCCTGAGCCAGTCAAGTCGCCACGCGCGCGCCAACGGCAAGGACGACTCGCCACTGCACAAGGGCACTCCGCTACAAGAGAGGTACTAAATACCAAAGATTTCAAAAGTAAAGATAAGCCCTTACCGTATGACAGCACCAAAATGTTTCCACCTTTAAATGGGTGACGCTCACACGTTTGGAATCAGTGCTCATCTGAACACAGTGATAGTTGGACGCCTTAAGTGCAGTTAAAGTTAATCATTTTAACAACTTTAGTAGTCTGATCAGTTTGCTGACCGTAGGTAGATTAGGCACATATAAGTGTGCGCGCGTCGGCATTATGTTAACACACGCTTTCAAAAACAATGCAATAGATTGTAGGTGCCAGGGCGAGGAGGAAACGAGTAAGCACTAATTAGGTGACTGCTTTATATATTCTAGCCTAAGATGGGAAGTATTTGGTAATGATCACATTAAAGAAGAAGACCTCAAGTACCTTGGGTACTCAGACATATTAAGATATATTAAGAGAAGTGGAAGATTTGAGGAGGGAATGCAACTGGAACAATAGGATACCAAAGCTACAAGCAATGGGAATTGGATGGAATAGCTCCAACTGGAGAGCCGACCATCCGCCTGTGCCCAGCAGGCGTCCCACCTCTAAATCATCATCATAGGTGCCAGGGCTCATCTAAACATTTGAAATCTTTGCTAAATACTAACACTCGAGGAGATATCGAACACGCGAGGTTAATAATCTGGGTTTTCTTTCAACTACACAGGGAATAAGTACGTTAGTGTCTTGTTGGTTGTATCGATTTGTAAGTAATGTGAAAATTATGACCGTACCATTTAAACTCCTTAGATAACGTCGATGTCGCTCCGTTGCTTAAGACCGCTTATTGTGAAATACCCGCCTTTTTCTAATTAATCGAAACAGAACACTTAAATTCAAAATTCACTCAAAAATTATTCAACAATACCTTATTACCTATGTATTGTGTATATTGCCATCCCAAAGTTTCTATTGGTTTCTGTAAATTAGAATAAAAAAAAAAATTGAATTGAAAAAATTTTGTAGTTCTAATTTACAGAAACCAATTGAAACCTTGCGAATGCAGTAATCACAACACATAGGTAATAAGGTTTTGTTGAATAAATATAGGTATTGAGTGAATTCTTTTTCTAATTAATCGAAACAGAACACTTTATTTCAAAATTCGGCAGCAAAACCGCTCTTAAATTTGCCTCTTAAGTGAACAGTTAGGTTGTTGATTAAATGGCGGCATTCAATTGAATGGCTAGGCTGGTCATAGTCATTATATTTATACATCATTAATTTTACAATGCACATGTCTTCTACTGATGAGGATATTGACTACAGTTAACTACAGTAGTAGATACCACTTAAATAATGCGAGTCGGAATTTCCACTCTTCGGCAAAGGTCGTATCTCCTTAAGCTTTCAATACAATCCATGACAGATAGAGCACGTCTGATTGATCGCCTTAGATTTCTATGCGCATTATATTTGTGGCTGATCTGTACGTACATACTTACTACAGTAGAGCCACTGAGTGATGGCGCCTATGACGTTTAAATGCCTACAAAGTATCGTAATTATTTATAAGCAAGTGTGAATTAAAAATGTAATACTTCATTGTTGATAGTGATGTACAACTTGTTTCGGTTATTATTTTTCGATTTACATGTTGCTTTATTGTGCAATAGAATTCGTATAGAAACAAAGTTTTTTTTTTTAATTTCTCATTTTTTATAGGTCGTGTTTGAGGTCGCCAAGTTACGCAATAATATTTAATTAAAAACAAAACAATGACGAAGTTAAACTAAACGAAAATAAATGATAGTAAAATACTTTTTTCGATTTAGATATTTAAATATCTCTTGGGGGCCCCGGGGCACTACACCGCATAGCCCTCCGATAGCTACGCCCACAGAGCAAGGCTACGCCACTGGTTTTGGCACATTTTCCTTTTGTATCATTATGTTGAATGTTGAATGACGTGTCTAATGTTGAGTAAACTCACACTTGATTTTAATTTTTAACCGAAATTTGAAATGTACCTCATCACTAAATGCAGCTGTCATAAGTGCCATCACTCAGTGGCTCTACTTTAATAGTGCGGTCCGATTAACGCTGACACATCTGACAGCCTCTCGGCGATTCATGTCGTGACGATGGTTGTATGTGTTATTTTTTAATTTCCAGACGCAACTCCGATAGCGATCGTCCCACGAACCGGTTCAAGCATCTGGGCGATGATGGAGAAGACAGCTCCAAGCCGTTACTGGGTGACAGCGAAGGTATGTCCTCTTGTTTCAGAGATACGTTGAAGGACCTCGTGCAACACCTTCTCTATATCAGGCCTTACAACTGAAATGGCTTTAAGTGATGACGTCACCACTAGTGGTACATGCGATTTTACTATAGGATTTTCAACAACAAATTTTTCATTCCCATTTAATTTTTAAGCACCGTATTTATTAATAAGAATTAAGAAACTTATTACTTTTGTTTACATATTTATTATTATTTATGTATTATTTTTATAGTTCTTACTTTTTTTGTATTAATTATTTATTAAATTTTAAAAAAGTTGTGAAATTGCTTTTTATTTTTCATCCGATCTGAAACGTCTGAAAATCTGCCAAACAGAGTGTACACTGACAGTAGGTGTTGCCTCTTGGTTTTCGAATGCACCGAATTCAATCTTTTTGAATGCAGTGATGTGTTCAGTCGTGCGTTCAGGCCGCTCATAAAAAAACAAAAGTAAATTCCATATTCAAATAATTTGCAGAAACAATATGAGGGACCTAGTATGTATGTAATAAAATAACAAAGACTGTGTCCCAAAACTGGATGACAGTGGTGTTTATCAATTTTTTGATTTTTGTTTTACTATTCTTATATTTAACATTGTTTTAATTTTTTTCATTCTAATTGTATTCTACCATATATTGAAAAATGACATTGAAACACAATTTAATTTTAGACCTAACCTTGTCATCATGAACTTATTTTGAAACGCAAGGTGATTCACCTTTGTTTACCATCTTAGATGTTTCCTTAAATTACTATAATTTGTTGGCCCGATGATGTGTCATACGAAACCGCTCGCCTAAAGTAAAATAAGAACAAAAATATTTGTCGAATAAAAGTAAAGATCTTGTGTATAATTTATTCAAATAATTTCAGATCAGCGCACGGATGACGAGGAAGTAGAGGTCCGTCGCAAGCGCACCATCGACCGGATCCACGAGCGTGAGGCTTATTTGGACTCGATGATCGACGACGCCGCGCTCAGCCATGGAGACGAGGTATGTAACCACTTATATACGTATGTATCGCCACGACGTGAATCCCCGAGAGGGTATCAGAGGTGTTCAGAATCATACTGCTAGAATCAGAACCGACTGCTAGCCGAGCGGACCGCGCGAACTCTCTACGGCCTTTGGTCCCAACGAGTTACACCGAAACCAGTCACAGTGTAACTCGTTGGGACAAAAAAAAAATAAATAATAATAATAAAATAATTTATTTCAGACAGGGTCCATAAAGTGTTAGTAATACAAAATAACTTATGGACTAGTGTTAATAAGAGAACAGGCGAGCAAATAGTATTAAAATAAATTAAATCAAATTAAATTAAATTAAATCAAATCAAACTTAATCAAATTAAATTATTGATAGTGGAGCTCCATCCACTTTTTAAAAAGGGGAGAGTCCCACCTATCGGATAACACCTTCAGGATACTATTGGGGCTGGCTCGTATTCGACTGAGCAGCGACGCACAGTACTTTCGCATGATTGCCGCGAAACCATCTGTGTGTGCTTCCGCGAACATGACAGAGGCGCTGCAATATCGCGGCAACCCCAACAATATCCTGAAAGCATATTGGACCCGCAGGTCGCTATATACCCGACGCGTGTAGTCCACCCACAGACAACACGTGTAAAAGGACTGGCAATATGCTTTGAAGAGCGTCACCTTTACCTGATTCGTACACCGTGCAAATCTGCTGGCAAGCATATTGCATCGGACAGCCAGCGACCTGCGCTCCCTCTCTATATCATTACAATCACTGAGGTCCTCTCGAACCCAGTGCCCCAAGTATTTGAAGTGCGTGACCCTGGACAACGAAGTACCGCAGAGCTTGACTTCAGGCACAATTTTATATGTTTTAGGCCCTGCCTTAAATATTAAAAACTCGCTCTTTTGTTAATAAAATAATAAAATGTCCCAACCAGTTACACTGTTACTCGATGGGACAACTTTTCATTTTTCATACCAACGAGTCACACCCCAAAACAAGAGTGTAACTCGTTGGGATTAAAATCTGTTACATGTTGACAGTGTTTTTCTTCCCAACCTGTGACACTGTTACCTGAAGCAAGTAGGAAATAACGATCTAAGGCGGAGTAAATTCAAATTCAAATTCAAATAGTTTATTTTGCAAAGCAGGTATAGATACGAGGGTGAATCCAAAAGTTCTAAGCCCGACCGTGAAAATGAAAGAAAAGTGGGTTCAAAATTATTTTTATTTTTCGACATAGTCTCCATCTAGATCAACACACTTCTTCCACCTGACCTGCAACTTGTTTATACCCTCGAAAAAAAATGATTCCGGAAGGTCGTCAAAATAGTCATTAACTGCGACTATCACTTCTTCTCTAGTTGAATATTTAGATCCCCCAAGTGTTTTTTTAAATTTGGAAAGAGATGATAGTCAGAGGGGGCTAAATCCGGCGAATAAGGTGGGTGAGGCAGCAACTCGTAACCACATTCATGGATCACAGCCATCATTTCAACCGAAGTGTGAACTCGTGCATTGTCTTGATGAAACAAAACTCTCTTACGCAACATCCCCGGCCGTTTTTCTTTTATTTCTTCGCGGAGTTTTCGTAATAGGTTACAATAATAGCGTGAATTTATAGTTTCACCTTTAGGTAAATAATCCAATAAAATAACTCCCTTCGAATCCCAAAAAACAGATGCCATGACTTTGTTGGCTGACAAAACGCACTTTGCCTTTTTCGGCGTGGGTGAGCCAGATATTTTCCACTGTTTGGATTGCTGTTTTGTTTCAGGAGTATGGTGATGAACCCAGCTTTCATCCATGGTAACAAAACGAGACATAAAATGCTCAGCATCTGCCTCAAAAAGTTCCAAACAGTCACGCGAAATTGTGAATCGGACTCGTTTTTGGTCAGCTGAAAGCAATCTTGGGACCCAGCGAGCAGAAACCTTACGGAACCCCAATTCTACAGTTATAATGTTTTGCACTCGGCCATAACTGATGCCTGTGATCTCAGCTATCCTACTAATGGTCAATCGTCGGTCACCTAGGATGAGATCACAAATTTTGTCAGTGTTTTCTTTAGTGGGAGACGTTGAAGGCCTTCCGCTCCTTGGGTCATCTTCAATGGTCTCCCGACCGCGTTTAAATTCAGCTACCCACTTTTTGACAGTGGAATACGATGGAGCAGATTCCCCTAATGTTGTTTCCATATCTTCATGAATCTCTTTAGGTGAAAGACCTTTTTTATTGAGGTACTTAATCACAGCACGGTGTTCAATTTTCTCCATTGTGAAAAATCCCGTCAGACTGCGTTATACAAAATATCACAAAAAAATAATAGCTTGCAGTATTGAACTTCAACTTCACACAATCAATCACGAAAAAAAATACTAACAAATGACGGTAGATTTACAAAGATTTGATACCTCTTTGTAGGTCGGGCTTAGAACTTTTGGATTCACCCTCGTATATATAGGGACCTAGGTGACGAAGACGTGTAGGGCGCGAGCCTCGAATCTTGAAGACTTTAAGGGCCTTAGTATCGCCAAATGGGTACTTTCTAAAGCCTACTCCTCGTTTATGGCCAAACCAAAAATATTGAAAAAATGTGTTATGTAGTATTAACGCTAAGACAACATATGCAACATTTTTATTTTTCATTTGACCAAAACTTCTATATGAAATCAAATTTCTACCGAATGATGTTTTTTTGGCTTAAATTCCCTACTGCTCCTTAGCGGCTTGGCCGATTTAATTAATTTATGCTTTGAGCAATAGATAAACTTGATAGCTATAAACATAACATAGGATCATTCAATCGAACAATCACGTTCATGTGAAAAGTATTATTTTCTCCTATTTCGCCGCCCCTTCGCCATACACTTTTTACACGTCAAATTTTATCTAGTAAAGAAAATATATGTAATAAAATAATAAATGTATTTAATTATTTTTTATTTAATTTATGTAGCAATATATTTACGATTAAAATGATAGGTAAAATATATATTATACAAGGTAAAATCCAATCCAAAATAAAAAAGGTGGTTTCTCCTGAAACAAGTTTTCAATTTTGCGCCCGCGACGAAATCGGCACGATTGTATTGTCCTCGCAAGTTTCATGGAGCGTGCACCTTAAAGCGAAATGAAACAGCATGACATTTGGCCACGCCCACAACTGAGTTGGGCGCGTCATGATGTCTGTTCTTAAGATTTTAAGTCTGTAAATAGCTATTACATATGATTAATACTTGCGATTGTCGGCACTTGGTGAAACATCATCATAATCTTGATAAAATACTTGTACTGTTTCACAATATCACTTTTTAATTAGCTATTACATATTAAAAACCACCTACTCCGTAATTTAAAAAAGTGTTTTTTCCTACTTTCAGTTGCCAGAAATCTTGCCCCGAGCCTCAGTAAAGCCGACAACGAACCCCTTCCTCCCAACCGAAGACCAGCCGAAGGAGATTGACTTTAAAATATACGAGAACCACGAGAACGTATTCCTTCGAAACTTGTCCCAACGACAGTCGAAAGAGCTGAGAAACTCGCGTCTCCTACGCCAAAGCTCCGAGCCTTTGACCGAGAAGAGACCGAGCGCTCTCCAAAAGAGCCTTTCGACCGAACAAAAGAACGACAGCAACTCCGAAAACGAGAAATCTACGAGTAGTCCCCCGAAATCTCGAATCCCGATCGCTAGCTTCCGATATCCGAACAAAAACGACATACGCACGAGCTCCACCGAAAACTCGCCTCACAAACCGAAGCCTGCCGAAAAGGTTAGTTAGCTAATACCGTAAAACAACTACCTACTCACCTATTTAAGGCTTTACTTAACTTTTTACCGCGATTTCGTATCCTAGCTCTTAACGTTTTATTGCTATCCTATTTACCCTACATACCAAACTACTGCATTTTTCAAATGTTTATGAACTACCACGGGGTCTATATGGATTCAAATTCTTAAAAAAATATTGTTATTTGAGAAAAATCTGTGTGGCAATGAGACGTTTTAGAGCACAAGATAAAGATTTCTGAATACTTTATTGTATTTTTGAAACATGTTGATTACCCAAAATTTCAATACGGATAGGAAGTAAAGGTTGGGCGATAGATGAATTTATTTTAATTTTTATTCGATTTTATGCATCAGCGTACAACTAAGACGACAATTATTTTGGTACGGCATCAAAATATGATCCTCTTCTCTTAAGAAAAAGCTTTTTAGTCGGTTTTGTATAAAATGTTTTTATCGACTCCTATACTGCAATAAGGTAGTTAAAATATCAAAAGTGGTTTTATAAGTACTTACATTGTTTGACCGATATTATAATATAACATTATAACACCGCAATTCTGCGCTGTGATTGGCCGAATTGATTATAATACCGCTGGAAGTTCAATCACAAGCAATAACGTTCTGTCTTAATTTCTTAAGCCACGCCATCTACTCGTTCTCGTTTCTGATTGGTCTCAGGCATCTACATACTTAGGCTTAGGTATCATGACTTATCATGGCATATGTACCGCAATTTAAGCAAATAAAATAAAGAAAGAAAATAATTTATTTCTCACACATGCAAACATTATGATTTATAATATGTACACACAAAAATCATATTTGTGACAAAATGGAACCATCTCAGCATTTGCTGTAGATTGCAAGCAGTTCTACAATGCTGGTTTTCAGATGGCCCCATTTCAAACTTAAAATAATCATACATCGCGCATCGTGCAGCGGGTCTACCGCGTAATTCTGATTTTCATCAACATCAACTTGAGATTGAAATTTGACGTGCGTGCGACGACGCCCGCCTAACATGCCATCTCTTTCGCACGCACGTCAAATTTCAATCTCAAGTTGATGTTGATGAAAATCAGAATTACACGGTAGTTTTTTTTTTTTTTTGAGTTGGTCTTTTTGCTGTCGGCCTTTTGGCCTTTTCAGCTTTACCTTGAAGAGGGGGACAGAGAGTACCCAACCTCTGTAAAAGTTTATTTATTTATTTTTGTTTTTAAAGGTCCTTTAAAAGTCTATTTAAAGAGTCCGCTGGTAGGTTTAATACTATTGTTTTTTTATAATGTAAAAAACAATATTTAGCACTTATTAAATATTTAACAAAAGTTCATAAAATCAAATTTAAGTTAAAAATAATAATTATTAATTAAATTTTCTGCATTATTTAATAAAATATCTTTATATTTAAGGAACTGAAAACCGAAACCACAGAAGAGCCTCCAGAGTACCAGAACATTCTCAAGCCGAATTCCCTTCAAATAGACCAGGAGCCAGAGAAGGATGGTGTTCAGACGCCGGACTTGGAACGTCTATTGGAGAAGAAGAGGTCTCAATTGGAAGACGTGCCGCCTCCTATACCGAGCTTGCCAGTCAGTCCGAGGACCTTGATCGCTAATGCGTATTACGAGAAACTGCTCTCAGGTGAGGGTTGATTTATTTATACAGTGTGTCCCTCGTACAAGTGCACATCCGAAAAGGGGTGAAACTAGACCTTATTTTATCGACAAAAAAATGTTTTTTTTTTTTTAGAAAATCTTTGTTTTATAAATTTACTCACCATCAGTGTGAGGCGTAATGTCGTCGCGTAAACGTCTTTACTCGCCCAGATGAAGGCAGTCTAAATCTGCTGAAACTGTGGGTCTACCGCGTAATTCTCATTTTCATCAACATCAACTTGAGATTGAAATTTGACGTGCGTGCGACGACGCCCGCCTAACATGCCATCTCTTTTGCACGCGTTGAATTTCGCATGCATTTGCTTGAAGTTGATACAAATGAGAATTACGCGGTAGAGCCCCTGGTTGGCTTTACCGATCATAACACGTATTGAGGTGAGCCGTTTTTATACAAATTATAAATTTACGTTTGAAATTATTTTTTTGCCTACCATGGAGGCTATGTATAAAATATGTCATAACTTTTGATCTATCGTGAGTAATGCAATTAAATAAAACTGTTATAATCCTTAAGAGTAGAGGTTGCATACCAAATCAAAAAAACAAAACATAATCAACTACAATTACCATAAAAATAATATCCTAAAAGATTATTTATTTAATTTTTCCGTCTTTTTTTTCAGTAATAGTCAATTTTTTCAAAATAATGTCCCCGTTTTACTATACTTTTATTCCTATTTATCATTGCCTATTCTATTATCTTTCTAACAAAAAAAAAAATACAACGTTCTATCATAAATACAATATTTTCTACGAGCGGTTAACCAAAGGCATTGCGCTCGCGTCCCATACAAAGATACCCAGGTGGAGTATTTTTTCAAGATAAAAAAAAAATCAAAAAAATATTTTTTCTTTGTTTTTGTCGATATATTTAGATCTAGTTTCACCCACTTTCGGATGTGTACTTGTACGAGGGACACAAACTTAGCAGAGGTTCCACAGAACCTTTGGAAAAAAAATGGCAAAATATACAATGTGTAACAGAAAGATGTGGTCATATTTGAAAAGCTTATTCAGTTAATGGTATAGAACAACTTTAACTATGGTGCTAACCTTGTAATCTCGAAAAAAAAATCTGCTGTTTCATAGAAAATCCAATGCCGCTCGGCCGAAATGTATAGAAGGGCAGTTTAATTGGGCAATACACGCCACGCACTTTTATATTGGTACCGAAACAGGAAAACGGTAAAATAATGGTACATGATTCAAAAAGGTTCAAGTTCAAGTTCAAATTTATTTGCACCATAATGTTTGAAAGGTTAACCCACCGCTCACCAAAAAAAACGTCTACCGAAGGCAAATAGCGTGGCCTCAGGTGGCTGAGGTCAGGAGGACTATTATACTCCACAAAACAAGTATCCCGCTGAAAGCTGCGTCGTCGGTCCTTATGTTATTGCAGCCGTCTTCTAATACCAAATGTACGTGCCAATGCGTGCAAGTATAAGTTGAGTTTGTTCAATAGAGATGTGTTCTGTGGTGAAGATGCTTCATTTTTGAATGACCACGGATGGACTTACTTGGTTTTTCTTATATACCTTTTCTACATTAAATTTTGCTATTTAATTGTAAGTTTTTTCTTATCTTATTTAGTTATGTATATTTGTTTAATTTATGTCACAGGCAAACGCAAACGCAGCCTGCAGCAAGTCAACGTCAGATGACGTGCAATGTGCTGAATGTAAAAAGTTCTGTTAGGGATGTAGGGGCCTGAATATTCATCGAACCAAGGTGCACAAAAATGTACAAGCACCATATTCCAACATCATTCACCAAGGGGATACGGGTTTTCCCAAAGACATGCCTTTATGCGAACTACTGGCAGTATTGAAAGATAATCTACCTCGCGTAGGAAATATCGGTACTGTTTTTATTCCCTGCCTTTGTGTGCGTGTCCGACTCGCACTTGGCTTAGTTTTTAGATAATAATGTTTACAACATATTTCAGAACCAGAGATCCAGCAAGCGTTACTTCCTCACAACTTGGAGAAGAATCCGGACGAATGTTTCAAGAAGGCCCTCCTCTTCCCTCTGCTAGAGATCGATCCCCCGAAGCAGTGTCTCTTTCTACTGGTCGACGCGATCGACGAGGGCTCGCTCACTGGTCAGTACATATATACTCACGCTGGTCTCCCTTAGGGTGGGCAGAGACCACAGATTTCCTTCTGCTACGATCCTGAAATTTTATTAACTTCATACTTCGATTACACATTTACATAGTTATATATATATATTTGTCCAGCAGAGTAGTACAAATTACAGGAAAACACAACCCTCACATATAAATCCGTTACAATGTAAACATAAAAATAAAAATCTAAAATAACCGAAAATATAAACATGCAAAACAACGACAAACTTAATAATTACAGTTAAAAAGCAAACATAAATCAAGCTTGAAGCTTAATTACATGTCTGAATTGTATTATCTATCATCATTCAATCTAGTCATACCATTTCTATCAGGACTTTTATCTTGGTTCGTCTCCACCTCACAGTATGTCCCTTATAGGGCGAAAAAAAAAACGGAAGCCTTTTATCCCGAGATAGTAATTTTATCTCAAAGATTGTTTGTTTCATCCATCCATCCATCAGCCTAGTTCGTCCACTGCTGGACATAAGCCTTTCCAGGACTTTGCCACTCCCGGCGGTCATCCTGGAAGGATTGCCCATACTCACACACGCTGGGCAGGCGGGTTGGTGAGCGCGGTGCCACCAGTCACCAGTCTGTTCCATATAAGACCCGGCTATTAGGGATGGATATACCGCCATCCATCGGGCCCTGGCATGGTGGGTCTCCTGGTTTTTTGCCTGTGAGCTGTTCTCTTACTCTCCCCCGAATTACTTCGAGGGGGTTTCCAAGTTGTTTGTTTGCTTCCCTGTAACTCTGGACTGAAAGTTTTTAGATCTAGATTTTTAAGAAGCTGAAAGGCCGAAAACTCGTCCATTGATGATATCATTTTAAAATAAAAAAAAATTAAATGCATTCCAGGTCAACCGTCAAAAGAAGAGCGTCTAGATTCCACTGACGCTTCAAAAACTGTCGCCTCTCTCTTAGCGAGACACCAACACTTGTTCCCGCAATGGTTGCTGCTCGTTTGTACCGCTCGACGACATTGTAAACAACTGACCAAGATGTTTACTGGTAAGTGTGACAACTTAATTTGTACAGTACCCTCTCGCTAATCCGCCACCAAAAAATCCGGACTACCGGCGGATTAGAATGTACAGGAACATCAAATTGAGGAAAACAACAAAAAACATGGTAATTTTGTATTAGTACTTATGAAGGTAAATACATTATGTACATTTGTATTAAAATTTAAAAATGAACTGACACATTAACTGATTACTCGGGTTTTGAAAAATACTGCTCTAATTTGGCTTGTTTTTTACCACAATAAATCTTCGTAATAACATGATTACAGAGAGACATCGACTTGCAAAAAATAGGCGGATTATAGTAGTTGTCGGATTATCTGTCTGTATTTCAAAATAATACATACAATTTATCTTGAATTAAAACACTTGTACTTGTAGTTTCACTTTATTTATGTTAACTCCCAACCGGTTTCGGATTTTACAAAATTTTCAAGGGAAGATCTTAATTAAAATATTTTACATGACTCCAGGCACTAGCTCTGAGCAACGTAAACAATGATAATGTTGACAGAAAATAGAATTAAGTAGGTAGATACAATTTAAATAAAACCGGTTGGGAGTTAATATAAATAAAGTGAAACTACAAGTACAAGTGTTTTAATTCAAGATGTGTTTCAAGTTTCACCAAGTGCCGACAATCGCAAGTATAAATTTTACATACAATTTAAAATAACATAAAACTATTAGTTAAGCAGATCTGCAAAGAGAAAATCTCTTATTGGCACGGTATATTTGCTACTATTGTTTACACTAACGCCTCAATTGGCGAGACATTAATACTTCGAGCCATTAAAAACCCGCTCCGAATCGTACTTCATACATGTCTAAAAACCATAATAACTCGCGAAAGTGGAACAATTGAATCAAATAAATTTTAGGCTTTCATTTAGACGGTCAATATGAAGTGGTGTATTTCCATTATTACAAAACTTTGAAAAAAATATATCACACATATTGACCCATGTCCCGTAATTGTGATGTTTTAAAATCTTAAAAGCTTTAACTTACAACGAGAAAATAAATACCTTTAATAATATTTCAAATGCTTTAAAAACTGATTAATAATTTAAACTTTTTAAATTCAAAAGAGACAAGGTTGAAACTTATACACACACACGAGAAATACAAAAATCTAACACAATGATGTTTAAAACTTTTAAATATCAAACTTAACACATGTGAAAAGCATTATTTTCTCTATTTTGCGCTACCCGGCGACACAGCGATCGTCGTAACAGCCACTTTGCAATGCACTCTGACATGAACGTTATTTCAATTTCGTTATTGTTGATATTTGTACAGACCTATTTTGAGCTGCTAATTTAGCTTACTGAAGCCTCTAAAATTAAAATTGTATCAGAGACTCACGGATCCCACAGTCAAACTGTACATGCAGTTTTGTGGGACATGTTTAGTATAAATAAAATATACCTTTTTTGATAAATAAAAGTATTCATTCATTCAAGATTTTAACAGGTACCTGCGTCCCCGGATTGACCAACTGTACAATCTTGATGTCGAAAATGGGTTTGGTTCAGCCCCCTTTACCCGTTGGCCACAGCTTCTTCTTGCGACGGCGCGGCGCCGGCGGAGAGAACAAATGTATGAAGTTGTACAGAGCCGGCCATTGGTCGCCGCCCGCGCGTCTTGTCCGGCTTCGAGTGACTTGCGCTCTCGGGATAGCGGTATGCGGGGAGGCGGGCGTTTGAAACAGTGATCGAGCGCACAGGACGAACCTTTGAGCGAGCCTATACATGAAGGCGCCGACGACGGGTGTCGTGGCAGGGCAAAGCCCGTCGCAAAAACCGCCTGAAAGTGCAGCAAGAAGCGCCGCCAGAAGCCTGAAGCTGTGGCTCTGGCGTTAGGGTGGCATATTGTTCTACGTTTGAAATCCATCTGACCACATTATCTCTGGTTTCTTTCAGGGTTCAGGAAGATAACTCTAGACGAGCTGCACCGCGCGCACGTGTCGGCTGACGTGCAGCGGTACGTGCTCGCGCGACTTGACAACGAGCCCAGACTCAGGTAACTTACTGTTACTACTTTATATGTGCTCAGGTGGTAGAGCTGATGCCGGGCTCGACTGTGGAGGTAACTTGGAGACCCCCTCGAAGTAATTCGGGGGAGAGTAAGAGGACAGCTCACAGGCAAAAAACCAGGAGGCCCACCATGCCTGGGACCGATATTAATGGCGGTATTAATTAAATTTTTACTGTTATTATAATTAATCAATGCAATTTTTAATTTTTTAGTTATTAACGTATATATATAAATATATATTTATGGTGATAGTGTACTAGCGGGTGTTGTTTGCAGGGCGCGAGTGTCGAGCGACTCGACAGCGGCGGCGGCGGCGGCGGCCGCACTCGATCACCTGCGGATCAAGAGTGACGGGTGTTTGCTTTATCTGGAGAAGGTATTCATTATACAACGTGTAACAGAAAGGTGTAACCATATTAGAAGAGCTTATTCAGTCAATGGTATAGTATACTTTAACGCACTCAGCGATACCCCAGAATCGATTAAAAAATTACAACCAGAGTTATTGATGTAAAATTGAACCTAGTTATAATAATTATAATTGTAATGACAAATATGATGATTTTTAGGGACAAAAAAATTACTGGTTACATTATTTGCATTTCCATCAGAGTAAGTGTCACAATAATGAATGTGCTGATTCTGATTATTATTTCCGCGATTATTACACTTACCAAATTAGCGCTAAATACGTTACTTCCGGTAAATATGCTGCCATATCCGCTAGAGGGCCAGGAAAGGAGACTGTCAGTTCCCCATAAGCAAAATGCCTTAAGAGAGTACACAAATATATTGTGATCAATGATAAAGAACAAATTCAAAATAACACGGTTTGACTATCCATTTAAAACGGACACCATCTTTTAATAACTTTTTACGATAAATCGTTTTTATTTTGAGGTTATTTTCATATGGCATTGCGAAAATAAACTTAAGTGCGTTTGAAACGTTCATAGTTGTAACAATGTTTCACGATGATTCTGATATATTTAAAAGGGTCATGCTCGAATGTCAGTCGTAATGTAATCTCTATCAAAATCCAGAAGAAAAGCATGAATCGTGAAATAAAAAGCTGGGACTGCCGATTGCGTCACGCATGACTCTTATCAAAGCACGCTGGAAGCGTAGTTTGTGGACTACTTGGTAGATGGCGCGCGCTTTCGTTTCGTTCTGTGTTCGCTCTCATGAAAAGCTGCGACATTAAGTACTTATTTATTTTAATATCTGTGTCCGTGTTATTATAAAAGTGAAACTAGCTACGAATAAATCTAACAATAGTAGTTTATGCTACAAGGGCCAAAAGGAATAAATTACGAGGACGATTTAAAACACAAGCGTAGCGAGTGTTTTAAACGTAACCGAGTAATTTATTGCTTTTACGCCCGTGTATCATACTACATTTTTCAATGCATAGTGTGAGGAAATGAAAACAAATATAATCTTGTGAACTTTAAATTATGATTGGCTCAAAAGGATTGTATCCAGAGCCGTTAAACAGTGGAAAAAAAGTATAACATCTATGGTACACAGGAAAAGCTGCAGGTTAGCCAACCATTGTAAACAAATAAAAAAAAAATAATAATAAAGCCCAAGGGCAAAATAATCGACTTTCTGTTCGGTTTTGATGCATAAAAAGTGGGCCTTTACGAGCACATGCATTGAAAAAATTATAGTATACATTTATTTCATGTATGCGGTTAAGGCCGATTCTGACCGTCTCCTTTGTGTCCCGGGCATTTTAGATTTGTCTACTCATGTACTATCTGGATCCAAAAGGCGCATTGGTTGCCAGATGTGAAATATTTTGGCATAGTTTTAAGCTCTCCCACCCCACTTGAACTTCAACTTGAACTATGGAACAAACCCTATAACTCGAAAAAAAATTAACTGTTTCATAGAAAAGTACAATGTTGCTCAGCCGAAGGGCAGATTTTCAGAAGTCGTTAAATAGCTCAATACCCACTAGAGGCAAATTTGAAAGTTCAGTTTTTTTGCTACGTTTCAGAATAGGCACCCAGTCCAGTTGGCAACTAAATATACGTAATAGATGGGCTATTATCGCTGCTTTCGGCTTGCGTATCATAAGTTTCTTTCGTCTCTCTACATTCATTCATCCTTTCTACATGTGTAATTGCATTAAGGGGCTCCACAATGCTAAACATCACTTTTGTATTGGATTCAGTTCCGTCAATGTAGATGGTAAAAACTTGAAAAAAATATCGCATGTTTTGTGACTCAAGGCAATTATTAATTACACTTTATAAATAAACATTCTTTCAATCTTCCATTAGAATAGAATACGGTACTGTAATCAAGTCTACTCGGGGACCCATGAAAAAGTCCTCGGTTGGAAAACGTCCTCGAGTGTTCCTTGTGTATTCAGGTGCACGTCCTCGAAAAGTACTTAAAACAAACACACATCTTCACTCATGCACACACCCTCACCCTCTTTCTTTATGAAGCACTCATTCATTTAACTATATTTATAATAAGTATGTTAATATTGTTGTAACGATGTTTTAACGTTACTTTTGTCTAATAATTATTATAATAATGTATCCTATTAAATAAGGTGTAACACCTATTCCAATTTGTGTGTCCAAATTGTTAAACTTTCACTCTGCGGAACGGTCTTTCTTCAGGCCAGTGCAGGTGAGAGGGTCTATAAAAACAGTTTAAATATTCCTGTACAATCAACATCTCTATTATTATTATTGTCTATGTAATTCTTATTTGTATTTTTAAATTTTCTGTGTGCATGCTATTAATTACTTTAGGATAAAATAATATTAAGCATTAACTGTTAATTATTAACTACTTGTGGATAAATAAAGAAAGAAAAATTAATTATATTACTTTTAAAAAAACATGAATTTCACGAAAAAAGCAATTCAGTTTCCGTGTTTCAAAACCGATTGAAACGAAACCAACACACGCAGATACTTACAAGAAAAAACCATATTTATTACATAAAGAAATTATTGTCAATGTCATAATGTAGTCACGATTTCAAAATAACTGAACTTTTGCGTGCGCGGCATCTAAATAGAGCAGGATAGAGGGTTAAAAAATAAGCGCGTTAGAGCAGGGCTGAATTTTAGCATAGTGCAGCCCCTTAATACAGCAATAACTGTAAATTAAATGTCCTAGGTGCTGGACGGTGTAGCGGACGGGTTCATAGCTCTCCGGGAGATAAAGGAGATACCGGGGACACTGAACGGGCTCTACTTGTGGCTGGCGCAAAGACTGTTCCACGGCAGGAGGTTCACTAAGGTTAGTGTTGGAGTGGCGCGGCAGGATCGTCGCTCGTTGAGATATACTGTGTTTGTCTACACCACTAACAGATAGGCGATATATAAAGGAGATACCGGGGACACTGAACGGGCTCTACTTGTGGCTGGCGCAGAGACTGTTCCACGGCAGGAGGTTCACTAAGCTTAGTGTTGGAGTGGCGCGGCAGGATCGTCTGGAATGAAGACGAGGAACAGCTAGGGTCTTACTGTCCCCAATGTCATCACACGACACACTACCATCTATCACATTATGTACAAACGACAAATCGAGCATTACTTTACGGTCAGACAATTTATTTAGTTTGAAAAGTAATAATCTATCATCATACTTGGTTCGACTACAAATTTATTCATATTTATACAAAATTTTATACAAATTACATCTGAATTTTGATCGGGGGCTCTACCGCGTAATTCTGATTTGTATAAACTTCAAGCAAATGCATGCGAAATTCAACGCGTGCAAAAGAGATGGCATGTTAGGCGGGCGTCGTCGCACGCACGTCAAATTTCAATCTCAAGTTGATGTTGATGAAAATGAGAATTACGCGGTAGACCCGCTGGTTGATCCTGGAGATTAGCGCGGAGCGATGTGACGAAAGCTGAGTGACATTCGAGTTTTTTCGCGCAGTTTGAATGTTGCATAGGCATAGCATTCTCAAAACGGGACAATTCTGCATCCCGAAGCTTTCCTCGGGGACACCGGGACGGAGTACCGAAAAAAGAGACTGTCCCATTCAAACCGGGACGTATGGTCACGTTAGGTATATCGGACAGCATAAGTTCTGCCACCGCAGAAGTGATTTGAATCTACTATCACAACAAAAGTTGTTATTTAATATTTAATTAATTAGTTAAATTGTATATATATTTTGATCACCTTCTATACTTTGTTGTAGATTATAACAAGGTTTTACTGGATACTAAATTCCTTGAAATTATTTTTCATTAATACAGTGCTATGGTTTATGACGTGACATTGGCGGAATTAAATGTGTCAGTCATACACATTATCAGAAGCTAAAAACAAGAAATAATAATTATAATAGTACAATAGTTTATAACATCATATAACATAAACTCCGGCCGTTCATTCGAGAGAATGGTGACGTTTGCAAATGTCAGGGGATAAAACCTTTTTTTTACTGTTTTGCATTTCAATATTTTATATTTATCATGATGATTTTAGGGTAGATTGTATATCGTTAAAGGTCCCATTTGTTAATAAAAAGTATTTTTGTCGTATATATTTTCCACTTCCTAGTACAAAACTTAATGAATCAGCTGACTCAATTTCTACGTAAAAGTTAAAAAAAGCGCAAAAAATATTATTTTTGGCGAAAAGTTGTCTATTAGCGATACTGTCAAGTTATTTCTGTCAAATCAGCAATCATAATGCCTGCAGTATGAATCCTCGACTTTTTGAATCGACATTTCAGAAAAAGGTTTATAATATCTGCGGTGTAAGGCAGTGTTGTCGTATTATAAAACTAATATACCTTACCAAATAATAAGATCGTATATATATTCTATTCCAGGGTTTTTATTTATAAAAAAAGTTTAAATAATCATGATTTGGATTTATTTCGTCCCATTTGTTGTATCGTTGATATTTTTTTAACGTGCCTTTATTTATTTTTGTCGTGAAGAAGCTCTTGTTGACTTGTAGTATTTTTTCGAGATATCGCCACACTCCATCTGTCATCATTCTCTCGAATTAACGGCACCAGTTTAGGCATTTTGATATGTGTTATGACAGTACGCCTTTAGGCAATGTATTAAAAACTATCATTATATCATTGCAGTATAGAAACGCAGAAAGAAAAGTAAATCTGGATGTGAGTAGCTCTGAACCGGGATTCGAACCGGGAAACTCCTCACATCCAGATTTACCTTTCTTTCTGCGCTTCTATACTACAATGATATAATGTTAATTAATATCTCCTTGCGATGGATAAATCGTCAAGTGTTCAAACATAGAAATTTATTTCTGTCATAGTATTAAAAATTAATACAGCAGGGTAAACCAATGGGTCAATACTGTCCATTAACGTGTTAGTAAATAAACTGTTGTTATTCTAGGTCCGTCTTCTCTTAGACGTGTTATTGGCGGCCCGTTGCGGCGTGACAGAGGAGATGCTCTACAAATGTCTTCTAACCAAGGAGTACAGTGTCACCAGAGAAGACTTCAATAGGAGACTGCATTTGTTGAGACGGTATGGATGAAAATAATCGCCCAAATTTATTGTCCTCTGTAACCATAAAAAACACTGTGTTTTCTTACAGCTAAATATCAAACAGGCTTTGTTGGCTTTCTTTTATGGTTGCAATGTTACTGCCACAGACCAACAAGCCATTAGACTTCGTAATGAGGGCACACCTTTTTCTCCAACACATCAGTGCAATTGCACTATAGTGCGCGCCAATCTTTTAGTCGCCTCTGAGTGAGTTACGAGTGCAAGCTTGCGCAGGTACAGTCAAGGAAATAATAATATCAACGGTTGATTATTAAATGTTTACTATAAGTGGGAAGGTGTACTTGTTGTACCTACCTATTTAATTATTTATTTATTATTTTAGTGCAATCTTTAGTATATAAATAAAACGCATTAATATAAAAAATAAGTAAATTTATAATGTAAAAATAATATAGACAAATACGTTGTTACTTTATTTAGAGAGGTGAGACACCATCTATAAAAACTGGTTCCCTACTTGAAGAAGGAAGATTTTCGTCCGAATCACTATCGTCTGTAGAATTTTGGTCCTCCTCAGTGTTGTCGTCGGATCCATTGTCATTGTCACTGACTTCAATAATTATTTTAATACACCATTTTCCTACATTGTCGCCTTAAAACGCTATAACGTCCGCGAGGCATAACAACAACAATAAACTTTAACAAACTAAATCAACAAAACTTTAACAAAAATAAATCATCAAAACAACAAATAAAGGCAACAGAAACAATAAACTATAACAAACAGATTTAACGATTAACTAAACGAATCATAGAATTTTTTCCTCGTAGATACTTTTCATTCAACGCGCGCTTGTGTAGTGTACGGACGTAGCACTAACACTTACGCATAGTGTTGACACCTGCTGAACGGCGAGCGGGGGGTGTGGTGCGGCACGCAGGCGGGTGTGCTCCGCGCCCTCGCTCCTGTAACGTCCCCCTGACACCGTAAAACGGCTTATGCGTCGATTCTTGGGGCTAGCTTCAGAGGCGACTAAAAGATTGGCGCGCACTATACTATTCCAGTTTATTTCCTTGCTTAGTAGTACTAATGATGTGTGATTGTTTCGGTTCGGTACGGCTCGGCTAAATTCGGTGCATCTCGGCTGCATACATAGGGACAGACAGACAGCGGGAAGCGACTTTGTTTTATACTATGTAGTAATAATTATCTTTGTATATTTACTTCAATATTCTATTGTTATCTTTTTTATTTTTGAATTTTATAGAGTTAGATTTAATCTGTGAAACTATATAAATAAATGAGTAAATAAATAAATAATAAATAAATTGATACAAAACCAGTATTTTTGACCTTTATTTATATTTTAACAGGATCCTCGTGATGGAGCGATCGACGGGCTACCTCTCAATATTCCACCACTCGTTCGCGTCCTGGCTGCTGGATGTCAAACATTGCACTAGAAGGTATTAATATTATACTTACCGCGAAAATGATAGACCGCCTCTGTGGCGAAGGGGTGGAGCTAGTGTTGCCAGATGAGAAAACCAAAATACCTAGGCAAATTTTCAAAGTCGGGATTTTGGGATTACGGTCGGGATAAATAAATATTACGAATCAATAAATTATTTTTTTATTATTAAAATTAAAGTAATTAACACAAAATACCTTTTTGCCCGCCGACCGTTGTTATTTGTTATTTGTCGGGACAATTTGTATTTTGTCGGGACTCTGGACATCATATGAAATGTCGGTAAAATCCCGACGAATCCCGACCATCTGGCAAGCTCGCCCGCTACCCAGATGGCATTTTACAGTCCACACTCGGTAACATCTCTGACACCCCTGTTTATAAATATACTACTACCTTTAAATGAAATCATATACTCAACTGATCATACTGAATAGAAACAGACCCAGAGAGCTATCAATTCTATCATGAGTAAATGTATAAAAAAATATACATGTGAAATTGCCGAAATTTTCTTGCAGATTCATGAATTCATAATTCGTGTAATTCAATAGCTATTTCAATTATTTGTTTTTTGTTTGAAAGTTAATTTCAAAGTTTTACATCCACGTATTAAATTTTTGTTTTATTTTCAGTTTGACTATAAAAATTAAATCTTTTAAAAATAGTTCGTCCTAAATGCCATCCATGGAAATTTAATACTTTTTTCAAGGTGACCTTTTCCAAAAATTAAATTAATGTTATTAGCTTGAATATTGTCTTATTCATACACAAAAGAAATTACATCATTTGAATTTGTCATCACTAAAAAAATGCAAAAATGTTAGTACTTAAAATTGAGTTTCTTTCAAATTCTCTATAGAATACGGCAATTTCATATGTAAAGACTATATATATATGTAGGTTAGGGCCACTCACTCCCTAGCCGTTTATATTTTCGCTCGCCATTTATATTTTCGTTATAATTTTTACTATTATTGTTAAGTTGGTATTGTCTTTATTTTTAAGAAAGAGAAGGAGGATGAGAGAGAGAGAGATAGAGAGGGACGCGGACGGATAGGTGATGAGGAGTTTGGTTTTGTCGAATTAAAGAATTAAAATAAAAGTTTAAAGATATACGCGTGTTTCCATAAGAACCCCCTACAATTTGGGGGCTCGTCCGGGATGAAATCAGCATTCTGGATGTGAGTTATTCGGGATGTGCACGCGGAACTAACGAAGGACGAAGACGCTGAATGAAAACGAAGCCCTAGACAACGAACTACAGAACACAAATGAAGACGTAAAACGAACGACGAATATTATACAGAAGACGAACGAAGACGTAAAACGAACGACGAATATAAAATTACTAAGAAGAAAAAGAAGACACAATCATACAAGACGACGAACATTGTAGAAGACGTACTTACTCGTACCTACCTACCTATTGCATTCAAGAACAAAGACGGGAAGACGAAAACTTTGACCAGGACGTGCTATTTTCTAAGACGAAGACGTAAAAACATGACGCTGAAATAGCTGTTTTTCAAGAAAGAAGACCAAGCTCAGTGAGAAAATTATCTTCACATGAAGTAAGCTGAAAAACATCGAAAATAACCTCATCATGGCGGACATTTTCGAATCATCAAGTTGAGAAACCAAGACGACACGATACGAACAAATCCGAGAAGACACGAGCGAACAGGAGCCGGAAACGAAGATTCAAGATTGACAGAACCGGTGTTGCCAGGCTCTTAAGGCCGACGCCACACATACGAAGACGGACAAGACTGCGCTGCCGGATACACGCTTCTGGCATCTGTGACCACTTAGAAGTTGACATAACTAACAGTTAGTTACCACAAATGAGAAGTGAAATCGGAACGCAGCGGTGAATGACATTTAGAAGTGAAGTTGATTGACTTTTGATCTTTTTGGATTTTGTTTTGTTTACGTTTTCTTGCACAGTGAACCGAATTTTTTAAGTAAAGTTACATATTAAAAGTAGAGTAATTGTTGTAAACGATGGCACCCCCGCGGAAAGGTAAACGACAGGACATGGAGGACGATGATGACAGATTATATCGAGATCGACGGGATTACGATCACCGGCCTAGAATATCACTGAGTGATATCGAGAAGACGGCGACTCCTTTCACGGCGGACGATAACTATCTCGTGAAAGCCTGGATTGAAGAATTCGAAGATATAGCTGACACAATGAACCTTACCCAACTGGAGATTTTAATATGTGGACGACGACTTTTACAAGGCACTGCAAGGTTATTTTTGAGATCGCTTGGGTCAACCAAAACGTGGGAAGAGTTAAAGACAAAGCTTTTAGAAGAATTTGGACCAAGATTCAACTCAGCTGAAGTTCATATGAGACTACAGAGACAAAGACCTAAACCAGGACAAAGTGTACTGCAATATTTTTATGAAATGCGTGAAATAGCGGCACACGGAAAGATAGAAGACGATGCACTCATAGACTATGTCATTCAAGGAATTAAGGGAGATGCTGCGGCAAAGACTGTGTTATATGGAGCAAGAACCTTGAAGGAGTTTCGGGAGAAAATTGATATTTACTTAAAGATTATAGAAAGTGGGGATTACAGAAGACAAGAAAGAATCCGAGAAGGAAGATATGAGGACAAAAGACTCAACGGTCATGACAAGAAACGTGAATATGATCACCAACCGGCTTATAATGGAAGAGGGAAGCCAAGATTTAGCGATCAAGTGAAACCTAAAACTGAAGAAAGACGATCAGTGAGGTGCTATTCATGTGGTGAATTTGGACATGATGCTGGACATTGTAACTACAAGGAGAAGGGAATAAAATGTTTTAGATGTAATAATTTTGGGCACATCTCTACAAGTTGTCCGAACAATGAAGCAAAGAAGGTGTACCAGGTTTATGAGGATAAGGACAACATAACTCTGAAATATGCTGATGAAGAAGTAAAGAAAGTATATCATGTTTATGATGGGAAAGTGGAAATGCCATTTAAAATTATAAACATCAATGGCCAAGAAGTAAATAGCATTATCGACACTGGAAGTGAAATAAACATAGCAGCTGAATCACTCCTCAAAGAATTAAATATAAAGAAGCAAGATGAAACAAGAATAATAGAGGGCATTGGACAGTCCAAAATAAAAACAAAGGGGACGTTCACAGCAGAGGTATGCATAGATAACTGCACTTTTGAAACAGAGTTTGTCATAATCGAAGATGGCGCTATTCCAACAAAAATACTCCTGGGAAACAAAATATTATACCATGTAGACTTGAACATTACCGCTGAAGGAGTAATATGCAAAGAAGCGTCTCATTTGGCTTTGTTGGCTAGATCATTAAATAAAGATGAAAATCAGCTGGATATAGGAAGTACAAAATATAAGGACAAGATTATTGAAAGGGTAGAAGAGTATACACCTATACCTAAAAAGGAAAGCAGCGTAGAACTAAAGATTATCTTATCAGATGAAACACCAATATATCAAAATCCTAGACGCTTGTCACCATTTGAGCTTTCAGTGGCAGAAGAACAAATATCCGAGTGGATGAAACAAGGAGTTATCAAACCTAGCAAATCAGACTTTGCCAGTCCAATAGTTTTGACCAAAAAGAAGAATGGAACTTACCGTCTGTGCATTGACTACCGCAGATTAAATAAAAAGATTATTAAAGAGAGATTTCCACTACCTCTTATTGAAGACCAGTTAGATAAGCTAAGAGATGCAACATATTTTACAACGCTAGACCTGAAAAATGGATTTATGCACGTCAAAGTAAATCCAGAGAGCCAGAAGTACACAGCATTTGTAACGCCAAGAGGACAGTATGAATTCTGCAAAATGCCATTTGGTTTGTCAACAGCACCGTCAGTTTTCCAGCGTTTCATCTGCCATGTGTTTAGAGACCTGATTTTAGATGGAACAGTTATGGCATTTTTAGACGACCTGAATTTACCATCAAAAACAGAAGAAGAAGGAATCATTAAATTAGAGGTTGTACTGAACAGAGCAGAGGAGTATGGACTGAAGATTAACTGGGATAAATGTCAGTTTTTAAAGACAGAGATAGAGTATTTAGGCTACAAAATCAAATACAACACGATTGAACCATCTCCTATGAAAATACAAGCAGTTATGAAATTTAAGATGCCGAAGAATATAAAAGACGTTCAGTCATTCCTTGGATTAACGGGATACTTTAGAAAATTTATTCCACAGTACTCTCTAATTGCAAAACCAATGACAGACCTATTGAAAAAAGAAGCTGAATTTAATTTTGGAAGAGAATGTGAAGAAGCGTTTGAAGAATTAAAAAGAAGATTATGTGATTCACCTGTCTTACAAATATATGATCCTACAGCAGAGACAGAGGTGCACACAGATGCGAGCAAGGACGGATACGGTGCAGTACTCCTGCAAAAGAGCAGAAATGATGGGAAATTTCATCCTGTATACTATATGAGTAAAAAGACGACTGAAACAGAAAAGAAATACCACAGTTACTACTTGGAGATACTGGCGATAGTCGCTGCATTACAAAAATTTAGAGTGTATCTTTTAGGGATCTCTTTTAGAGTGGTGACTGACTGTTCTGCTATTACAAAGACCTTGGATAAGAATGATCTACCACCAAGGGTAGCCAGATGGGCAATACTCCTTCAAGAATTTGACTGCAAGATTGAACACCGTAAAGGCACCTCAATGAGACATGTAGACGCACTGAGTCGCTACCCAATGACATTACTGTTAACAGAGACCAGCATAAGAATAAGGAAAGCTCAAGAAGAAGATTTTAAGCTCAAGTTAATTAAACAAATACTAGAAAAAGAACCTTACGAAGATTTTATACTTCAGAATGGGATTCTTTATAAAGATGGAAAGGAAGGATTGTTATTAGTTGTACCAAAAAAGATGCAGACTGAAATTATTAAGAAGAATCATGAACGAGGCCACTTTGGAGTGAAGAAGACCATGGAACTACTCAATAGAGAGTATTATATTGAGAATTTGAAGGAAAAAATAAAGTCCATTATTACAAACTGTGTCACCTGCATTTTGGCTATGGCAAAGACTGGAAAGAAAGAGGGATTTTTAAATCCAATAGATAAAGGAGATAAGCCATTGACTACTTACCACATAGATCATGTAGGACCGATGGCTGTGACATCAAAGAACTACAAGTACATTTTAACAGTTGTAGATGCATTTACAAAATTTGTATGGATCTACCCCACGAAGACCCTTACAACCAATGAAGTTCTACAGAAGCTCAAGATTCAGCAAGCTGTGTTTGGATCACCTGAACATATAGTTTCAGACCGAGGAACCGCTTTCACCTCACAAGATTTCGAAAACTACTGCAAAGAAGAAAATATCAATCACCATAAAATAACTACAGGACAGCCGAGAGGAAATGGACAAGCGGAAAGAATGAATAAAATTATTATAGGAGTACTTACCAAACTTTCTATTGATAATCCCAGCCAATGGTACAAGCATGTACCAGCCATTCAGCAACACATCAATTCAACACATCAAAGAAGTACAGGGCGAACCCCACTGGAATTGCTTGTTGGAGTAAAAATGAAATGTAACCAAGGTGATAACATTCTCCAGATATTACAGGATGAACTCATATTAGAATTTGAAAGTAAAAGGAACGAAGAAAGACTACAAGCAATGAAAGAAATAGAAAAGATACAGATGGAGAATAGAAGAACTTTTAATAAGAAAAGAAAGGCTACTAGGCCCTATCGTGTTGGAGACATTGTAGCAATACAAAGAACTCAATTTAGCACTCAGAAACTAGATGCAAAGTTCATGGGCCCTTATGAAGTTGTATCTGTAAATGACAATGACAGATATGCAGTGAAAAAGCTAGCTGGAGAAGGCCCTATGAATACCACTACAAGCGTGGATATGATGAAGAGATGGAAAGATGTTGGTTCTGCCGACGACTCGTCCGGGTCGGACGAAGAGCAGGATGGCCGTGTAGGTTAGGGCCACTCACTCCCTAGCCGTTTATATTTTCGCTCGCCATTTATATTTTCGTTATAATTTTTACTATTATTGTTAAGTTGGTATTGTCTTTATTTTTAAGAAAGAGAAGGAGGATGAGAGAGAGAGAGATAGAGAGGGACGCGGACGGATAGGTGATGAGGAGTTTGGTTTTGTCGAATTAAAGAATTAAAATAAAAGTTTAAAGATATACGCGTGTTTCCATAAGAACCCCCTACATATATATATATATATATATATATATATATAAATATATCGTCACAACATGAATCTCCGTATCGTACATCATAGTATTTAGTGTACACGTATGTATGCGTACTTATTTCTATTTATAAAAGGGGTCTGCTGGAAGAAATCTCTGCGAAGAGATAAGCTCGCCTATGTACATGATATTTCTTAGTACCATTGTTATTATATTTCAAAAAAAAAAAATCAAAAATGTTTATTGTGTTAACCAAATAATTACATAATTACAATTACAGCTGGAGCCTTCTTTTAAGTAAAAATACCTGTATCAGAAGACTCCGCTCCTTCAGTCCGCAGCTTTGGTTTTACAAAACAGTTTCAAAAATTTGCTTAAAATTTAAAATTTACAAAAATTAATGAAAGTAATAATAAGAACACAATTAAAGTAATAATACGAACACAAAAGAGATATGTATATAATAAAAGAAAGATAACATCCTGCATGCGTCCATATTATGGAAGTAGCTAAATATGAGGGGGTGCATGTGTGTGTGAGAGGGTGCGTGTGTGTGTGTGAGAGGGTGAGGGTGAGTGTGTGTGTGTGAAGGTGAGGGAGGGTGTATGCGTATGTTTATTTGTATGCTCTATATTTATTTATCTACATACTAGTTTAGTTTATTTCTAAGTAATTTGGTAAATTAGGTTTTCAGCCTCTTCGTAGCTCTTTGTTTTTAATAATAAAGTTGTTTGCTTTTTGCATTCAAAATTATTTTTTGTACATATATCTAGAATTCTGCTTATTTGATTGTACATATAAGCTGACTGATAGTTATATTGTCTGCGCGCAAAAGTAGATTTGTAAAATGGAAGTTTAATTATGTTGTCTCTTTTTCTCTTATTTGAAAATTGTGGGTCTAGATTAGAAATTTTATGCTTTTTTAGGACTGTATTTGCAATATATAATTTTCTTACGGACAATAGCTCCCAAAAAGAATATAAATTATCTGTTGGGTATCTATAGGGCTTAAAATACATAACCTTTAGCAGTGCTCTTTGGGCTCTTTCTAATTCAATAAATTTAGATTTTGCAGCTCCTCCCCAAACAGGTATGCAATAATTAAGTACAGATTGGACGAGGGCTATGTATATTTTATTGAGTAGTAAAGGGGTAGCTATATGTCTAAGCATTTTAAAGATCCAAATTAACCTTCTTACTCGAGCACTCAGTATTTCAATTTGTGGGAACCAGGATAGTCGCTGGTCTATCATTACGCCTAAGTATTTAGTTTTGGAAACCTTATCAATGGTAGGGCAATTACAGTTTTGATAGTCATTTGTACAATTATGAATTTTGATTTTAGTGTTATCGGGGGGCTGGGTTCGATTATATTTGGTAAAACAGATAAAGTTGGTCTTCAGAGCGTTAAGAGTGAGCAAGTTAAAGTTAAGCCAATGTGACACTATAGAAAGTCCAGATTCTGCACTCTTCAGAGTTGAGTTCCAGGTTGTGTCTGAAAATACTACTGCTGTATCATCAGCGTAGGAGATTACTTTAGCGTTCTTAATGTTCATACTGCACAATTGATTTATGTACACAAGGAATAATGTAGGGCCCAACACGCTCCCTTGTGGGACACCGAAAGTTATTTCTGTATCATTGCTGATAAATTGACCTACTTTGACTTTTTGTCTCCTGTCACTCAGGTAGTCTTTAAATAGTTTTAGTGCAGTGTCCCTAATACCAATTTTCTCCAACTTTTGCACAAGAATGGGAATACAGACGGTGTCGAAAGCCTTTTTCAAGTCTAAAAATACAGCGAGACATTTTTTACCATTATCTACCTTTTCTACAATGTGTGTGGTTATAGCTGTTACGGCATCTTCTGTGGACCTACCATTTCTAAAACCGTACTGGGCATCGGATAGTAAATTGTATTTGTTTAGGTACTATTTAATATTTATGTGTGTAGAATAAAGAACCTTACTGAATTTTGTATAGACAGGGGCGTTATTAACTTTAATATCTGTCGCTATCGCTTACAAATGTATCGTGATTGGCTGGCTAGAGATGATATCACACATCGATTTTAGCCAATTACGATGCCTTTGAAAGCAATAGCGGCAGACATTGAAGTTAGAATATGAGGCCCCAGATTCGATATATTTTTTTCTGATTACGCGATTGTTTTTCTTTGTAAAAAATAGTTTTGTGTGATTACCAAAGTATGTAATTCTGCTTAAAGATAGCCTGGTCTATTTACACCCAGTGTTTAATTTTAATTTAAGAGCTGTGCTCTTGTCCGTGAAATACTCTCCATTCACTTCTGCACTCCGCCTTTTCTTTAACTTCTCGATACGACACGACATTTATTTTTTCTTTCACCTGATCCATGAATAGCCCTACAGTGGTCGCCATGACGTCATGGATGACATAGTTAACGATGCCATGTTATTCTATAATTGTCCATGCTTCAGAACGTTTGCACTGTGAGCGATTTATGAAAAGTGCAATCTGCCGGCGGCAATTTCAAAAATAGGTTATTCGGAGCATAAGAGTTTATTATTAAACCATGATTCAAAGATTGAAGTTAGAAGAAATCACTTCTTGGACCTTGTAAAGTAGTATACCATTTGTATTCACGTAACGTAAATAAGAATTTTTACAAATTCTGTCACTTTCAAGTGTCAACGTCCATGTCGCGTTCAATAGAGTTCCGAATGGATCATAAGTTTAAGCAGTGATGGGTGCCATTTTTCATTCGGAACGACTTGATGGGCGTGAGCAGTTTGATAGTAGTTTAGCACTATTAGCGCCATGCGGAACGCGCTTTAGGCCTTTCTTTTCCACTCCACTTTTCGTTTTTTATTTTATTTATTACACTTTTTGTACCTTTACAAACATAATTTACAACACATTTTCACATAAAAGACAGACATTGTGTACACAGGCGAAACTTATATTGCTAATAGCAATATCTTCCATGCAACCTTTGGGTGGAATGAAAAAGATGTTAACGATAAAAAGGGTAGCGTTAATGCTAACAAAAAATCAACGTGCTAATTTTAACCAAAATGTAATATTAATTAACATTCGTTCAATAATATTTTGGATAGAATTATCGTGTCGTATCACAACTTCTTTCTGTGTAACATCAGTTAATTCTATCCAGGTACTTGTGCTGTCCGGCCGACGGGGACGCGGCCATCGCCATGTGCTACACTCTCGACGCAAAGAGGTAACTGCAGGATATACTTGACAAATCATTATGGGATAGTGTTTTGCTATAGTCTATTCGGGATATGATGATATCAGTGACATATCATTTCGACGCGACATTTAGGGCGATGGTTTTGTTAAAAAAGTCTCTATTGCTTGTCATAAACCTCTGGTATGTGGAGAAGGGGTCGCAATGGCGCCTGCTCACTGGGAGACGGTATGCTTTCACTGCACCTTACCTGGAAGGACCTTTGCCGCAGCTCCGGCAAACGACGATAGTTAATTGTCAGTTAAGCTACCTAGATGGTAGAGCTGATGTCGAGCTCGACTGTGGTGGTACCACCATCTTACTAGCAAACCCCCACGGAATTTATTCGGAGGAGAGTAAGAGGACAGCGCTCAGGCACAACCAGGTGACCCAACCGTGCCTGGGATAGATTGAAGGCAGTAAATTCATTACCAATGGACTGGTGAAGGGCAGCGGCGTCACTGGTGCGAGGGTTTCGCCACCGCACTCACCAACCCGCCTGCACAGCGTGTGTGAGTATGGGCATTACTTCCAGGAAGACCGCCAAGAGTGGGGAAATCTTGGAAACCCCTATGTCCAGCAGTGGATGAATATAGGCTAATGAATGGATAGATGGATAAGCTTTTCTAGCAAAGTCGTGTTATTTCATGCATTATTTTGTAAATTATGTATGTATGTGTAAATAGTTGTGTTCATTTTTGTTTATTGTTTTAAGTATCCTTATGGATGAAAAGGCAGTGACAGAATAACAGCGTCCCTTTGCTTCTGGCTTAAGGGACAAAAGCTGAGTCAGCGACCTTTTCAACAGAACCTGTCTAATGTTAAATAGTCTTTAAGTATTATGTGTTTTGTGTTGTGTTCTGTTGAATAAAAATCTTTTTATTTTATTTTTTATTTTTTATAGACGAGTTTTTCTCAAATCGGAATATCCGGTAGTACTTTTATGTGACACTTTGTTTTTTTTTGCAGACTGAGTGCCCTAGAGATCCACAACTACGTCCTACACATGACTAACTTGGAGTTACACATCTCTACTCAAAAGAAAACCAAAAATAGGTAATATACTCTGAAATTGTACTAGGTGTATCATAGATGTTGTGTATATAAGGTCTTTCAATTTTAATGGAAAGTAATTTAGGAGGTGATTCAGTATCGTTAATACACTAGAGATCCACAACTACGTCCTACACATGACTAACTTGGAGTTACACATCTCTACTCAAAAGAAAACCAAAAATAGGTAATATACTCTGAAATTGTACTAGGTGTATCATAGATGTTGTGTATATAAGGTCTTTCAATTTAAATGGAAAGTAATTTAGGAGGTGATTCAGTATCGTTAATACATCACATTCCACTGCAAAGCACTTTTTTTTGCGCAAACTTTTTTTTCACTTCTCAGTACAAAGTGGTCCGATCAGCTGACTCAGTAGGCAGAGACTACAGATTTCCATCTGCTACGATCCTGAAACACCTCTTTCGCTTCTTCCACATCCACCGACCTAGCCGTACAAGCTTTTCTATTCCGGGTACTTTAGATTATTTTTTTGTGACAGTAACATGTAAAACTCCTCTCCACAGTGAAACCCAAGATCCGGAGCCGTTAGACCTCCATACCCTGGTTCTACTTTGGGTGCTGGACTCCGGATGTGACATCGAGTCGGCGCTAAAGCGGGAAACCGACTTCCGGAAGTTGGACCTCGTTGAGACGCAGGTACTTCAACTTTTAGTTTTGTTGTATAGTTGTCAGGCGTGTCAGTTGTTTAATTCTTTAATTTTATTGTATTTTATTTTATATTTTATATTGGACATTTTTTAATTTTAAATTTTGTATTGAATTTTTGTTAGGATATGGACTGTAAAAAAAACATTCGTTTTTATATTGGTCTGAAATAAAATATTATTATGTAGGTACACTTTTCAGTCACGGGCCCATAGGGACCCGGTCATTTGAAAGGCATTCATGGGGCCGAAGCCAACATTGAAGAGGCCTTTGGTACCATTTAATCTAGATGTGAGATGGCTGCATCCATGGAGGCCTCTCCCTCAATGTATCATTGTGATACACTGACGGACAGTCCCCCACAGTTGCCAAACTATTGCCAGGAAGGAAGCGACTTGGAGCGGGCTATGAGGATGGGATGCTAAATGGGCCGGATAACAGGGCTATGGAGTGAGATAACGGACATCTGCCTCGAAAATCTCTCACAAATTTAAATATGGCAGATGGTGACTTGCTGCTTAATAACTATCCACCAGGATAGCCGTTGTGGGCCCCCTATCAAGCCACCATGGGGCGGCCAGGGGGCAACACTATGTAAGCAGCTAAGGTTGTCGAGAGGTGAGTCTGCGGGGCGCAAGATCCTTCTAACAGTCAAGTGCCCCCGGCGTTATGACATTTTACACTTCCAACCTGGAGCATAGGTTCCGCTCTTGCATCTCCACTCTGGCCGGCTGGTTAAGGCAAGCGCAGAGGTAGGGGGTGTGTTTCTGTGTGTATGTGTGTGTGTAAGCGCATGTGTGATAGTGTCCCCTGGAGGTAGGGTCCGTGGTGTCGCCACTCACCATCGGCTCGCCACAAGCCGCCCTGCGGTGACTGATTGCACTGGACGTACTGGACATACCAGAGGGCGATGGGGTCGTCACATCCCTACGCCTTATTATTATTATTATTATAGTTGTCATCTTGGCTCAAGTATAGTTTCACGCATTTTTCAATTATTTTAATGAAATATTTTGAGATTTTTCTACTTCTCGACTACTTTTGCAAAACTCTTCTGATAAGGACTGAACGAGCTCAAAGAGCTGTTCTGAAAGTTGCACACAAGAGACCGTTTCGCTACCCTACGGATGTCTTATTCGACGAGTGTAAAGTTCTTCGAGTCAGACAGCTTTTTATCTTGTCAACTATTCTTAGGTTCCACAAAACAGCTTATAATAGCCAAAATGCAACAATAAGATCTCAAAGACGCATCACCTGGCGTGTTCCGCATCTACGAACAGATTTCGCACAAAAAAGCTACTCCTACCTTGGTCCGTATTTATACAATAAAATTAACCAATGTCTTAATATTAGTAATGCTACCAGATTTGCATGCAAAAAACAAGTAACCTTATGGCTACTCCAGGAAGGGTACAATGACACTGAGGACATCCTCTGTATCCACGAATAGTTAATTAATATATACTATAACTAAGATAAATTAATCCTTCCCCCTAAACTGCTAGTCAATATGTAAATGTTTCTTTCAATAAAGATATTATTATTATGTAGGTGCACTTTTCAGTCACGGGCCCATAGGGACCCGGTCATTTGAAAGGCATTCATGGGGCCGAAGCCAACATTGAAGAGGCCTTTGGTACCATTTAATCTAGATGTGAGATGGCTGCATCCATGAGGTCCTCTCCCTCAATGTATCATTGTGATGCACTAACGGACAGTCCCCCACAGTTGCCAAACTATTGCCAGGAAGGAAGCGACTTGGAATGGGCTATGAGGATGGGATGCTAAATGGGCCGGATAACAGGGCTATGGAGTGAGATAACGGACATCTGCCTCGAAAATCTCTCACAAATTTAAATATGGCAGATGGTGACTTGCTGCTTAATAACTATCCACCAGGATAGCCGTTGTGGGCCCCCTATCTAGCCACCATGGGGCGGCCAGGGGGCAACACTATGTAAGCAGCTTAGGTTGTCGAGAGGTGAGTCTGCGGGGCGCAAGATCCTTCTAACAGTCAAGTGCCCCCGGCGTTATGACATTTTACACTTCCAACCTGGAGCATAGGTTCCGCTCTTGCATCTCCACTCTGGCCGGCTGGTTAAGGCAAGCGCAGAGGTAGGGGGTGTGTTGCTGTGTGTATGTGTGTGTGTAGCGCATGTGTGATAGTGTCCCCTGGAGGTAGGGTCCGTGGTGTCGCCACTCACCATCGGCTCGCCACAAGCCGCCCTGCAGTGACTGATTGCACTGGACGTACTGGACATACCAGAGGGCGATGGGGTCGTCACATCCCTACGCCTTATTATTATTTTGATTTCATTGCTTAGCCTAAAGCAATTAATAATCTATTCGAAATGTTCAAAATCAGCGTGGATGATTTTGGAGGGGACTCCCTCCCCTTGGACCGCCACTGATGGTTGGTGTCTTTTGGTTAGTACCTGGGCGACGCTCGGGACAGATGGTAATATGACATGGTCGTTCTAGGTGGTATTTAAAATCTCTTTACACACAATATTTGCTCTGATTTGGTTTATGTTCATGAAACGAGTCGATGCAGTTGGAACGGAAAATAATGTCTGTGGAAAATAATGTCTGTGGAAAAAAATGTCTGTGGAAAAAAATGTCTGTGGAAAATAATGTCTGTGGAAAAAAATGTCTGTGGAAAATAATGTCTGTGGAAAATAATGTCTGTGGAAAAAAATGTCTGTGGAAAATAATGTCTGTGGAAAATAATGTCTGTGGAAAATAATGTCTGTGAAAAATAATGTCTGTGGAAAATAATGTCTGTGGAAAATAATGTCTGTGGAAAATAATGTCTGTGGAAAATAATGTCTGTGAAAAATAATGTCTGTGAAAAATAATGTCTGTGGAAAATAATGTCTGTGGAAAATAATGTCTGTGGAAAATAATGTCTGTGGAAAATAATGTCTGTGGAAAATAATGTATGTGGAAAATAATGTCTGTGGAAAATAATGTCTGTGGAAAATAATGTCTGTGAAAAATAATGTCTGTGAAAAATAATGTCTGTGGAAAATAATGTCTGTGGAAAATAATGTCTGTGGAAAATAATGTCTGTGGAAAATAATGTCTGTGGAAAATAATGTATGTGGAAAATAATGTCTGTGGAAAATAATGTCTGTGGAAAATAATGTCTGTGAAAAATAATGTCTGTGGAAAATAATGTCTGTGGAAAATAATGTCTGTGGAAAATAATGTCTGTGGAAAATAATGTCTGTGGAAAATAATGTATGTGGAAAATAATGTCTGTGGAAAATAATGTCTGTGGAAAATAATGTCTGTGAAAAATAATGTCTGTGAAAAATAATGTCTGTGGAAAATAATGTCTGTGGAAAATAATGTCTGTGGAAAATAATGTCTGTGGAAAATAATGTTATGGAAAATAATGTCTGTGGAAAATAATGTCTGTGAAAAATAATGTCTGTGAAAAATAATGTCTGTGGAAAATAATGTCTGTGGAAAATAATGTCTGTGGAAAATAATGTCTGTGGAAAATAATGTCTGTGGAAAATAATGTCTGTGGAAAATAATGTCTGTGGAAAATAATGTCTGTGGAAAATAATGTCTGTGGAAAATAATGTCTGTGGAAAATAATGTCTGTGGAAAATAATGTTATGGAAAATAATGTCTGTGGAAAATAATGCGAATTTTTAAAATCTTGTATATAAGGTCTTTCAATTTAAATTGAAAGTAATTTAGGAGGTGATTCAGTATCGTTAATACATCACATTCCACTGCAAAGCACTTTTTTTTTGAGCGAACTTTTTTTCACTTCTCAGTACAAAGTGGTCCGATCAGCTGCCTCAGTTTGTATGGACAAGTGAAGAAAAAATTCGCGCGAAAATAAGTGCTTTGCAGTGGAATGTGATGTATTAACGATACTGAATCACCTCCTAAATTACTTTCAATTTAAATTGAAAGACCTTATATAATCGACTTTTCACAGAGATGAGATCTAGCTAGATCAGGGGTCGGCAACCTTTTGATATAGGCGGACCAGAAATGCTGCCAAGGGATCAGCGAGGGCCGCATTTTGTGCAGTACTGCGTCTAAATGTGCATCTTTTACCTGAGAATAATGCTTGCTTTTTAGATAGTTCAGAATGGAAAATGTCTGCTCTCACAAACATGTACTACCAAATCTGGTTATCATGCAGTGGTTGCGAACCTTGCGGGCCACACCAATGTGTTTCACGGGCCGCCGGTTGCCTACCCCTGAGCTAGATCGATTTTTTCATCTCCGAAAACTCTTATACTGTAAATGTTATCGAAATTCTTAGAGCCGTTTTCTGGAATCCGATTATAAATATATAATATACAACTATTGCTCGTTTAATAGTATTGGATGGATTGGATAGAAAGTCAATGCCATCTACGTTTGTGACGTCCTGATGGCTTTGATCTCAGTGAAACTTTGCACACATCTTTATATACGTTTCCCTTCCCTTTCCTTCCCCACACCGCATTCCGACCCATCTCTCATCAAGAGTCGCAAGATGGCGAGATATTCAAAAAGCGCCGAATTTGATAAATGGTTTCAGGTAAAAACTGTTTTCCATGAAACGGTAACTGTTTATTTATAGAAAATACAAATACAAATACGTTTATTGAATGAAATAAAAACAGTTACATATGTTATTGAGTTACAAATGTACCCTGGACTAGACTATTCTGATTCTCAGGGTACTGTCCATGTTAAGGGGCTATACCGTGAAAATTGACACTTTTTGAAGTTATTTATCTGCTCTTTTAATGAAGTTTTAAGTAAAATAAATTAGTATAACAATTTTGGGACTTTTTACTAGATTTTGGTCTTACAGAAACGCGATAGGAGGAATTTCATTCGATAGAAATAATGATTGAAATCAGGTCTAAATTTACACTTTTTTTGATATTCTGACAAATTAGGATAGCATACAGACTTGAAAAATATTTATTTAGATGGGTTTAAACTACACCTAAATTACTGGTTATGGAATTTTTTGTAGCTATTTTAGTTAATTTTGCATTAATTTAAAACCGACTTTTTGACAATTTTCCCCGATTCCGTCCCTTTCGCACTGCGGGTCATTCTGCCTGGAGTAACGGGGACCTTTGCTAGCACGGTATATCTTTTATAAATATAATATAAATAAATATAAACCTTGTTGATAAGCTAATTTTTTTAATTCTACTATTTATTTAATTTTCTTGTTACCAGTAACATTGTAAATGCAAAAATCTATATCTATGTTCTATTACAAAACGTAAGAAGTTCAGTGAATATAAATAAGAACTAAGTCTAAAAACAGTTAGGAACATCTTGCTGCCTAGTTTAAAATGAGTTTTTAGTGATAATAATTAACTATTTTAATATTAATCAAAGAAAAGTATATAAACTTAGTCTTCTTTACATGAACGACGTCTGTATTTCTCTCTTTTTCATTTCCAGTATAGATATATAACAAACTATACAACTTGCTAAACTTTGCGTAAAAACGAGGCAATATTCACTATATCCTGACAGCTATTATGAGGGTGTTTCATCTAATTTTGTTTTTTGGTCAGAAAGATAGATAACGTAGTTAGATGTCACTAACCCCCAGTTTCTGAAAGGCCAATTAATGTTAACAGTAGATTAAAAAATAATTATCTGCGGATTAAGCCAGAAAAAGTGGGAATTTTACATTGAAATCAAAAATTAACTAAGTTAATTATTGATTCATCACTATTCAGACTTCATATATGCTTTATTTTCACCGTTATTTGCGGTTAAAGTTTTTTTAATCTACTGTTAACTTTGATTGGCCTTTCAGAAACCGGGGGTTAATAATACTTATGAAAAAAATATGAAGAAAATAAGCTGTTGACTTCACATTCAGTTTTTACCTTTTGTATGAATCTTAAGAAAAATCCAGGCGTGACCCCTCGGCTACAGCTTCAGGCTTCGAGAGGCGCGCCAAGCGGTTCTTCTTGCGACGGCGCCGGCGGAGAGAACAAATATATGAAGTTGTATAGAGCCGGCCATGGGTCGCCGTTCGCGCGTCTTGTCGCACTCGGGACAGTGGTATGCGGGGAGGCGGGTGGTTGAAACAGTGATCGAGCGCACAGGACGAACCTAGTGTCGAGCGTTTTGAGCGAGCGAGCGCGTTATACATGAAGGCGCCGACGGGTGTCGTGGCAGGGCAAATCTCTTCGTAAAAACCGCCTGTAAGCGCACCAAGAAGCGCTGCCAGACGACTGAAGCTGTGGCCCTGGCGTGATAGACCTCTTAAGTGGACATAGCATATAATCATAATATTATCTTTGTTTCAGACGGCTGAAGCTAAATGTGAAGAGAAAGATGCTGACCCGGAGTCTGAAGGGAAGGAATCTAATTCTGGTGAGTCTGTTTATTGGAGTTAAAGAACTTATTAGCACCATCCATCAGCCTAGTTCGTCCACTGCTGGACATAAGCCTTTCCAGGACTTTGCCACTCCCGGCGGTCATCCTGGAAGAATTGCCCATACTCACACACGCTGGGGAGGCGGGTTGGTGAGTGCGGTGCCGGAACCCTCGCACCAGTCTGTTCTATATAAGGCCTGGCTATTAGGGATGTATATAACGCCATCCATCGGTCCCAGGCATGGTGGGCCTCCTGGTTTTTTGCCTGTGATCTGTCCTCTTACTCTCCCCCGAATTACTTCGAAGGGGTCTCCAAGTAAGATGGTGGTACCTCCACAGTCGAGCCCGGCATCAGCTCTACTACCTACCAAAACACACCTTAACATAATTTAATATATGCCTATTGCGGACGGGAGGGTGGGTTGCGGGGCCGGGCGCCAAGGGGGTCCGGAATGTTTTTCATTAATGGCTGGGGGTCGGAGGCTCGTGGCGGGGAAGAGTCTATTGTCTATTGTCAAAAATTCATTAACTAATTTACCAATCATAATATCAATAAATAAACAAACAAGTCATCAAGCTATCTCGTCGCGGTCGCTTTCTCGTAAATTTTGATTTACATACATTTATATTGTGTTTCTCGCTAATAGTTGCTTATCAGTTCGCGTCCGGTGTAGTCTGACCAACGTATGTGCCCTTTGGGTAGATTATGGACTTATATGTTATCGAATTGAATGAAACTTGAGGATAAAACATGATTATTGCAAAACGGCTCACCTCAATAGCGCAACTTTGTAGCGACTATAGATGACCCACACAACTGAAGGAACGCCCGCGGTACGAGGGGAGCGTCGGGCGACGCGGAGCTAGAAGCGACTCTGCCCCGCGCTCGCACCTCCACACCCCGCTCGACTCGTACCTCTGCGCCGCCCGACGCTCCCCTCTTACTGCGGGCGTTCCTTCTGTTGTGTGGTTTACCCATAGAAGAAGGCAGTCTGAATCTGCTGAAACTGGTCGGCTATCCCGATGAAAAAGACTTGTATGTTACCTCGTGCGTGATTTATGCATGTAGTGGAAATAACAGGAAATCCTGCGAATATTACAATCTAATACGTCCCCGTCTTCCCCGCAGAACGTAATGCAATTACAGAACGAATAGAAGTGTTTTTTTGTAGATAACATAATCCTTAATCAGATGCGGCACTAGCGGTGTACACATGCACGGTTTTATTATTAAAAACGGGCTGTAAGACTTATCTGGGTATTACGTCTGAATGGGTCAGATTGAATGGGGCGCGGCACATTCGAACGTAAACTGAACTAATTCCCTTGCGGTTTGACTCCACTTTTGTCGGTGACTGTACTTAATTATTGATATTGCATTGAAATTTTTATGACCGCCCCATTCGAACGTAGTTGATTTCAGTTTACGTTTGAATGTGCCGCGCCCCATTCAATTTGGCCCATTTAGACGTAATACCCCTTATCTTGATACGAGTATAAAGATAAAATGAAGTCATTTAAAAATCTTCAGGCCCAGAATTTGTAGATTTCCAAAATGTTGGATCTCAATCCCCAAAATGTTCAATCTCGAAACAAAAAAATAATGGCCGTGAAAATAAAAATTCATCGCCTATAACGCTTGGCTTTCTGAAAGACGCCATATAGAATAGTTAAATACAAAGTTATTTAAATTCTAAACCGTGCTATATTGACTTCGATTGCAGCGCCATCTACAGCAGAAGTGATTTTGTGGTCAGACTACACACACAGTAAAGATAATACAGGATAATAGAACAATTTGTCATTACAAAATTCACTCTAACTTTTTATGAATATGACTCAAAATTGTGTGTTAACAAGATTTTTGAGGAAATATATGAATTTATAATTTGTAATTGGGATGCAGTTTCAGTTTAGTGTTTATTTTTGTTGATGAGTGTTGCTTGCAACGGTAGTGCTTTATTTAAACAATTTATGTGTTTAATTTGAGTATTTGTGATAAGCTGATAAGTGAGAGTGTGTGGTTGAATCATACATAACAAAGAATTTTTCATAAGTAGGTCGAATAAAAAAAATACATTAGAATTGAGAACCTCCTCCTGTGTTGAAGTCGGTTAAAAAGGATTTCGAGAGCCTTAAAGTAAGTTTTGGAAACTTTTTTATAAACACAAGCGGTGGAATTTTTTCTTTAAAACCCAAAACCATTGATTGTGACCGATGCTGGGCTCAGGATAGGGCCCGAAATAATAGGTCTTTACATATGAAATTGCCGAAATTTTCTTGCATTTTTCTATGAAACAGTTATTTTTTTTTTCGAGTAACAGGCTTTGTTCCAAATTAAAAGTTGAACAACAAGTATGGTTAGTATGGTTACACCTTTATGTTACACGTTGTATATATAAATCAACAATAAAAAACCAAGAAGTCAACAAATTATTTTTATAAATTATTACTTATTTGAAAAGATAGAAAGCTATGTAACCTTGAATTTGAGGTTTATATCAAAATTGATCGCTTGAAAAACTTACTGGATGACATTATAAGTTTTATAAGACAGGAAAAAATATAAGAAACAAGTTCGGAAGATGAATTTATTTCTATCATAGTTTGTTTAATACTTTTTTGTTAAAATATAAGAAAGGCTATCATCATAAGTTGTACGTTTCAGGAACGAGTACGTGTTTTCAACTTAACCTCAGTGTTTTGTTTTCTTAGCAGGATTTTAGAAGAATGGGTGGAGTTAGGCATAATATTTATTTATTTAACTTGTTTATTTGTATTTTATTTTATTTATATAAATTTACTTTGTCGTATTTATTACATTACATTTATTAATTAGTTATTCCTATATTTTTATTTTTGCAAGTATATTAATTTATTAGATATATGAAAGCAAGCAAAACTTTTTTAATTTTTTTTCCTCGTATTATATTTTAGTTCAATCGTTTTTTTCTTTTAAAACTGACTTGTAATAATTTACCTATAATATATAAATAAATATATTTCTATTTACTTTTTTTTTAGTTTGTGTAGATATATTAATCACAAAATCTGACGCTTTGATAATATAAATCAGAAACCCGTTGACCTGAAGTTCTCTGTAACTTGAGTGAAAGGAACCGTTTGCAACGGCTGTCTATTAATTTTTTTGGAAATATTTCGACTTAAATGTTCGATTTTGTATCCCGCCACTTTTGTGGTCAGTACATCCAATCTAAGTACATAGTATAAAACATAATTAAAATATTCATTTTCAGAGTAGTGTTTTCCTGTTAACAAGAATCGCTTATCTATAAAGCACGCTGAACATTTATTATTTTAATAACCGACACAGGCGAAGTTACGTGAAAAAGGCCACTACAGAAATATATTTTATTATTATATAAAAATAAAAAAATAAATAAATTATTATATATAATAAACTATTATGAACTGCTATCTTTAAATAACCTTTAATAACTTAAGTAACTTCCTAATGGTAGAAATTTTCCATAAGGTCGGTTTTGGAAACGGGCCTCAACTGAAAATCAGCGCAGTGGCTTGCCTCTGCATTATGCTGAGTTGAGGACCTTTTCCACTACCACAGCACTTACATTATTTTTTAGTTTTAGTTGTGTTATTTTTTTTCTTTTTTAATTGTTCAATTGTATAATGTGTATTTTTTGTTTTCTTTGTCGTGTAATGCTGCGGAAATGGAATAAAGAAGTTATCTATCTATCTATCTAACTATAACTGGAGACTTCTCTATCACTACATAGTATAAAATAAAGTCGCTTCTCGCTGTCTGTCCGTTACTATGTATGCTTAGATCTTTAAAAATACGCAGTGGATTCTGATGCGGTTTTTTTTCAATAGATAGAATGATTCAAGAGGAAGGTTTATATGTATAATACATGCCCGTGCAAAGCCGGGGAGGGTCGCTAGTAAATAATACTTTCGAGTTCTGCCATAAGCTATAAGACGTGATATAATAATAACCTGTGCCTTTTGTGTTTGTGTCTTATTTTGTATACGTATTTTTGTAACTTTGCTTCTAAATTAAGTGTATTTATTTGATAACTTCATGATTGTTAACTTCAAGAACGTCCCGGTCTATTCTTTACTATCTTTAAATGTATTAAGATTTCTGTGTGGCTGTTAGTGTCCTAAAAAAAAAAAAAAAAAAATTAAAGACAATAGCTAGTTGAAATTGCTGTACGGTCACTTTCTCTAGCATAAATGTACTTATTTGATAATCGTGCAATATAACATTGATTTGTAATTTATTTTCTGCCGTATATTTAAGATTATATGATTTTCTAGCGAAATCGATCGCTTTGTATACTCTAAACATGATTAGAGTACATTACAACATAGAAAAGATCAGTTAGAAACAAATCTCAAGTATGATTTTGGGCTATGATTTGAACCTGCGAACTCTCGCTTACACTGCAAGTGTTATACCGACTGAGCAACCGAGGTTCCCAGCCTAGACCGTTGAATTGAATATGCTTTTATTTATCTAAAAACCGGCCAAGTGCGAGTCGGACTCGCGCACGAAGGTTTCCGTACGATTATCTATAAAAACGGCAAAAAAATCATGTCTGTTGTATGGGAGCCCCCTTAAATATTTATTTTATTCTATTTTTTAGTTTTTCTTGTTATAGCGGCAACAGAAATACATTATCTGTGAAAATTTCAACTGTCTAACTATCACGGTTCATGAGATACAGTCTGGTGACAGACGGACAGACAGCGGAGTCTTAGTAATAGGGTCCCGACCCTTTGGGTATGGAACCCTTAAAAATTGCACAATAATATAATACGATTACCTTGACGCCTAAAAGCGTGTATGTACCGGTGCTATAGGCGCCAAGCTCTAGTTTTTACATTAAAAAAATAAAAAGAGAATACCAAAAATAAACAAAAAGAGCATGCAACTTAACTTATAATAATAGTAGTTTATGCTACTAGGGCGAAAAGGAATAAATTACGAGGACGATTTAAAACACGAGCGTAGCGAGTGTTTTAAACGTAACCGAGTAATTTATTGCTTTTACGCCCGTGTATCATACTACGTTTTTCAATGCATAGTGTGAGGAAATGAAAACAAATAAAATCTTGTGAACTTTAAATTATAATTGGCTCAAAAGGACTGTATCCAGAGCCGTTAAACAGTGGAAAAAAAGTATAACATCTATGGTACACAGGAAAGGCTGCAGGTTAGCCAACCATTGTAAATAAATTAAAAAAAAATAATAATAATAAAGCCCTAGGGCAAAATAATCGACTTTTTGTTCGGTTTTGATGCATCAAAAGTGGGCCTTTACGAGCACATGCATTGAAAATAAATAAATGAAGGGCATGTAAGAAGGTGGGTCTGTGTGAAGAGTGAGGATGAGAATGAGAGTGTGTTTGTAGGAAGAGGGATTGTTCAACCATACGTAGTTACAGAATTCTGTGCACAGGTATGGTGGAAAAACTCAACGGTCTACTATGGGAAGACCGATCGGTGGAGCAGTTGCCGTGTAAGCAAGAGGTCGCAGGTTAAAATCCTGGCCCGAAGAATTTTTTCAAAATATTTGTCTTGAGATATGTTTCTAATTGAAATATGAAATATATTTATGTAATATAGCCTGTTTTTTTTTAATTGCTGTTATTAAGTTTTAATCTGGCTGGAATAAAGACATTTTATTATTTATTATTATTATTATTTATTTATGTAATGTAGATATAACAGATACAGGTCAGTTTTAATGTAATATAAGTAATGAAATAATCTATGTGTATAAATAATAGTTTTCTGTAATAAATAATAATATGGGGAAACACGCAGGGGAATAATAAAGGCTGAGTTTACTTACATTTAATAAAAAAAATACACTTGAATAAAATAAAAATATAGGAATAAGGAATAAATAATATTATAAATATATGCAATGCATATAATTAATTTATGCCTAACTCCGCCCATTCGATTTGTCTTGCTAAGAAGAAGGGCAAGATCATGTCTTTTTTCATAATATTAGTTAACTAAATGTAAATTTTTCAGGTCAGTTCCTTAACACTTTGCTCTTCTTTCTATCCACAGCTGTGGACTCATCCACGCTAGAGTCCTTGATGCCGTCGCTTACTATAGAGGAGACTCGGTGGCCGCGCGAGCAGCGCGTCATGCTGGCGCTACTCGAGCTGTCGCGGGCTGACTGCTCGCGTGCGCCCCTTGCAGCCCAGGTTAACGGAGATGTAAGTGTAGTGATGTATATGCTACAGTTATAACCCGTTTTAACTAGTAAAAACTAGTTTTAATGAAAGTCTTTGTTAAAACTAGTTTTGACTGGTTAAAACTAGAATTTACTTATAGAGTAATAATGATTCAAGTTAAAACTAGTTTTAACCAGGAAAAATAAGTTCTAACTAAGTCTTTCACCAAAAATTGAAAAATAGGTGCGACGACGAGCGAAGTGAGGAGGAGCGTGTTAGGTTTACATGTAAGTTCATACTGGGAGCCGAGCGAAGAGTAATAATGATTCAAGTTAAAGCTAGTTCTAACCAGGAAAAACGAGTTCTAACTAAATGAGTCTTTCACCAAAAGCGGAGCGAGGCGACTCTCAATCCTTTCAATATAATTAATTGAATAGTCACAACTATTTGTCACAAAGGCATTCAGTTAAAACTAGTTATTACTAGTTGAAACGGGTTTTAACTGAAAACGGGTTTTACCTGTAACATATACATATGTACTGTATGTAGCTAGAGTCCCTGCTGCTTCGCTCACTGTAGAGGAGATGTGCCTCTTTGGTAGTAATAATTAGTGAGGCTACCAGGCACGGATTCATGATTAAATTGGCTAGTAAACTGATTATGACGATTACAAAATTTTGAAATTATGATGGGGTGCAATCGCCCCCATTGCCGCTCTTTCTGTATCCGCGCCTGAATGCGGCAATCTAAGCCAATAAAGAGACAAAAACATGAATAAAAAGTAGTGTAATCGGAATTTCTGCCCATGTAAGTAAAATCGCTATTACAGATAACAATGAAACTATAATCTATCTCTCTCAGATAACAGAGCCGCCTCTAGAGAGTGAAGAAGAGAAAGAAGAGCTCGAAGAAGAGTTGGACCCAACGCTGCTAGACCCGAGTGTAGTGTTCGAACTGGCGACCAAAGGGGATGACGAGGCGCTACTGCTTCTGCTGAAGGTAAACTTTTACTGCTTAGGGAATAAAGACTATATTCACGTATTTGAACCAGTTTTTTTTCAAATGGCAGTCATATTTACGAGTGCAGGAGATCGTTATTTTGTTTCTTGTATTCACTTTTCGGTGAATGTGAACATCACGCATACGTCTATTTAGACCAGGGAATTGGAAACTACGCCCCGCGGGCTAACTCCGGCCCGCGAAGCGTTGAAATCCGACCCGTGACCATCAAACAAAAATCAAACGAAGTTTTCGTATTGTTAGAAATTTCGCAGCTAACTTGAAAGTTTAATTTAATTGTAATTTGCAATTTCTTCCTTATTTCAATAGTTATTTTGTAATATTGCACAATAAATTAGTGTTTCAAAAAATACATACTTATATTTTTATTTCAGTAAATAATATAGCCAAAAATGTAACAACTTGGCCCACCATATATTTCGTTAGTAAATATTGGCACGCGAAGGAAAACGTTTCCCCATCCCTGATTTAGACAAGTCAGACAAATTCGTGAACCCGTTCTGCTTCCTCCTCTCCAATCTTAATCGCAATCTTATGTCTGAAATACACTGTGCGATACTACACTGAGCGGAGGACTCCTATTTATATGTATTTCTTGGACTTATCGAAGGCGTTCGACTCTGTCTCATATGGAACAAAATGAAAAGTGAGACTAGCACTGCGCACCACCAGCGTTGATCAATTTGTTCCGGTTCTGGTATTCTCATACCAGACAAATTGTTTAAGTTGGGCAGGCGCGTTATCGCGCGTGTATGGTTTAGAGTGCGGGGTTAGACAGGGGGGGATAACTTCGCCCAAGCTTTACAACCTCTACATGAATCGGCTTATCGTTGAGCTCAGTAATACGGGAGTAGGTTGCTCAATTATTGCAGTGCATCAGGCATGTTTGCTGAGGCTTGGGATTTTTATACCATAGTACGCAACAGAATTGATGATATCAGTACATATGGGTAGTGTCCCAGGCTAATAATGTATTTTATTTATAGTTGTTTGTCGTTCAAACCTATGGCCTAATCCAATATAATAGTATATGATTTAATCGTACCGGTTCAATGATTGGAGACAGTTGCGTTGTATCAGTTATTTCGCCCTTTATCTTTGGTAGACGCTTTCTGTGAGTTGCGTTAATGGCCAAGCGTTAGTTTACTGTACGTAAAAAAAGTATTTGTGGTTTACTTCCCAAAGTTATTTGTATAGATGTTTGAATGCCTAAGGTCGACTATGTGACAATTTCAGCGCCACCCGCACCTGGTGGAAGCGTGCGACGCGACCGGCGGCTCGGCGCTGCACTGCGCGGCACGGGCGGGGCGCGCCGCCGCCGCTGCCGTGCTGCTCGCCGCCGGTGCCACGCCCGATCACGCCGACGCTGACGGGTGGAGCCCGCTGCGGGCCGCCGCTTGGGCCGGACATACTGAGGTTTGTTAATCATACCTTTTTGTTGTCGTGTGCTTTGTAGATAACCTATTGTTAGAGTTGTTCAGGCCAGCTTACAGGCATCTGACATACAAGAAATATATGTGAGTGGTTATGTGAAATGTTTCTTTTTTATGTAATTATATATTTTTTTTCTTTGTCTTTATTTTTAATTTTATTTTGTACACCGTGTTTTAGTTAATAAGGATAATATTCAAATACAATGTTTATTGTTTAATGAATTAAATAAATGAAATGAAATGAAAAGGGACCGGGGGATCTAAAAAGGCCGACTTGGGTGAATCATAAAATGATTTGAAAGTAGGATGGAGTCAGAGTTTTTTCACGAGTGCAAAAGAGACGACATTAGAACGGAATCATTATATAATTCATCCAAAGCGGCCTTTTTAGAGGACCTGAAAGACCTAAAAGAATTTGGCAAATTAGAGCTTTCTTTCAGGTATAAATTTTAAAATTCGTTTTTCTCTGGATAAAGCCCATGGTTTAATTTCTAAACGATTCTTTTAAATATTTTTTTTTCAGAGAATTTACGCCATTTCAAGATATAGTTTTCATTATTTTTGTATAAAAATTAACCATTGTATTTTAACAATGAGAAAAATTATAATTCGATATATTTCGGCCCTCTATGTCAATTGACATTCGACTGATGACGGTCCCATACCGAGGGCCGAAATATATCGAATTATATATTTTTTTATTGTTTTAATACTAATAAATAAATAAAAAGCTCATAAAAGTAAAATATAATATATTTATAACCATTGTATTTTAGTGATTTTTTAAGAATTTTCTGATATGACGTCACTTGAGAATTTTAGATATTATACTGATTGTGATGTGTGATTGCTAATGAAAAATGGTCTGTCTCGGTCTGTCTACTCATCTGTCATCCATCTGTCAAATCAGTCGGAAGCAAACTATTATAAATTTATCTTGATAGCAAAGGATACATTTATAAACAGTAAACACCCATTTCTCAAGTGACTTCACACGAAGGCAAATGGAAGTTAGCTCTTTCGTAAAAATATATTTTTTAGACTACGGTTCTAAAATAAAATTATTATATATATTATTATTAATTTGTGCAGCTTTTACTCGATTTAGTAATCGGTTTTCTCTTTGCGAACTTCCCGCCCCAAGACCCTTAGGGAAAAGGAAGCCCAGCGTCGCCGTTGGTAAAAACAGAGTTTCCTAAAAATTTTGAAACTATTGTGGTTGTGTGAATGGCAGCTTGTTTTTGTATAATGTGTAGGTTTAGTTTAGCATTCAGCATGTCACTGTATCTATGTAGACTTTTTGCCACTATGCCTGTTGCCCCTATCACTATTGGTATGACTGTGGTCGAAGTTTTCCATAATCTTGATATTTCAGTTTTAAGTAGATGATATTTACTTAATTTTTCTATTTCTTTAGTTTCAATATTGTAATCTGAAGGTACCGTTATATCTATTAAATATGTTTTGTTTTGAATTTTGTCTATTAATACAATATCCGGTCTGTTGTGGACTACTGTAACGTCGGTTTGGATGGGTATTTCCCACATAATTTTTGCCGTCTCATTTTCAATAACTTGAGGTTGTGTCAGGTGGTGTTGCCACCATAATTGTGGAACTTCAAATTTGTATTTCTTACTTAGTGCCCAGTGTATGTATTGAACAATATTGTTGTGTCTTTTTGTGTAATAAGTGCCGGCTAGTTTTTCACATCCCGAAATAACGTGATTTATGGTCTCGTCTTTCGACAAACAAAGTCGGCATTTACCATCTACCGGTTTTTTCTGTATATCCCTTTCATGTTGTTTGGTAATTACAGCTTGGTCTTGGATTGCAAAAATAGATGACTCAAAAGAAGGTGAGATTTGTTGGGTTTTAAGCCACTTAAAAGAAAACGCTCTGTCAATACTAGATTTTTCTAGAACCTTTAAAGCTATCTGACCATGTAGTGGTTTAGCTTTCCAAGACTCTATGTGTTTCTTAATAACTGCATTTTTTATTTCTTTATCTGTGTATGTATTTGTTGCTATGAGCCCTATTTTTGACAAGTTTTCATCTGCTTCTTTATATATTGAATATTTTGCTCTATTTTTATCATGTTGTATTATAATTTTCATGAGGTGGTCATTTTCTTTGTTAAATTGTAAGTATTGTTTAAATTTAATCATTTGCGTTTTGTATAATCTTTCTATATTAATTAATCCTCTTCCTCCTTCTTCTACTGGGATATACAGTCTGTCTACGTCTGCTTTCTGTTGGTGTATTTTGTTCATAGCAAATATTTTTCTAGTTTTCGTATCAATTTTTTTCAGATCTGTTTCTTTATAGTTAATTATTCCAAATGAGTAAAGAACAACCGGGATAGCATATGCATTAATAGCACAAATAAGGTTTCTCGCCGTGAGATGTGTTTTAACCAATAATTTTAATCTGCGAAAGTATTCTTTTTCAGCTCGTTGTCTAATTTCGTTGTGTTCAATTTTTCCAGATTCATGAATTCCCAAGTACTTATATTTTTGGTTTGTTGTTAGGTGTTTAAAAGTTTCTCCACTAAGAAGTACGTGTCCTTCTCCATCATGATCTTGCATCTGTCCTGATATAAGATGTAGTGTGTTGCATTTTTTCAGGCCAAAGTTCATCCCTATGTCATCAGTGAATATTTCTGTACTGTCGAGTAGTACCCTTAAGTTATTTTTGTTATTTGCGTAGATTTTAAGATCATCCATATAAAGTAAGTGGTTAACATATAAACTGTCCTTTAGTTTGTAGCCCTTATTTTCATATTTAGCAAGAAGTTGAGATAATGGGTTAATTGCGAGGCAAAACAGAAGTGGCGAGAGTGAATCTCCTTGGAAGATACCACGTCGAACGTAGATCGGCTCAGTAGTAACAGATTCCTTCGTGCTACGTGCTGTCATAATTACTCGCCATGTAGGCATGGTTTTTTCTAAAAACTGTTTGACAGTTCGTGAGCATTTGTAGATATCTAACACTTTCAGTAGCCATTCATGCGATACGCTGTCAAAAGCTTTCTGGTAATCTATCCAAGCCATGCTGAGATTCTTTTGAGAGTTATGAGCATCTTCCAGTATAGCTTTATTTACCATAAGGTGATCTTTACAGCCTCTAGCATTTCGTCGACATCCTCTTTGTTCTGGTGCCATAATATTGTTATCAGTACAATGCTTGTAGATTTCATTGTTAATGACTGACGTTAACAATTTGTACATGCTTGGTAAGCATGCGATCGGACGCCAGTTTTTTGGGTCTTCGGTGTTTTCGTCTTTTGGAATGAGCATAACTCGTCCAGTTGTAAACCATTCTTCCATAGGTTCGGAGCCATCAAGGATTCTGCTGTATAATTTAGCTAGAAATTTGTGTGTGCTGATAAAATATTTAAGATAATAATTTTGTATTTTATCATTTCCTGGTGATTTCCAATTTTTTAGTTTTCTAATAGCAAATTTAATTTGATCCACGTTTATGTCTTCAAAGTTTTGTTCTTGTATATGGTCGTTCAATTGCTCGATTTGTTTAATCCACTTTGCTTGCTTATTATATGATTCCGGCTGAGATAGTATATTTTTCCAGAATTCTTCAATTACATTTTTGTTAGGAATGATAGTTGGAGTCTTTAATGTTCCAGAGAGATCCGAGTAGAATCTGTGTTGGTTATTTTGAAACTCCCGATTTTGTGATTTCACTTTGCTTATTCTGTCATATCTTTGTATTCTACCAGCTAGGGCTTTAACTTTTTGTTTCAGTTCTTCCACCGTGTTAACGTGGTCCTGTTTGTTTAAAATTTTGTATTTATTGTAAATTCTTTCCTTGATATGTATCATCTTCCTTGATGTAATCCCTCTTCCTATCTCTCTTAGGTGGCCTAACTCTTTTCTAAAGTTTTCAATCTTTCGTTTTATTCTGTTTTTCCATGGTGGGTCGGTTTTTGATTTTATTGTGTTATTTGGTGTGTAAGGTTTTTGCTCGTTATGTATTACAAGTGTTTTGGCTGCAGCGTAAATAACATTATTTATATCTCGGAGCGATGACGTTGTTGTTAATACATTTGGTAAGAAATTATTAATTTTCTGTAGGTTTTCAAAGAATTGTTTATTAAATCTTACTTTAGGTAGGAATTTTCTTTTATCTATGTCTGTTTCTTTGGTTTCAGTCAAAATTTCCAAATAATCCAGTATGAGTGGGTCCTGATCTTCGTTAACCGTATTGTTAATGTAGTCCGGTATGGTATTTGGTTGTGTTATATTTATATTGCCACCTTGAGGTCTTTCCATTGGTCGTGTTTCTTCTTCTTGTTCATGAGGGTGGATAATTCTTTTGTCTTGATTTGCATTGCCTGTATTGTTGTCTAGTATTGTTTGTATGGATGGGAAGTCTGGTTGTATGGTTGTGATATTTATTAGGTTTGATGTTTCAGTTATGTCTAAGTTTGATATTAGAGATTGCTCCGCTTTGTATTGTATTTGGTTCAATAGTTCTAATGATATTATTTTACGATTAACTATGCTTCGTGCTTGATTTGATAGTGTATTACCATTAAATTTAGAAATTTTAGGGTTGTGCGGGTTTCTTTCTTTAAATATTGTATATAACCTTTCAATATATCCAACTCCTTGGGCTTTTGCTTTAAAATAGCAGAACATAAGTTCGTGTGTCTCTTCTTGTGTCCAGTTTCTTCTTCTATCATCATTGGTAGTATATTTTGTAGTGTCATCTGCCAGAACAGCTGAGATATTTTGGGTGTCAGGTATTTCAGCTCTAGTATTGTGGTTTTTTTCAGAATTTATGCAAAGGTTATCCAGTGTTGTTTCTGTTGATTGTGTAGCTGGGTGAGTCCTTCTATTTGTTAAATTCTGATTATCCGTTATAACTGGTGTTGGTTGTTCATGTTCAGCTTGGCGTTGTATTTTTTTGAGTGTATCAGGGGCTATTACTTTTCTCTTTATTATACTCCTCGCTTGATTTGATAGTGTGTTACCAGAGAAAATGTGAATTTTGGGGTTTCCTGGGTTTCTTTCTTTAAAAAAGTTAAGAAATCTTTCGATGTAGCCTTTTCCCTGCGATTTTGCTTTAAAAAAGCAAAACATAAGTTCATGTAACTCTTCTTGTGACCACTTTCTTCTTCTATCGTTTTGTGTTTCTGTGGTCTCACTTGACGTACCGGTGGAGCGTGTGGGACTATCCCTTCTCCGCAAAGTATCGTCAGTAATAAGATGTTGTTCTTGTTGTTCGGCTGTAGTTTTTTCAGGTTGCCCGACTCCCGCCCGCCTGTTCAACAGGGAGTCACTGACAGTTCGCATGCTGAAACGTCCAGTGTCAGCTCCAGACGTGCCCCGGCGATCACCCCCGGGCAGCGGACTCTTCAATTGTCTTTTTATGTTGAAGGATTTGTTAAAACTATATTGATCATTAGAATAATGTTATTTTGTTTTCCAATGTCCGTCCCTCACATGGTTTAAGATGGAATTCCCGGACGTGGAGCTATCTTAACAAATTATTAATTTTATCAATATTTCTTGAAAGGAATTTCATTTCAATAATACAGTTAATATGATTTAAACCTGTGAAGTTTTTGGTTTCTCTCGAGATAAATGGGTTTTTAGAATAAGGTGGGGCACTAGCTATAAAGAGTTTCGCACAAATGAACTATACTTCGTTGGTAGTCAACGGCTGCAGGCACATGCCGAGCCACTGAAGGTGCTGTATTGTAAATCTTGTACCGCACTGATTCGTCCCAACCGACATGTTCAAAGTTGTCGCAATACGCCGTTGTCGCAAATTATTGCTTTTTTGTGCCTCTTCTTTTAGTTTGCGCTCGAGAAACAATAAATATAAATTTTGTAGAAAAAATTTTGTGTTGACACTTTGACAGTTTTTTTTTTTTTTTTTTTATATTATATATATATATTATATTATAATAATAATTTTATATATATATAATATTATTATATTATATATATATAAAATTATTATTATATTATTATATATAATAAATATTAAGTTCTAAAATACGGCTTATTAAACCTAAATCTCGAAATGGTTTTCTAATTAACACACATTAACAAAATTTAATCTAAGTGATTTGTATCCTTTCAGATCCCTTTTCGCGTGACTATTCACATAATTTTTCGTATGACGTCATTGAAGGTCAAATTAAAGACGTCGCTTTTTCAATTAATAAACGATATGCACGCTTGTTTTAAAATATGTGTTAAAAAAACGGTTAACGAAAGCTGTTCCTCGAAACGGTTTTCGAATCATAAATATTGGCGATAAAAAGAAGAGGCCAATGGTTTTTAAAGTCAACAAACGTGAATATTTCCAATTATTATTAGAGTGAATGTTTACACTGTTGATTGTTAGCACTTGGTGGAACTTGGAATACATAATGAACAGAAAATCACTTGTACTATCCCACAAATTTAAATAAATTAATTTGTGGGATAGTACAAGTGATTTTCTGTTCATTATATTATTAGAGTGCATTAACAACTAGGAATCAATCAGAAATAAATTTAAAAGCCCAAATATTTTTGAAAAAGTTCCTCGTGCCAGGATTTGAACCTGCGACCTCCTGCTTACATGATAGGCCGACTGCGCTACCGAGGTTCGTATCTGGAACGACGAAGTTTTCCACCATATCTGTACACCGAATTTTTGCAACTACTTGATATACCAGCTTGTAATGCACATACTGAACGCTCACGAGGGGGTTCTGTGATAAAAAAAATTACAAAAATATTTGTGCTTTTAAATTTGTTTCTGATTGATTCCTAGTTTGTAATGCACTCTAATAATAATTAGAGTATTCAAAGCGATGGATTTCGCAATAAAAACATATAATCGTGAATAATTCCAATTGCAGGTGGTCGATGTACTTCTGGAGTACGGGTGTCAAGTGGACTGCGTCGATTCAGACAACAGAACTGCGCTCAGGTTAATAAATACTTACTTAAGATCTTCTCCATGTATATGTCGTCGTATGATGCCGAAAATAGCTTTTTCGCAAAAAACGACGCGAAATACCTCCCAGGCAACCTTTGGGTGGAATGAAAAAGATTTTAGAAATTAAACTTCCTTTACGTTAATGTTAAAAAAATAAGCAGAGTGCTAATTTTAACTAAAACGTAATAATAATTAACATAATATTCTAATATATATTTTATATTAAAAAAAAAACTTTATATTTTTTGATTAGTGAGTAAGGCCGTCATTAGTCGAATGATGATTCGACTGATGACAGACTCACTGATGAGGTCGAAAAATATCGAAATATATAATGTTTATTTTTTTAATTATTATCTAATATCTAAAACTATAAGAAAAATGGTAATATAGCTAAAATTATATTAATTCATATTATATTGTTTAACATAGACTTACTAAAAAAAACTACAAAAGCATAAAAAAACTAAAATTAATAGAATAAACTTAAATATATAAATACATAAACATACTTAAATAATTATATATCTTAAATTTTCACCAAAAATTTCATTAGTTTTCTAAGTTTACGCACTCTTATAAACGCAGTTATTTAACCACAGAGCGTGGTCCCGACCGATCACATCGAGTAATTGTGTTTTGTTCTACTGACGCTATCAGAGGTCAACGACCAGCGAAGGTTTCCACGAGATTAATGTATTTTAAGTTTAACAAATCGTCTTATTGTGTGGTACTGGTAAAGTGCTTTTAAATAATAGCAGCAACTTTATAAAGCACTTAATAAAGTTGCTGCTATTATTTGAAAGCTCTGTATGAGTCATACTAACAAACCCTTAAAGGAGTCTTGCCTTTGCTTTAACACACTGTATAATGTGGCATAGTACGAAAAGGTTTCGAAACCCTGCTTCTTTTTTCTAATGTTATTTGGAATGGTGTATAGTTGCAGTCCACACACCCAAACACCTCTGACACTTTAATGTATTATCATAAAATAACCATTTACAGAAGGTTTACTCCGCATAACTAGCGAAAACAAGCGCACGCACACATAGACGCGTACGTACGACGATCTCGGATGAAATCGGTCGAACGCCAATACGAAATTCTGCCGAGATCATAGATTTCTTAAATGAAACTCGGTGCTCTACTGGCGATTTTCTCTTCTTTCTCCATCAAATCTCAAGTTCAGGGTTCACGGCCGAATATATCCAATATCACTATAGTGATAGATTTGTAAGTTGCATAATAGACTCACTGAACCTTAGATCTGAATATTATAAAAATACTCATAGTAGTAATCCCAACTGTTTTACACATCATCCAATATTGTAATTATTTTTTCAATGCATGTGCTCGTAAAGGCCCACTTTTTATCCATCAAAACCGAACAGAAAGTCGATTATTTTGCCCTAGGGCTTTATTATTATTATTTTTTTTTTAATTTATTTACAATGGTTGGCTAACCTGTCATACCATAAATGTCATACTTTTTTTTCCACTGTTTAACGGCTTTGGCTACAGTCCTTTTGAGCCAATTACAATTTAAAGTTCAAAAAATTATATTTGTTTTATTTCCTCACACTATGCATTGAAAAACGTAGTATGATACACGGGCGTAAGAGCAATAAATTACTCGGTTACGTTTACGTCCTCGTAATTTATTCCTTTGCGCCCTTGTATCATAAACTACTATTAAGCCGAATTAATCTTAAGATTTATGGCTTATAAAATAAATAAGATAAAAAAAAATCATACGTACGCGTCTATGCATGTGTGCGTCTGTTTTCGCTCCGTCGTCGTCGAGTCGGCCTTCTGGTTGTATCTATTTTGTGGTATTATTTACAGAGCGGCGGCCTGGTCCGGTCACGAAGCCGTGGTTGCCCGTCTACTGATCGCCGGCGCGTCTCCCGACCGCCCCGACGCTGAAGGACGCACGCCCTTGATAGCAGCCGCTTACATGGGGCACGCGGAGATAGTGCGTGCGTTGTTAGACGCGGGCGCCGAGACTGACCATGCGGACGAGGACGGTGAGTGAGGTCCGACCGAGACTGATTTTTGGTCTCGGCCGAGACCGAGACAAAATTCAAAAAAAAAATTAATTCAAAATTCAAAAAGTTTATTTTGCAAAGTAGGTATATATAATACACGTTTCACAAGTCAAATTTTAATCTTATAAAAATAAATGTAATCAAATAATAAATGTACATAAACTAGATTAAATGTTTATTTAATTTATGTAGCAATATATATACGATTAAAATTATAGGTAAAATGTGATTATACAAGGTGAAATCCAATCAACCGCCCGAACCCATATCGGAGACCCGGCCAGGGACCAGGAACAAGGTTCAATGACCACCAACCGACAAAACAAAGTATTAAAAAAACCGGCCACAAAAGAAACATTGTAATTTTTACAAAGTTCTTAGATATATCATGTACATAGGCGGGCTTATCTCTAAAAAGAGATTTCTTCCAGCAAACCCGGATTGATATAGAGAAGTCATGATAAAAAGTACACATACATACGTGTACACTAAAATATATTAATTAAATATACTTCCACCCTTTGATTATAAATAACTACAATATACCTACATAAATAATAATGAAGTAACTATTTAAACAATAAACATATTTAATTATATACATAATATTTACAATAAATAGGATAAAAATAGATAAAATAAATATTGTGCTATCTAGAGATACTCATGGTGTGTAGGACAGTCCCTGATGTTATGGGGAAGCGAATTCCATAATCTTATGGCCACGACGGTGAAAGACTGGCCGAATGCACACGATTTGTGCACAGAAGTTTTAAGACCGTACCATAATCTATAGAAACGGCAAAAAAAACATGTCTGTTGTATGAGAGCCCCCTTAAATATTTATTTTATTCTGTTTTTTAGTATTTGTTGTCATAGCGGCAACAGAAATACATCATCTGTGAAAATTTCAACTGTCTAAATAAATAAATAAATAAAAATATGTTTATTTGCAACCAAAAAGATAATATGTATACAAAAATATTTTATGCACTATTTCTATATTATTTGACAAGTGTGTCTTTTGTAAACTCTAATCCCCACATTAGGATTCCCTGGGTTGTGGGAAATTAGTCTAACTATCACAGTTCATGAGATACAGCCTAGTGACAGACGGACAGCGGAGTCTTAGTAATAGGGTCCTGTTGCTTACTCTTTGGGTACGGAACCATAAAAAAGAAGAGGCCAGTTCTCGGTAACAAATCTAAGATCCCCTCAAAGAGATATGTTCAAATTCAAATTCAAATTTCAAATTCAATTCAAATTCAAATTTATTTATTAACAGGACAAAAACAAAGATTGGTGTTCTCTAGTCCCCACAGTAGGATTCCCTGGGTGGTGGGGACTAAAATGTCGTGATGATGTGTATGTTATAAAGCCCAAGTTTTGTCCCCAGGCCGCACCGCATTGGCCGTGGCGTCTCTCTGCGCGGGCGGAGCCGCGTGCGCAGCTATACTCATCGAGCGAGGCGCGGACGTGTCCCAACCGGACAGAGAGAAAGCGACCCCGCTACTGGTGGCCGCGTTTGAGGGACACACGTGAGTATGGACAGCGTTTTGTTAGTGTGTACGCATAAAATAACCACTCACAGAAGGTTCACTCCGTATAACTAGGGAAAACATCCGCACGCACACACAGACGCGTACGTACGACAATCTCGGATGAAGTCGGTCGAATGCCAATACGAAATTCTGCCGAGATCGGATTCACGGCCGAATATAGTGATAGTGAACTCTTTATCTCCGAATCTGGTACACCGAAAAATATTAAAAAAATGTCGATTGTACCTAGATCATAACTGGCAAATTACAGGAAAACTAATAGCGATTAAAAAAATGTCGATTGTACCTAGATCATAACTGGCAAATTACAGGAAAACTAATAGCGATTAAAAAAATGTCGATTGTACCTAGATCACAACTGGCAAATTACAGGAAAACTAATAGCGATTAAAAAAATGTCGATTGTACCTAGATCATAACTGGCAAATTACAGGAAAACTAATAGCGATTAAAAAAATGTCGATTGTACCTAGATCATAACTGGCAAATTACAGGAAAACTAATAGCGATTAAAAAAATGTCGATTGTACCCAGATCATAACTGGCAAATTACAGGAAAACTAATAGCGATTAAAAAAATGTCGATTGTACCTAGATCATAACTGGCAAATTACAGGAAAACTAATAGCGATTAAAAAAATGTCGATTGTACCTAGATCACAACTGGCAAATTACAGGAAAACTAATAGCGATTAAAAAAATGTCGATTGTACCTAGATCATAACTGGCAAATTACAGGAAAACTAATAGCGATTAAAAAAATGTCGATTGTACCTAGATCACAACTGGCAAATTACAGGAAAACTAATAGCGATTAAAAAAATGTCGATTGTACCTAGATCATAACTGGCAAATTACAGGAAAACTAATAGCGATTAAAAAAATGTCGATTGTACCTAGATCATAACTGGCAAATTACAGGAAAACTAATAGCGATTAAAAAATGTCGATTGTACCTAGATCATAACTGGCAAATTACAGGAAAACTAATAGCGATTAAAAAAATGTCGATTGTACCTAGATCATAACTGGCAAATTACAGGAAAACTAACAGCGATTAAAAAAAAGTCGAGCACAAAAATAAAAACAATATTTATAAAAATACAATATGGGTATCGAATTGTAAGTATTAAGAATCTGATTGTAAAAATATATAGTTTGGCTATATTTAATTGCATCTATTTCGAAAAATCCTTGAAAAACCATAAAAAAATTTATGCCCCCCCCCCCTTTATCTCCAAAACTGGTGTACAGAAAAATATGACAAAAATCATGGTAATATGTGTTTACGTAAAGATTACAGGAAATATATAACGATTGAGAAATTAATGAAAAAATTGACTAAATTAAATTTATCATCCACAATACGGAACCCTAGGTATGCGAGTCTGACTCGCACTTGACCGGTTTTTTTGTATTTATTTTACTAAAAGTATTCCGCATTCCAGTGAAATCTGCGAGCTCCTGCTAGAGGCCGAGGCCGACATAGAGGCGTGTGACGTGGCGGGCCGTACGGCGCTGTGGGCCGCGGCGTCCGCAGGCCATGCGGCGACCGTGCGGCTGCTTCTATTCTGGGGTGCCACCGTCGACAATATGGACGCCGAGGGACGAACTGTGCTCAGCACTGCCGCTGCTCAAGGTAATTTTTTAGGGTTCCGTACCCAAAGGGTAAGCTTGCTGAGCACGTTTGTAGACAGGTGGGGCTCTCCGATTCTACGCCACTGGATTCGATTGTATGTCCATGTGTAGTGGGGCCTCGAATCATGCTTCTATACATGTAAGCTGTATTAGCATAAGTTACTAACAATAGCATAAGTTGTTTTATTACTAACATTTGTAGTTTTACGCAATTATAATAATTAAAAAATGATAAACTTTATATTTTTTCGATATATTTCGGCCTCATCAGTGAGGCCGTCATCAGTCGAGTGTTTTCTGTTTGAAATTATTATAATTGCTTAAAACTACAAATAAAAAGCTAATATAGCTAAAATTATATTTATTCATATTTATTACTAACATGTTTTATATGGATCTTTGATCTGAAATAAATAAATTTGATTTTGATTTTTTGTAAGGGTCGGGACCCTATTTCTAAGACTCCACTGTCTGTCCGTCTGTCCGTCTGTCACCAGGCTGTATCTCATGAACCGTAATACTAAGACAGTTGACATTTTCACAGATGATGTATTTCTGTTGCCGCTATAACAACAAATATTAAAAAACAGAATAAAATAAATATTTTTATACTACACCTGCTCGGAAAGTACCTTCTTTCTTTGTTGAAAACGATGCAGAAAATACGTCATTACTGTCATACAAATATGCGGGCGGCAAAAGTGTATGCAAATCCATTGTTAACGTGCTTTTTTTTTTTTAAATAACATAAAGAATGAGCAAGTGGCCAAGTGGCCAGTATTATTTTGCGAACTCGTACATAAAACTCGAAAAATGATACTGGCCACTTGCTTTTCCTGCACATAATAAAAAATAAGAAGGAAATAAAAGGTTGGAAAAAAGGCGCGAAGACGTGATGGCGTCGTTTTTTTGTTTTATTGAAAAAATATTGCATTTTGGGTGTTTTGATCAACAATAGTGATAGGATATTGTGAATTAAAATCGCCGTAACCTGTGTAGTGTTTTGTTCAATGGAACAAAAGTGCGGGCTGTGTCTTTTCGTGTGTTTTTTCTAACCCTGTTGTATTTGCGTTATAAGGCTATCATTATAGCGGAAACGACAGGACAGTGACTTAGACAGGATAGACCTTTCAGATGATCCTCAACAGAAGAGGATAGTGCATATAAACATAAAAAACTATGACGTCAAACATGGCTGTATGGGCTAAGATCCCTTTGCCTTTCCACTTAGTGGGAAAATGAAAAAAAAAAAAGGAAATAAAAAGTGACAATCGCACGCGAGTCAGTCGGTTTCTTTTATTGTATCTTGATTAAAAGTAAAATGATACTATTTCCTCGCAGGTGCAGTATAAAGCACTATGTATCACTCGGGAGAAAGTGCGATTCCCAACTCGTGTGTATTGAGGCCCTTCGCTTCGCCCCGGGCCTCAAACTACACCCTCGTTGGTAATCTTCCCCTTTCTTCCCTCGGTGAACAATGTACTAAAGAAGGCTCCCACACAACAGAATTGATTTTTTTGCCGTTTTTATAGATAATGGTACGGAACCCTTCGTGCGCGAGTCCGACCTGCACTTGGCCGGTTTTTTTAAACATTGTAAATGGTTAAATAATATTAGTTGGCGAAACTCAAAACATAGGTAGTACTAGTCTATATGAATAACTGTTTGTATGGGAGCTAAGCGAAATTCGCAACTTTTTTTCACTTCCTCCCATACACATTGCCCCGATCAGCTGACTGGTCCAGTATGGAAAGGTGAAAACAAATTTTATGAATTTTGCACAATCCTAATAGAAAAAGTTGTTAATATGGACATAAATAAATAAATAAAAATATTTTTATTAAACAGAACACAACACAAAATGTTCTACATATCTTTAAAATTTCGCCAACTAATTTAATTTAACCTTATATACAAGGTGAATTTGTGAACATCGTCCAAATTCATACTTGAGCCTTGGTAAGTGATCAGCATTATGAACCAATAATGATTTTTGTAAAATTCATAAAAAGTTAAATTTCGACTCCCCATAGTGATTCACTCAGGACTGGGAGTGAATTACTATGGGAAATCAAAATTGCATTATACGAATTTCACAAAAATTGTTATTGATTCATGATGCTGATCACTCACTCCAGTATGAGTTTGGACGATGATCAAAAAGTCACTTTGTATTTATAATATTAATTTTGTTATTAATAAGTTAAAACTAAATAATCAAAATAATTCTAAAACTACGTTATCCTCAAATATAAAATAAATGAAAAATTTTACAAATAAAATGTTGTATTGTTTATTAGGTTTTTCATCAAAACATAATGCAACCGACCTATTTCATTTTTTTTTTTCAAAATGTGATTAGTTTTTTCTAGATAAGACTACTTTTAAATACTATTTGACAGTTAAAAACTTTTGTGAAACCCTATAATTGGTCTTAGTTTGTATACTTACAAGTTTACCACTATTATTTAAAATCACGATGTTTCTTATTATATAAGCTTATTGTAATTGACTGTTGGGTTTCCGAATAAAAATAATTTAAATATATAAATTATTTATTACTAACTCTAAATGATGAAAAAGTAATCTTAAAGCAAATGGAATAAGGTACGAATTTCCCTTACGTATTTATTACTAACTCTAAATGATGAAAAAGTAATCTTAAAGCAAACGGAATAAGGTACGAATTTCCCTTACGTATTTATTACTAACTCTAAATGATGAAAAAGTAATCTTAAAGCAAATGGAATAAGGTACGAATTTCCCTTACGTATTTATTACTAACTCTAAATGATGAAAAAGTAATCTTAAAGCAAATGGAATAAGGTACGAATTTCCCTTACATTCTCCAGGTAACGTGGAAGTGGTGAGGCAGCTGCTAGACCGAGGTCTGGACGAACATCACAGAGACAACTCTGGCTGGACGCCGCTGCATTACGCCGCTTTCGAGGGTACGTACGAAGGGCCATCACTAGAGTTTGCTTTGACGTCTGTAAACAAAATAAATCATCTCTCACTTTGACGTCTGTCAAAAATCTGTATAACAAAAAAATCATCTTTCACTTTAACGTCTGTCAAAAATCTGTATAATAAATAAATCAGTGGCGTGCAGTCCATACAGACAAAAAGACATTGTCTACCCTGACAAATACACATCATTTACGCATTTTTACGCATATCGTAAAAAAAAAAGTGTAGCCACACCGACCGCCATCTATTGTCATTAGCGGGAACTGCGAGTCTCAGTTCACAGCTGCGATTCGCTCGCTCACTCGAGCCATAGATAAAGTATCTATGCTCGAGCATTCCGAAATAGAATTACATCGCTAAAATCGATTACGAAAGACTATGAAGTGAATGGCTTATGATTCGTTGTAATTCAATTTCGGACCAGCCATCGCGGAATCGTGGCTACCGGCCAGTACCGGCTTATATGTGTGGGTCATTATTCCAACAGTATCTTTGTTGTGTGCGTTACTGTAAGTACATGGCACACAAATGCAAAAGCTTTTGCTTGTTTGCGTGCGAGATGTATGCGAAAAATCTGCAAAAAGCCGACGGCTTTTTAGTTTTACGACATTCACCGAAAATTACCGAAGTCTTACGAAGCCGCCTTAGCAGCTGAGCCGGCGCCATCCATTATTGTTTATTGTTTTTCGTTCGTTCGTTACGCAAATTGATGACAAGCAGTATAAATAAAATAAAATTGGGTCTAAAAATTGCAAAAAATGGCTACTGTAACTACTGTGAAAGTTGTGCTGGGAATGTGTGTGTGCAAAAATTAAGAAATGGTACGTTTTCAAAACTGTGTGTTGCTGAAAAAAAATGAAGTAAGTAATCGAGAAAAGCCGCTTCGTACCGGATTCAAATAAAAGGTAAAGCAACTAGAAAATTCAATCCAAAACAATATGAAACATTTAACTGGCTGACAGGTTGTAAACATACTAATCGACTGTTTTGTTTCTCCTGCTTGTTATGTTCAAATAACCAAACTGTTTGGAACGATGCCGGTTACAAATGCGCATAAAAATACATATACAGCTTAGCTATATTTACTTGCCTCTATTTTGGGAAATCCTCGAAAAACTACAAAAAAAAAATTGATGTCCCTCAACTTATCTCTAAAATTGGTTGATCGAAAAATAAAAAAAAAAACATGGTAATATGTGCTTACGTAAAGATTACAGGAATAATATAGCAGTTTAGAAATTCACGAAAACAAAATTACATTTTTCATCCACGATACGGAACCTTAGGTACGCGAGTCTGACTCGCACTTGACCGGTTTTTATGTCTACCCTGTGTAAAAACTCTGTCCACGCCACTGAAATAAATCATCTCTCACTTTAACGTCTGTCAAACAATCCGTGTAATAAATAAATCATCTTTCACTTTAACGTCTGTCAAAAATCTGTATAATAAATAAATCATCTTTCACTTTAACGTCTGTCAAAAATCTGTATATTAAATAAATCATCTTTCACTTTAACGTCTGTCAAAAATCTGTATAATAAATAAATCAATTTTCACTTTAACGTCTGTCAAAATCCGTATAATAAATAAATCATCTTTCACTTTAACGCCTGTCAAAAATCTGTATAATAAATAAATCATCTTTCACTTTAACGTCTGTCAAAAATCTGTATAATAAATAAATCATCTTTCACTTTAACGTCTGTCAAAAATCTGTATAATAAATAAATCATCTTTCACTTTAACGTCTGTCAAAATCCGGCAAAGTAGACCGTTTGGACAAGTGGACCTAACGGGAAAGTAGATCGATCGCTCCGGAGGGGTTCTACCAAGCGTAGACTACGACTTAAACACCTCTGACACCCCCTGGGTGATTCATGTCGTGACGATAATGTTGGCTCTTTCGTAGTATAATAGTAGAGAACCCCTTTACGAAGCGTTCTCGCACTAGACTTGTGTATTTTCTTCTTCTCTTGTTTCTGTTCTTATACACAGTCTCGAGTTGCTGTATTATGGATACTGTATGTTCCCAGGTCACGTGGAAGTCAGCGAGGCGCTGCTAGAGGCCGGAGCGAAGGTCGACGAAGCGGACAACGACGGCAAAGGGCCGCTGATGTTGGCGGCGCAAGAGGGACATACGAGGCTAGTAGAGATATTGCTGGACAACTGGGCCGCGCCCGCGGATCAACATGCGCATGACGGGAAAACTGCTCTCAGGTACGTCGTGTACAAGTGTACCAAGTGGACAACGACGGTAACGTGCTGTGATAGTAGTTTATGCTACAAGGGCGCAAAGGAATAAATCACGAGGACGATTTAAAACACGAGCGTAGCGATTGTTTTAAACGTAACCGAGTAATTTATTGCTCTGACGCCCGTGTATCATACTACGTTTTTCAATGCATAGTGTGAGGAAATAAAACAAATATAATTTTGTGAACTTTAAATTATAATTGGCTTAAAAGGACTGTATCCAGAGCCGTTAAACAGTGGAAAAAAAAAGTATGACATTTATGGTACACAGGAAAGGCTGCAGGTTAGCCAACCATTGTAAATAAATTAAAAATAATAATAATAATAAAGCCCCAGGGCAAAATAATCGACTTTCTGTTCGGTTTTGATGCATAAAAAGTGGGCCTTTACGAGCACATGCATTCAAAAAAAAAAAAAAATATATATATATATACAAGGTGACTTTTTGATCATCGTCCAAATTCATACTGGTGGCTTGGTAAGTGATCAGTATCATGGATCAATAAAAATTTTTGTAAAATACGTAAAATGAAATTTCAACTCCCCATAGTGATTCACTCGGAACTGGAAGTGAATTTCTATGGGAAGCCGAAATTTAATTTTACAAATTTCACAAAAATTGTTATTGATCCAAGATACTGATCACTTATCAAGCCTCCAGTGTGAATTTGGACGATTATCAAAAAGTCACCTTGTATATACCATAATGGCGTGTACAGTGCAGATCACAAGCTTACATTAGCCCCTATAGATAGTGAAGGATATAAGATAGGTATAAAGTCCAATGTGTATAGTGTATAGTTTGACTTACCCCAGCTCCCAATTAAGTTGTATTCCTAATAGGAATTTCCTATATTGGTGTTTGGTGAAAAGTAATGGCCCGAACAGTCGATATACAAGGTGACTTTTTGATCATCGTCCAAATTCATACTAGAGGCTTGGTAAGTGATCAGCGTCATGAATCGATAACAATTTTTGTGAAATTCGTACAATGAAATTTCAACTTCCCATAGTAATTCACTCCCAGTCCTGAGTGAATCACTGTGGGGAGTCGAAATTTTATCTTATGAATTTTAATAAAATCGTTATTGGTTCATGATGCTGATCACTTACCAAGGCTCCAGTATTAATTTGGACGATGTTCACAAATTCACCTTGTATATCTGGATCTTTATTTCACATCGTGATTAGATGCATAATCTATAAATGAATTACATTTAATTCGTTATAAATTAATATAATAAAAATTTAAATAAATATAAAATTATTAGGTGGCATTTTCATTTCATTAAAAGTTATTTAAAGATTATGATTTTTTTATAAACTTGTCTATTTATTAAATAAAATATATATCTTAGCTTTTTATTTTATTTTTTTTGTATTAATAACTGTACTAAATGATGAATTAAGCTTGAAAAAATCATTATACAACGTGTAACAGAAAGGTGTAACCATATTTGAAGAGCTTATTCAGTCAATGGTATAGAACAACTTTTACTATGGAACAAACATTGTATCTCGAAAAAAAAAAAACAACTGTTTCATAGAAAAATGCAATGCTGCTCGGCCGAAATGTATTTAGGAGCATTTTTTTTTTTGCTGAACTGAATAAGCTCTTCAAATATGGTTACACCTTTCTGTTACACGTTGTATATATTTATTTATTCACATATTAAATATAAGAAACAGATGGATATAATAATCTTCCTTTGTTTGTCAGGTTGGCAGCGCTGGAAGGCCACTTCGACACGGTGCGTACTCTGTACGAGCGAGGCGCCGATGTCGACGCTATTGACGCGGACAGGAGGAGTACCCTCTACGTACTGGCGCTAGACAACCGGTGCGTACACTTTATGTTCGTTATGTTGGTACTTACTACCATAGACTAACCCCCGGTTTCTGAAAGGCCAATCAAAGTTAACAGTAGATTAAAAAAACTTTAACCGCAAATAACGGTGAAAATAAAGCATATATGAAGTCTGAATAGTGATGAATCAATAATTAACTTAGTTAATTTTTGATTTCAATGTAAAATTCCCACTTTTTCTGGCTTAATGCGCAGATAATTATTTTTTAATCTACTGTTAACATTGATTGGCCTTTCAGAAACCGGCGGTAAGTATTACTACGTATAGACCGACAACTCCCATACATCAAAGAAAGAAAGAAAGAAAAAATATTTATTTCGGGTAATCAATCGGTCGAGCTTACTTACTATTTACAATACAAGTAAACCCGCGGTGGGGTGTACTAAAATTATATTATTTTTAAAACAATTACCCCAAAATGGAAATAGACTCAGCTATACTATTCCCATGCCACTAATGTTTTTTTTATATTTGATATAAGTTTTTTTTTATTATACATAAAAATAAGAGATAATTGTGCACCCAGCAGATAGCAATCATAAATAAGTTAAGTAAAAAAAAAAAACAAAAACACAATTTTTAGACCAAAATTATAGCAATTAATGTCTAAAAAAATTAATAAGAAGACCAAGTGTATGTAATTATGCATCTAGCGACTATTAACCCTTAACCACTGACGTACGTATGTGGTACGTCATCGTAATAGTTTTTCGTTCAATACTTAATTTTACGTAGGAATTTCGGCGCATCCTTTTTGGTAGCTTCCTAGTTGCCAGCAACGTGTGTGCGGCGTGGGAGAGTGTACGCGTAGCATGCTCCTAAGCAGGTAAATTTAACCCCGCGACGTATGAGGTACGTACGTCAGTGTTAATGTGACTTTTTTGAAAATACTTATTTATGTTTGTCAGCAGACGAAATGCATCGTAAGTGGTCAAATTTTTCTTCTGGGCCATCTACATCAAAAAATTACGAGTTCAAGTGAATAATGCCAATAACGAAGAAGTTATCGAACCTTATCTTCGTGAGCCTGACGAATCATCGGCAGATGAAAATGATTCATTCAGTCGGATCGCGATGTGTCTTCCGAGGACGAAAATTTTAAGGATGAAGTGGCTCCTGCTCGTGATTCAGAATATTTTGAAAGTGAACAGGCTCTTGCTTGTGTATATATATATATATATAGTGGATAAATACCCGATAAAGCTGTAAAGCTTGCCGTAAACCGGTCAGTTTGCAGTGCTCTAAGGCAACCTGCAACAACTGCTGTTAAAAAGTGCCTTTTAGTAAGATTTATGGCGATTGTGATTATTTTCTAATTAAAGCCATCCTTAATAATTAATACAACTCAAAAAAGAAGTTCCTATTGTGACAAAATATTTTTGTTTTGATTTTGAAAAAATGTCTATGTTACTTTCATTGCCTCTAAGGTTGTTAATTAATCTATATTTTCCTATGAATATTATAACTGTGATTTTATCATCCTTATATCATTTAAATATGTGTTTATAAACTCACTGCAATAATCACCATAGGTACCCTCCATTCTTGCATCAGGAGGGTTTCAAAATTAAATACGTATCCCGTACGTACGTCAGTGGTAGTGTAACAAAATGACACGTCAGTGGTTAAGGGTTAACAGAGTAAGGTAACACAGACAACAAGCATATCAGCATAAAAATATGTACTTTCCAGGACATTTCAAGTTTTCAAATTTCTTTCAAGGCGTAGCAAATTTTTTACGCGCCCTTTCGACACTAGGGGTCGCCAAGTGTTGCAAATAAGCATAATTTGTTTAATTTGCTGCAAGTTAACTGTCATGGTTACCGAGTAAACATGTGGCTGTAATAGCTTTGCTTAGAAAAACTAGACGGTGGTAAGTTGGCTACACTAACAGTGAATATTTCAGCGCCATCTATTATCGAAGTGGGAATTATTTTATGTCACGTGACATCGCTGTACCACTAGCGTCACCAATCGGTCTTTTTCAGCATCGTGTTCGGATTTAGCAGCGCCATCTAGATTTCGTTATAATTTTACACCTTTTTTGTGGGTACAAACTAATGTATGGGAACTGCTATTCTATACGTAGTAATTATTAGTCTGTGGTACTATTGACACTGCACGTATTCTGTAAGAGCGAAGCGACGATGTCGACGCGGACAGGTGGAGTACGATCTATGTACTACACTTGATGATTTACTTTTTTTTTTTAATAATAACAATTTAGGTAGTTCTGTTAATGTTCGTAAGGTTGGTACCACTGACGCAATGCGTACTCCATGCTTCTATCCAGTGTTCGAATCACCACAACAATTCATAAACCATTCGTGTATGATTTAATGGCAGAAACGATGCTCTATGACTGGGATAGACGACACACACAAACACACCCTCCCTCCCACATACACAACACACCATAACACTTTTACCTCCCCTTCATAGATCTCACAGAATAACTGTGAAAACTATTAAAACTATTCAAATGTTAATTAGTAAATTCAAGAGTATTATCCCTAGCATAAGAGTTTTGTACTTACGTAATCTTTTTTCACTTCAATACTTTGTTTACTTAAAAATAGATTAGTTGTTGAAACTTGTCATTGGCTGAAATTATGTACAATTATACTTAGACGCATTAAGATCAGCTGTAAGTTTCCTTAATAAATAAAACTTAAAAACATAAACCTAAAATATGAAACTCTACAAAAGACAGAGACGATGCTCTACATAACCGGAGCTTAGTTGTCCCTGAAAAATAAAAATCTGGGGAAAGAAAACAATAAAAAAATAAAAAGAGAACTTTAGCAGCCGGTTCTAATATATATTATTTAGAGTATACAAAAGCGGTGGATTTCGTTATAAAACGCTAAAAAAATAAAACGTTCCGCATGGCGCTAATAGTGCTAAAATTACCATCAAACTGCTCACGCCCATCAAGTCGTTCCGAATGAGAAATGGCGTCGGTCACTGACTTATGATCCATTCGGAACTCTGTTGAACGCGACATGGGCGTTGACACTTGAAAGTGACAGAATTTGTAGAAATTTGTTTACGTTACGTGAATCCAAACGGGTAGACTTCTTCTAACTATAATCTTTGAATCATGGTTTAATAATAAACTCTTATGCTCAAAATAACCTATTTTTGAAATCGCTCACAGTGCAAATGCTCTGAAGCATAGGCCACAGCATTACATGGCGTCGTGGATGATGTCATTAATGACGTCATAGCGATCATTGTAGGGCTATCGATATCGTGCTCACAGTGACCCGATGGCTTATTACGTATCTTGAAAACAGTAAACAATCGACAAAAATTGCGCGATTGTTGTGTCAAAAGTCACTTTTCTTATTAATCTTAATTTATGTCGTGATTCGGAACGCAGCAATATACGCAACTCGTATATAATCTTGGTTACTATTGGTTCCAGACTGGCGATGGCGCGGTACCTGATCTCCGAGTGTAAAGCGAGCGTCGACAGCAGAGATGCTGAGGTAAGTACCATGTACCGTCGGGTGTAGTTCTGGAGTGTTTCTGTTACCTGTTTACACCGGTTATAATTCGACAGGTAATTCTGTAAAGCAGAAGTTTATAAAACTTTATTTTTTTGTTACCTGTTTACATAGGTTATAAATTGACAGGTAATCCTGGAAAACAGCAGTTTATGAAACTTTATTTTTTTGTTACCTGTTTACATAGGTTATAAATTGACAGGTAATCCTGGAAAACAGCAGTTTATGAAACTTTATTTTTTTGTTACCTGTTTACATAGGTTATAAATTGACAGGTAATTCTGGAAAACAGAAGTTTATGAAACTTTACTTTTTGTTTCATGTTACATGTTTACATGTCATAAATCGTCAGGTAATTCTGTAAAAGAGAAGTTTATAAAACTTTTTTTTGTTACCTGTTTACACCGGTTATTAACCGACAGGTAGTTCTGTAAAACAGAAGTTTATAAAACTTTATTTCCATGTTCTAATAAAATGGTAAGAGGGCGTGGCGCTTGTGAACGTATGAGGTCAAAATAAGGCTACATGCTAGACTCAATATCAGTGAATTACTTGTGTGTAGTATGAATACGTGCAGTGGCGTATTTTAAAATTTGTCGCCCTGGGCCCGTAAGGTTTGTCGCCCCATAAATTAACGAGAAAAAAGTAAAAATATTTCAATTATAAAATAAAATCCAGTAGTGCGTTGATGTGGGCTGTGATGATAAAATGAATGAAAAAACTAAAAATACCTAGCTTACAAACAAATAAAAACCATTTATTTAATATTAACTTATTTTCCGATAAACAATTTTTTTTAATGACAGTGTTATAAAGTTAAAAAGCTTAATTAAGCACACCCCCGTGCTTAAGACCACACGACAGAAGTGAAAACTTCATCAAGGCGAGGAGCTATATATCTCTCGCTCCCTTACTCGATTCAAGCCGACTTTACCCGAACGAGCGTTACGTAGCCGAGCGTAACGCATCAGTCTTGTTCAGTGCCCACAAAAGAAGTGCTCAGCGCGCCGAAAGAAGTTTTCACTTCAAAAAGTAATAAAATTAAAAGACTCGAACGAATTAACCAGATAGGTACCTAACGATTAATAATTCTTGAATCAGGGATTCAGCAGAGTGAAAACACAGACGTGAACTTGTGGATTTCGTATTTATTTAATAAGTAACTTGACTCGATCATAGTTTAACAGTAGACATTGAATTATGCACATGAGAAGGAGAACACGGTAAAGAAGATGGCTGGCATGCATAAACACTGAAAGCATAGATAAACTAGAGCTAGGAATAGACAAAGTCAAATTCTGGGTTGCGGCAAAATAATAACAGTACAAGTATGTAAAGGAGTTAAATAATATCTTCAACAATAATGAAAAGCGCCTAAAGCTAATACAAATACAAATTCTTTATTTCTTGAAAACTTACACTAAAACATGCTTTCAAATTACATCCTTTATCTAATCATAAAAAGAAACATAAAAAGAAAACAGTTATAATAAATTATTAAAAACAGATTATTTAGTGTCTACGTTTTCCAGTGGACCCCAAACTAAGTCGGACTTGTCACGTGGGATCCAGAAATATGATTACCAGACTAAAGTACGAGTTTTGACAGGGTTATACAATGCAAAAGTTTTGTGACAGTAAAATAATCGCTAAGCGCGAGGTGCAGCTGTCGCCCCGGGCCATGGCCCCTTTGACACTAGGGTAAATACGCCTCTGAATACGTGCACTGTTTGTGTTCCATCCGTACCCCTATTATAAATGCGAAAGTGTGTTTGTTGGTTTGTCCCTTTGTTGTTTCACGAAACAACGGATTGACGTGATTTCTTGCATAGAGATAGTTTATGGGCCGGAGAGTGTTATAGGATACTTTTCATCCCGAGAAAATGCAAAAGATCAGCTAGTTTATATAAATAAATAAAAAGAAGAAAGAACATGATTTATATAAGTTATCGAGTATGATCATTACAACACCGCCCTTTGTACATTTCAGGGTCGTACACCGCTGCACGTGTCAGCCTGGCAAGGACACACTGATATGGTCAACTTACTGATTAAAGTTGGTAAGTATTGGTTCCAATTCTTGACCAATTGTCTAGGATAAGTTGTGGCAATGGGTCTCAACTGAAAATCGGCGCTGGCTTGCCTCAGTATTATGCTGAGTTCTGGACCGTTTTCACTACCACAGCGCTAACATATTTTATAATCTTTGAAATAAAGAAGTTATGAAGCGGCGGTAGCTTAGGGGTAGAATGCTGGCCTCTCAATCTTGAGATCCAGGTTCGATCCCCGGTCGGGTATGGACCAAAGAGTTTTTCGGTATTTATGTGCATAGTATTTGTTCTTACTTATCCCTTGAATTGAATTGAATTGTTTATTTTTCTAAAAACATTACTTAAAGCTATTACAATTTTGCCAAACCACTATCGCGGTTTGTCGGTAAGCTGACACGGTGAAGGAAAACATCGTGAGGAAACCTGCATGCCCTAAAAAGCATGCATTTGTGCCTGAAGAATGGGGATAGAGCTCACCACAGTGTTTATCTATCAATAGTTGACGGGGGTGTCAGGTGTGGACCGAGTGAGATCGCGCCGTACTTAGAGCTCAACACCCATCAACTTTGTAGTGTAATAATCGTGGAAAGCGGGTGTACAAAGTGTGGACAGTGACTTGAATTTTACAGTGCACACTTAGAACACCTGTGACAACCCCTCGGGGATTCATGTGACGAGATGTACAAGGTTAAATTAAATTAGTAGGCGAAATTCGAAACATATGTAGAACATGTCCATATCAACAACTTTTCCTATTAGGATTGCGCAAAATTCTTAAAAAAAAATTCACCTTTCCCATACTGGACCAGTCAGCTGATCGGGACAAATTGTATGGGAGGAAGTGAAAAAAAGTTACGAATTTCGCTTAGCTTCCATACAAATAGTTGTTCATATAGACTAGTACTACCTATGTTTTGAGTTTCGTCAACTAATATTGATTAATTATATATATGTACCATCGAAGAAATTGCCGCAGACCTACTTTTCGCTCTTATCGCCATGCAATACGGGCTAAAAGTAGGCCTGCGTATTTTTCCCTGATAGTACATTAAAAGAAACGTTGTTATTGAAGGCGGCGCGGATGTGGACGGACGGGACCGCTGCGCCAGGACGGCACTACACGCGGCCGCGTGGCGCGGGAGGGCGCCCGTGTTGAACACTCTGTTGAAACATGGCGCCTCGCCGTCCGCCGTCTGCACCCAGGGGGCTACGCCGTTGGGTGAGTTGAATATGCAGTATGATAAACGTTATTGAAGGCGGCGTGGATGTGGACGGATGGGATCGCTGCGCCAGGACGGCGCTCCATGTGGCCGCGTGGCGCGGTAGAGCGTCCGTGTTGAACACTCTGTTGAAACATGGCGCCTCGCCGTTTGCCGTTTGCGCTCAGGGGGCTACGCCTTTGGGTGTGTTGGGTATTACAGCGGCTGACCCAGGCTGGACCTAGAAATTTTCCGCTTTTTGACGGCTTTTGGCATTCAATTAACATTCCTTACATTCTTATATGTTGTATCATTTAAAGAAAAAAAAAAAACTATTGAATTCTTACAAGTTCGTTCGAAAATACAGTGCCTTGTGTTTTTCCGCTAGTGCAGTGAGAAGTTGTATGTGTCCCCCGATAGCAAATTTATTTTGTTTCTTGTGCCTTGAATCCCTCACCAAGCTCAGGTAAGTTAGAATCACCCGCTAAGCAATCGCAACAAAAAAAAAACGTTGTTCTCTTGTTGCACAAATAACTATTGTCCCTCTACTTTTATTCATTAATCCTCTCTTGATGTCCAAACCACCGAAACGTTCCTTTTTAGGGTTCCTTACCCAAAGGGTAACCAACGGGACCCTATTACTAAGACTCCGCTGTCCGTCTGTCACGCGTATATGGAAACCCTTCCAGTATTCAGAACCCCAGTAATTCTGAGCTGCGGGAGGGTTTACTAGCATTAATTCACAGAAAGTTACCTTAAACCATTCCGGTATTCAGAGTTGCGAACGATCTGGATTCGGGTATTGTTTCCGGTATAGTAATCAAGACTTGATGACTAAAAAGCTTTCTCTACTCAGATCCCTAGAAAGCATAAAAGTACTTGATCTGAAACGCGGGAGGAATTTCTGCGCTATGCTCCCCGATCTCAGATCGCACACGGCACGTGCAAAGAGAGAGAGAGAGAGAGCGATACCATGCGCATCTCTATGTTGTTTGTTTTGATTTAAATTAGTTCCGTTACCGCTTTGTCACGAAAACAATTTTAAAACCGCATCTCTACCGGGAAACCTAAAAAGATGCATTAATTATTTAAAAACAAAGCAAGAATGTGCCTAACGCTCGATAATTTTGTTTTTAATAACTTGTTGATTCGCCTAATGTTAAAAGTTTTATGATTACACTTTCATAAGTTTTTTTTACATTATCTTTATAATGCAATTCAGATTATTAGTATTTCTTTAATCTTCGCTCGTTTACATAGAAGTCCTTACCGAGCGTATGGCATCTTGGGTCGAAAACAGCACAAAGGAATTTTTATTTATTATTTACATAATTTTATGTTAAAAATTATAATTATATGATTGTATGATTGTATGAGGTAAAAATATGTTTGGCAACAACATAAACTTTTTTTTTCATTTAAAATTATTCATTTATTTCAAATCGTCAAAGAGAGCTTTTGGAAAAAAAATCTAATACACATTCTGCTTGCATATATTTTTATAGTTTTTTGATATTAAAGTAACAGAGTTCAGCTTTACAAGTACCCAATAAAGAAAGAGAAAAACTTGAAAAATGAAATTTTTATAGCAAATTTAATTGTTTTTTTTTTACTTGTTTTACTTGTAAAAACCACCTTTCAATCAAGATTTTTTTTAAATTCTTTTTACATATTTTTCGGTATTTTTCTATAACTGTTTTCAATTTCATACAAATATAAAATCTCATGCATTTAAGGGATATACCTATAAGCCACATTTTAGACTGAGTAGCGCTAGTACTGCGTTTGTAATGCCTCCCGCATTACAGAACTAAAAGCAGGGTAGACTAATCTGAATAACGGTAGGAATTTATATCCATAACGCTAGTATTGCGTTTGTAAAGTCTCCCGGATTACAGAACTAAAAGCAGGGTAGCATTTAATACATCAAACTGCGCGTTCAATTGCTTAAAGGCTCCCGCAGCTCAGGGGTTCTGAATACTGGAAGGGTTTCCATAAACGCGTCTGTCACCAGGCTGTATCTCATGAACAGTGATAGTCAGACAGTTGAAATTTTCACAGATAATGTATTTCTGTTGCCGCTATAATAACAAATACTAAAAACTGAATAAAATAAATATTTAAGGGTGCTCCAATACAACAGAAATGATTTTTTTGCCGTTTTTAAAGATAATGGTACGGAACCTTTAGTGCGCGAGTCCTACTCGCATTTGGCCGGTTTTTTCTAGTCAGTATATCTTCTTTTTGCGTAATACTATAATGAGGATATGTGTGTGCAGGTATCGCTGCACAAGAAGGGCACGAGGAGTGTGTGCTGTGGCTACTGCAGCACGGCGCGGACCCTTTGCAGGCTGACCACTGTGGTGAGTTACACTGTTATATCCATCCATCAGTCTGCCTTCGTCTACTTCTGGACATAGGCCTTTCCAAGATTTCGTCACTCTTGGCGGTCCTCCTGGAAGTAATGCCCATACTCACACACGCTGGGCTTGGGTATGTGAGCGTGGTGCCGAAATCTTCGTACCAGTGACGCCGCTGTCGTCACCAGTCTGTTCTATATAAGGGCCGGCAATGAACCCGTCTCCTTCATGATGGTTTTATGAAAATCATGTGCATTTGCGTTTCTGGATCCCACGTGACAAGCCCGACTTAGTTTGGGGTCCACTGGAAAACGTAGACACTAAATAATTTGTTTTTAATCATTTATTATAACTGTTTTCTTTTTATGTTTAGATTAAGAATTTAATTTTAAAGCATGTTTTAGTGTAAGTTTTCAAGAAATAAATAATTTGTATTATTTGTATTGTATTGTTTAAAAAGCTGAAAAGAGTAGTAAAATTATTTTTTCGTTATCTTGAAAAATTACGAAGTTATTGGCAATCAAAGTGAGCTTATTGTGACGTCATCTGACACGATTTCATGCTAAAAGTGATAAATATCGCTATCGCTAACTTCGATAATCCCAATCGTTTTGTTTTACTTTCATGAGAGTTCAAAGATAACATTTTATGAATAACTTTGTTTACCTACTTTGTTATTAAAATTGGACAGTCTTGGTAGATTACATATTCAAACGTCATATTTCAGGTCGCACCCCAGCCAAGGTGGCGTGGCGGGCGGGACACGCAAATATATGTCGCTTGTTGGAAAGGTGGGCGGCGCCTTCCGCCCCCGCCGCTGACGACGTGCCCGTGGACAAGACTCAGCAGCGAAGTGAGTGTACAGTGACTCTTGTTGACTCACAATAGAGACGAGTGTCGTCTAATAGAGCGGTGGGCGCTTTCCGCCCCGCCTATTCTTTATTTCCTTCTCAATATAGTGAAAACTTTCTTTATTCACATAATTACCATTACATACAGAAGCAAAAGTATGATTGCCTGCTCCCCCTACCCAAAACTAAATCCTGGCTATGTCCTTGAATTCAGTGGGTCTTGCACGGGTCGTCGATACAGTGTCTTTCCATCATACTTGCTCCCTCGCACATTGATAAACGCGGTTCACGTGAGAGTGCTGTATCTCTGGTGCGTGCTAGCCACTCAGGTATTATGAAGGGTTTTAGGTAAAAGTAAACACAGATTCTTTAGACAAAAACGAATATTAATTGAGAGAAAAATTGTACATGACTTTAACAGGGCAATGGCGGTCTAAGAAGGAGGTTGGAGAGAGACCGACAACACAGTTACACAAGTACAAAAGAGAACGCTATACATGATGACAGCTGTCTAATGCGTTTCGATATCGCTGATAATAAAGCGCATAGCTGCGTTAAATGCGTTTGGTTGTTTTTATTCCAACATATTATTTTATTTTATTAAAAAACAAACTGTTGCGTACATAAATAATTACAAAGTTCAAGAAAATGAACTAACAAATAACATATTAATAGACCTATAGTCCCCTGTAAAGAAATGCTTACAACCCATTGAGCTGAAAACATCTATTTGGTATTAAATACTTATAAAACACTTTTAATGTTTTTTTTTTAATATAAATATATTGATAGATATGATAATTTAAATATAAGTACTGTAAAATAATCTCAAGATATATTTCGGGTCCGATCTGGACCTGGCATCAGTTGAGTATCTTAATAAAAATAAATAGACATTGACATATATAATATAAAAGTACATGACATGACAGGTCATGACATAATCACTACATAGTATAAAACAAAGTCGCTTCTCGCTGTCTGTCCCTATGTATGCTTAGATCTTTAAAATTACGCAACGGATTTTGATGCGTTTTTTTTTTATAGATAGAGTGATTCAAGAGGAAGGTTTATATGTATAATACATGCCCGTGCGAAGCAGGGGCGGATCGCTAGTGACATACAAAACCTAGACTACCTATTAAAAACACAAAAAACATTAAAAGCTTTTGCAGTGTATTTAATTTTAAAACACTATAAAACACTTATTATATCTAAATATTATTTAGAGTGTATTACAAACTAGAAAATATCAATCGGAAACAAATCCAAAGACGAGAATTTGGAAAATTCCCCGGGCCAGGATTCGAACCTGTGACCTCTTGTTATCAAGACAAGCGCGCTACCAATTGCGCCACTGAGGTTCCTGCCCAGACCGGCGAATTCTTCCATCATACCATACCATACCATCATCCATCATACCATTCTTCCATTGTCCATTGTTATTTTTGCATCTGCTTGATATAATAGCTTGTACAACATACAGAACGCTCACGAACGCATCCTGCCCCGGGGATTTTTTTTCAAATTATTGTCTTTTGATTTGTTTCCGATTGATATTTTCTAGTTTGTAATGCACTCTAAATAATATTTAGAGTATTTATAGCGATGGATTTCGCAAAATAAACATAAACTTATTATCTTTTCAGTGGCTAAACATCTGCAGCTAGTGTAATCCCCCCATTCGTTCGGCAGGTTCACCAGAATACAAACGTCGCAGCGTGCACAGCTCCAACTCGACCAAGTCCTCGTCCAACATGACCGGCGGTTCAGGACGGTCGCACGAACAGAACGAGGGCACCACGATAGATGCTCAATCCGTCGTTACCACTAACACACAGGAAAAGGTATTGCTTTTATGTAATTTGATCGCTAATCCGGAGGTCATGTGTTCAAATGCTGTCTATTTTTCGGTCTGCGTACTTAATAATAATAATAATAAAATCTTTTATTCACCAAAACAATTTACATATATAACACACAGTACACCCCAAACAACATAGTTGTTTGTCGGGGCAAATACGCTCATAAAAACAGTATGCAATAATTTTTATAATATTTTAAGTACAACTCACACATAGTATGCATTAATATCAGTTTGAAAATGTTTTTTTAGCAATAAATTTCGAGATCTAAACTTAAATGGTAGCACATTTTTAGTTGAATCAGGCAAACTATTAAAAATTTTAGGAACAATATATTCTTTTGTGCGTTTATTTACTGTTGGTGCCACGAGCCATCCCTTACCGACTTGTCTTGTAATTATTTTACCTTTATGTTTAGTTTCGGATGGCACGTTAAACTGTGTGTCTATATTTGCGCCCGGAGTTAAGACAATTGTGGTGACTTGGTCAACTAATACGCAGAAAAAAGTAACGCGGCTGTAAATAATTAAATATTTTATTTGTTTTAAGTTTTTATACAAATTCTCTTCAGTATATATCCATTATACTTATTTATTTATGTAGTGGTATGTGTAGTTTATCATTTAATGTTGTTATCTCCTATTAATTACTGTATATGTTTATTAGCTATTATATGTGTATCACTTCCTTTGTTGGTGTCACTTGGACAAGACTAGCCAAAGAAAGAAGAATTTGGCATCGAATGGAGGAGGCCTTTGCCCTAAAATGGGTATCCCACCAATCGGGAGTGACACAATAATTCATAATCTAATGAAATTTTATTTATTATTATTATCACAATTTTTATATGTGTCTAATCATTAATTTATAATTTAACTTTAATCTGTTTTGTCACTTGTTTCCGAATTTTGTGCATTATATAGTGTAATGTAAATTTTGAAATTGCATGGGAAATTAATAAAGGCTATTATTATTATTATGTTTATTAGCATGTAGTATAATATAGCATGTAGTATAATATAATTTACTAAGTGTTTGAGTAATATATATATTTAAATCGGTACCCTATAATATTTTGACATCATGGCACTACCCTCAACAACTTCCCCATTACCAAAGGTTAGCTGGTAGAGAATACTAAATAGTATTAAGCTCGCCTATGTACGAAATTTTTATCTTGTGCAATAAAGAATTTTATTATTATTATTATAATTTAGAAGACAGAAAGGTAGTGGAAGGTTCTCTAATTTTTATCAACATGCAAAATGACTAACAGTCGGTTCCAATGAAGCGGTGGTGGTCGGTCAGGAATGACTCCACGACACTAACCAGGCGCCGCCGGGGGGCTGGAAAGGTTGACAGTTCGTACAGTAGTCCCTCATGCCATACTTTCTTGAAGGCCTTCCATATCCAGGAGTACTGCAACGGTGAACTCCTTCTTATTGAGGCCGACTGACATGTGGTGCAGTGTTTGTTGTATGTTGACCGTCCATACTCGGTAACACCTCTGACACCCCCTTGAAGATTTATGAAAGAAAGAAAGAAATAGTACATTACGATACGAGAGCGATGAAACGTTTTCTGACGAGTGTGAGTTTGCGGCACGAGCCGAAGGCTAGTGCTGCAATCACACGAGTCGAGAAAAAGTTTCTCGCACGAGTTTCGTATAATTTTTTATAATACAAGTGCGGAAAATGCCGACTTTACGCACGGTGTGCTATAAACAGATTTGTTGCCAAAAAAAGCGTAACAATGAAGTGTACATACATATAAAAAATTAAGAGACAAACTTAAGAATTAAATTTAAAATAAACAAACTTAAAAAAATACAATTCTTTTTGGCAGCAGGTGGCACGCTCAGCTGTGCTGCTAGATAAAAAAAAAACTAACTGCGCTGTTTTTCAGCGTACACCTTAGACAAAAAAAATTATGTCGTAACGATATGTGTGCTAAATTGAGACTTTGTTCCAGGCAAGCCGAGCGCAACTCTCGCTCTCTTTCGCACAGCAGGTTGCGCGATGCGGGCGCGGGCAGCGCGGGAAAGAGAGAGACAGCGTTATACCCGAGCACCCGCACGGTGCGACAGAGAAGGATGCTAACTTGAGGTACAAACGATAATTTTGAACAATTATTCTTGTTGCTCTTTCACCCGTTTGTTAATGAGCGAGAGAGCAAGTAAAAGACAACTGTATCGACGGCGAGTGGTAGATGTTCGCTGCTTTGATCTTTGATCTAGGTGTAATAAGGCGTAAAATAAAACAACCTTTATTCTGATCTAGGTAAGCGATTATATTGTTGATAGTAGATAACACACTGGAGGAAAATTAAGAATAACTTTGATATAGTGAGTTAAAAGACGCCCAGCGCCATCTAGTGTTACTTTGGTAGAACTAAAATACAACTTTGCTGGTATATTTGTAAACAAATATCCTGTAAGTAATCCAAATAAATACGCCTGTCTCCCAGAGGGGTAGGCAGAGGCTACAGATTTCCATCTGCTACGATCCAGACACACCTCTTCCACATGCATCAATCTAGTCATACAAGCTCTTCTATTCCGGGTACTTTTGACATTGCCTTTCTACATTATTTCGCCAATAGAGATGATGACTATTAGTCAAATCAGCAACCTTATATTAAAACGTCAAGAACGATTTTTTGTATGAAAATACTTAAAGGTGACGTCATAACTTTGTACTTTGTCAAAAGGCAAATGAATAACTTCTAAATTGTTTCATTGTATAAAAAAGTTTAAATTGAACTTTATTAGAGTGCAATACAAACTAGAAAATATCAATCAGAAACAAACCCAAAGACAAGAATATGAAAAAATTCCCCGGGCCAGGATTCGAACCTGCGACCTCTTGTTATCAAGACAAGCGCGCTACCAATTGCGCCACCGAGGTTCCTACCCGGACCGGTGAATTCTTCCATCATACTTGTCCACTGTTATTTTTGCTTCTGCTTGATATACTAGCTTGTACAACACATATAGAACGCTCACGAGGGCGTTATGTGATTTCACGCCTTGTTCTTAGAAACAGATGGCGCTGTCGTCGCTACAATATTGTTGCTTCAGACAGTTAAGAAATTCACAGTTCTCATTAACTAAGATTATGTTTATTTTGCGAAATCCATCGCTATGAATACTCTAAATATTATTAGAGTGCAATACAAACTAGAAAATATCAATCAGAAACAAACCCAAAGACAAGAATATGAAAAAACTATGAAAAAACTTGATAACAAGAGGTCGCAGGTTCGAATCCTGGCCCGGGGAATTTTTTCATATTCTTGTCTTTGGGTTTGTTTCTGATTGATATTTTCTAGTTTGTATTGCACTCTAATAATATTTAGAGTATTCATAGCGATGGATTTCGCAAAATAAACATAATCTTAGTTAAATTGAACTTTATGCAAAATCGGTGAAATAAGTAGGTATTATTTTTGAATATAAATTTTGAGTGTACATGTTTTTTAAATTTATTGACAACCTAGGCATCCTTCCTATTTGGTCAGCATACGTCCTTTTAAGGAGGCCTGGTCGAGCTGTACCTTCGACTTGTACACTATAAATTTCTTTCGCCACTTTACTTTCATTCATCCTCTCTACATGTCCAAACCACCGAAGCATTCCTTTTTCTATTCTAGTCACTAGATCTTGTTTCAGGCCGCAACGATCCCGTATGTCAATATTTTTCACTCTGTCATTCAATGTTAAACCACACATACTACGTAAGGAACGCATTTTCACTGCATTCACTCTATTTTGATGTTTATCTTGCCATACCCAACATTCACTGCCATACATTTATTTTGGTTGGATTATATTTGGATTACAACAACAATCCAAATCCATCCATCCATCAGCCCGTATTCGTCCACTGCTGGACACAGGCCTCCCCAATATTACGCCACTCTTGGCGGTCCTCAGTCATCCTCATCCAGCCGCCACCCGCAACGTGCTTCAGATCGTGAGTCCAGCGGGCACGAGGGCGGCCTACGCTGCGCTTTGCTGTACGTGGTCTCCATTCCAATGCCTTACGGTCCCAACGGTAACCACGTTGGCGACAAATATGGCCAGTCCACTGCCACTTCAACTTACTGATTCGGCAGGCTATGTCGGTCACCTTCGATCTCTAACGGATATCTTCGTTCCAATCCAAATAAATCAGAGCAAATATTTTTCTTACTTTACAGAAGCTACGCCGCGAATGAAAAAGACGCTGAGCTCCGCGGCTACCTGCGCGAGCGGGACAGAAGACGCGACGAGCGACACGGGACAGAGCGGGACAACATGAGTCCGCTGTATGCGTCGCCGCCGCGCAGTCCCGCCTCCGACATCTGTAGTCCCACCGCTGATGTGTTTGGTAAAGAAAATACAAGAATAAATATATGGGAATATCTAAATATATGAAAATAGGGTTTAATTTTAGGGTTCTATAATCCATCTCGCTGTTATAAAGGATAGATTCTTGTCATGACGTCATTCATCGATATTTGAACCGAAGAGATAATTATGGTAAGTGGGCGTAGCGCTTGCGAACGAATGAGGCCAAAATTAGCCATCATGCAAAACAAAATGTCAATAGAGATGTGATTTGTTGTTTGTCTGTGACTACAGGTTGACGCGCCGTTCTTTTTAGTATGCTGTAGGTATGTGAGGACGTGTGTCATACTTATGGTTTTTGTGTTTATGTCGGTGAAATAAGTGGGAGGAAACGTGGAGACATTTTAGTAATAAGGCAAATGAGATGCCCTTTATATATGTTTTTGTAATTATATTATGTTTGGCTATAGGCTCCCAACCGCCAAGCTTAACGACCCAGCCTACGGCCACTGACAACCATTTCAACAGAGATACACACATGAGGATTATACTCGGGCGAGACAGCAAGCCGCAGGACAGGAGCGAGAGGTGAATATATCTGTCTTCTCTATTTCTCAACCATCACACACAATTACTTCAACATGAGGATCATACGCGGGCGAGACAACAAGCCACAGGACAGGAGCGAGAGGTGAATATCTGATTTCTCTATCTCTCAACCGTCGCACACAACCACTTCAACAGGGATACACACATGAGGATTATACTCGGGCGAGACAGCAAGCCGCAGGACAGGAGCGAGAGGTGAATATCTGTCTTCTCTATTTCTCAACCATCACACACAATTACTTCAACATGAGGATCATACGCGGGCGAGACAACAAGCCACAGGACAGGAGCGAGAGGTGAATATCTGATTTCTCTATCTCTCAACCGTCGCACACAACCACTTCAACAGGGATACACACATGAGGATTATACTCGGGCGAGACAGCAAGCCGCAGGACAGGAGCGAGAGGTGAATATCTGTCTTCTCTATTTCTCAACCATCACACACAATTATTTCAACATGAGGATTATACGCGGGCGAGACAACAAGCCACAGGACAGGAGCGAGAGGTGAATATCTGATTTCTGTATCTCTCAACCGTCACACACACCCTCTTCAACAGAGATACACACATGAGGAATATACTCGGGCGAGACAGGAAGCCACAGGATAGGATTCTCTATCTCTCAACCGTCACTGACAACCACTTCAACAGAGATACACACATGAGGATTTTATTCGGGCGAGACAGCAAGCCACAGGACAGGAGCGAGAGGTAAATATCTGACTTCTCTCTCTCAACTGTCACAAACAACTACTTCAACAGAGCTACACATATGAGGATTATACTCGGGTGAGACAGCAAGCCACAGGACAGGAGTGAGAGGTGAATATCTGACTTCTCTATCTCTCAACTGTCACAAACAACTACTTCAACACAGCTACACACATGAGGATTATACTCGGGCGAGACAACAAGCCACAGGACAGGAGCGAGAGGTGAATATCTGACTTCTCTATCTCTCAACTGTCACAAACAACTACTTCAACACAGCTAGACACATGAGGATTATACTCGGGCGAGACAGCAAGCCACAGGACAGGAGCGAGAGGTGAATATATGTCTTCTCTATCTCTCAACCGCTAATTGAGACTTTTCATACTGGGCAGTTGTTACCGGACTTTTAAAACAGAATTTGTTAAAAAAGAATTCTCCTCATTTCAAAAGCCGTTGTTTATTTAATATTGAAGCTGAAACTAGCAAATTTTTGAATTTTATCAGGGATAAACGGTGTTGAATTTGTTTTTAACTATTGTTTTTTTTTACGCTTTTACTTACCTCTTATAATTTACCTTTCAAATTATTCGATGTTGTCTGCTTCAAATGTGTACTGTTAACAATTGTATTTTATGTATTTTTATTTATATTTATATTTTTTATTTTTATGAATAAGTATTTGCTTCGCTCTTTTATGCTCTGTTATATATATAAACTAAGGTAGCGTTCATAAACGCCGAGGTAAAGGTAAAAATTAACTGTCACCCGTTCCAAAACCACCCGAGTGAAAACGAACAGCTCCGAACAATAAGCGTTTTTCTCGTTGTTTTTTTTTTCTTAGTTCTTAGCTTTCCTCCAGATGGCGCTGTCCATGTCTCCATAGATAAAATGTGTTTCGTGAGAATCAATGTCAAAGTGGTTTTTCGTTTGTTTGGAATCGGTGCAAATTTTGTCTTTGATTCTGTTGCTAAAGAATACGACAGTGCCGTCTAGGAATCTTATTTAACACTAAATTTGACAAAAGGAAAAATGCTTATTCTCGAAGTCGTTCATGGTTTATGAGCGTTTTTCCTTATGTCAAATTTAGTGTTACATAAGATTCCTAGATGGCACTGTCGTATTATTTAGCAACAGAATCAAAGACAAAATTTGCACCGATTCCAAATAAACGAAAAACAACTTTGACGTTGATTGCTACGAAACACATTTTATCTATGGTAACATGGACAGCGCCATCTGGAGGAAAGCTAAGAACTAAGAAAAAAAAACAAAGAGAAAAACGCTCATTCTTTGGAATGACTTGTTAAGCCATTTTATTACGGAAATAATGATACATAAACATAAAAATATCCTTTGCCACGTAAATAAACTGCCTTTACAAAGCGGCCGTTCCAAAATGATTAGTAAATAGATTCCTTCTCGGTCTTATCTCTTTCACTTTTACCACAGACTAAGTATTACTACGTATAGTCTAGCAGTTCCCATACATCAGTTTGTAGCCACAAAAAAGGTGTAAAATTCCAACGAAATCTAGATTGCTTTGCTAAATCCTCTAACGAACACGATGCTAAAAAAGACCGATTGGTGACGCTAGTGGCACAGTGATGTCACGTGACATAAAATAATTTCCACTTTGATAACAGATGGCGCTGAAATATTCGCTGTTAGTGTTGCCAACTTAGCGCCATCTAGTTTTTCTAAGCAAAGCTATTACAGCCACATGTTTACTTGGTAACCATGTCAGTTTACTTGCAGCTAATTAAACAAATTATGCTTGTCACTTGGTGACACTTAGGGTACGTTTCGTAACGTGTGATTATCATTTGGAGCGATGCGAATTTTACCCTGCATCGTTCAAAAATCGACGCGAGTGAAACCGAGGGTAAACGAACTGTTACCTGACAGTTGCGCTAAGTGTTTTGAAACGCTTTCGAGAAATGTAAATATCGCACTGACAAGTGCGATTTCTAACTCTGTCTGGGCACCGATAAAATCGCCTGACAGTTGTCATTTCGGAGTTTTCTCGGGATTCGGACGAATTTTTAAAATATAATTTAACATTTCCGTACGAATACGGGAAAATTTTTCGAAACTGCTTCGACAGGATTATTATATGCAAAGGTTGCAATGCCATCCATATTAAAAGCAATAGGTATCGGTTCAATTCCTTCTTTATTAGGTACTTTAATGTATTTACTTCACGTGTGTTACTCCAGACCAAAACCAGATCTTTCTTTCTCTTTCTAGTATATAGCTCTGTCTCTTTCTTAAAAACGAGTGAAATTTCGCACGAAGATCACACGTTTTGAAACGTAGCCCTAGTGTCGTAAGAGCGCGCAAAAAATTTGCTATGCCTTGATGTATGGTACTTGTTGGTCTATAGATAGTAATACTTAGTCTGCTTTTACGAAGTGACCTTTACATTTACCCAGGCGTTTTAGAACGCTACCTAGTTAGATAGAGCTCTCTTATTTATTTTTCATACGTTGACGTGATTAACCTAATTCAGAAGGCAATGGTGCAGCACGTGCAGTTGGTTTCTTAGTATCATCGGTAAGACTAAATGTTTATGAGACAAATTTTATCCTGAACAATCATCCTACTGATTCGTATAGTAAAATAGCGAGGTTTTATATTTTTCATTTTTTGTTGTTTCGATTCCCGGGTGAGACAAGCGGATTTCAGGATATCTTTGAATGCAGTTTTGCTTCTTTTAAAAGATAAAGGAATGTTTCCTTTCAGTAAAATGAGCTAACTAAAGGATTTAAGGAAGTTCACCTCCAGGGCCGTTAAATTTTTTCCATCGGTATATGGTCTGTGTATTTTGTATGTGAAATAATTGGCTGGAATAAAAACATTTTATTCATTTATTTAGATACTTCATCCCGGTCTCTCCCCGTTAGTACCAAGGAGTACCGAGGCGGGGCGTTGGAAGCGCATTCTTTCGAGGTGCCGAGATATTTCCGATGGGTTATAAAATCTTGCACTTGCTCCATACGACTAGAATTAGGTTGAACACGTCGGGGTAAACGATCTTAATCTTTCTTTTATTGATGTACAAACAGCTGACGAAAAAAACATGGAAGTAGCGTTACTGACATTCGTCATTCGAAAATGGTACCAGACACTCAAAAGAGCAAAACGCTCATGATTGGTTGGTTTGTACTGTGTCGTGCAATACTAGGCCAGCTGTGATTGGCCGACTCACAGTGACATTGAACGCCACAGGAGCCGATGCCATACTAAACTTATGCCATGAGAAAATTTTGCATCGACTTCTATGTTTTTTTCGTTCGGTGTACTATAGCGTCCACAGATACAGTAGACAGACACCCTTCTAGAAATGTCGTTGATTAATGAATACATAATAATATATAGATATTATTTCCCTAAGAAAGGACGTTTGCCTGCTTCGATTCTACATCCTTACATCCATCCATAAGTCCGTATTCGTCCACTGCTGGCCATATGCTTCCGCCATATTACGCCACTCTTGGCGGTCCTCAGTCATCCTCATCCAGCCGCCACCCGCAACGTCCTTCAGATCGTCAGTCCAGCGGGCACGAGGGTGGCCTACGCTACGCTTTGCTGTACGTGGTCTCCATTCAAATGCCTTACGGCGCCAACGGTAACCACGTCGGCGACAAATATGGCCAGTCCACTGCCACTTCAACTTACTGATTCGGCAGGCTATGTCGGTCACCTTCGATCTCTGACGGGTATCTTGGATATCCTTACATAAATAAAATAAAATGATCAATCAACGACATATCCAGACATATCTACCGTATCTCTGAACGCGATTGTACAAACAAATAGTGTCTAATAGTTGGTATATCATAACAGCAGGGGTCGTCTAGCGTACAACAGAGTCATGGGAAGTCTAGGAAGAGCGCGCGGACGGATATTTAAGAAGACGCCGTGAGTCGAAATAAAAATTTAGATTTCAGTTTTATTGTGGTGGCTGTACGGCATAGAGATAACTATAGTTATGTCGTGATCAACGCGCATTCTGCACGTCGAGCGCTCGAGGTTTGAGCGGCTGTGATTGGTCGACGAGCTGTCAAAACCTGCAGCGCTCGATGTTCGGCGTGTGATACACGCAGGGCGGGGTATGTGGTCCCCTCCCTACGTCAAACAGACCTAAAATCGACTACTGAGCGAGATAAAAGTGCTTAATATACTTGGCGGCGATTATTACTACTGTCAAAGTGCAAGTCAAAACGTAAGATTAATTTTTTTAAACGCGAAAAAACTAAATTGTTATTCTTAATTCGAAATTTTAAAATTCCATCCATCAGCCTGTGTTCGTTCGTTCACTGTTGGACATAAGCGTTTCCGAGATTTTCTTCTGGAAATTTCCATGAGGGTCTTTGATTAAAAAAATTTGAATTTCTAATTTACAGACACCAATGGAAACTTAATTTTGATTTTATTTATTAGAATTAATTAGAAAAAGGCAGGTTAGAAAAAGAAAGCGAAAGTGCTATATTAAACAAAAAAAGAGATAGGTAGAATAAACCTGTCTTGTGGGAGCTCATCATATTTTTTTAAACAATGCATGTTCTTTTCACGTAACGGGTTTTATTCGAATTAAGTGTTTGGATTCAATCCTTTCTTAGGTTGACTGTACTTTGTGTGTGAGGTCAAATTGACCATAAAACAAATTAAAGGTGGCTACTCGGCCATTTAGCCGAGTTTCGTTTAGCCGAGATGACAGCAGAGTCAGTTGAGAGTGTTGAGAGTTGTGGATGGTCCAAGGCAATCTTCATACAAACTTGTGGGAACCAATAACTACGACAGAAGTATTATTATTTAATTCTGTTACCTTTTTTCACACGTTCCATCAACTTTATACCCGCGAATAATCGTTTTTTTACAAACAAACTTTTTTAGAATCTAATTTTGTTATTTAAAACATTTGTAATCCAAGTTTTAAATTGCAAAATTAGACTGTTAAAACATTTTGTTTTTAAGAAAAACTGAATATTCGCGGGTGTAAAGTTGATGTAACGTGTGGAAAAAGGTAACAGAATTAAATAATAATACTTCTGTCGTCGTTATTGGTTCTCACAAGTTTTTTTATAAAAACTACGTTGGACCATCCACCTTAAATCGCTAGTCAACCGTACAGCAACCACAATATAATTGTAAATCTCGCTTCGGTTTGGCTGAAAGGGTTTGTGCTGTAACTGGAACTATCATTCATTCGTTCGTTGTTCATTCATTCATCTGGGAATTTGGTACTTCGAAGGTTTTGAAGGGAGAGTAACGTAGAAAATTAGTACTAGAGATACATAGCCATACCAATATGGTGATACCAAAGTTTCATACAAACCCCGGTTCTGGTTCTGTTGGTAATGGTGTTGAACTTTGTTTGTGTGATTATCTGATTATAAAAGCGTCGGTATTTATGTCTGAAAAGGTTTTTTTTTTCGATTTTGATTTATTTGTTTGTGGTTGTTATGTAACTGTCATAATTTGGCGATTTGCGAGCGAGGCGATCACTTTGCGCCATAGATAACCTGCGCTACGCACTCGCGGCAAGCTCGCTACGTCTCGCGTTGATCGATCGCCTCGCTCGCAAATCGCCAGTGTGAAAGGCCTAATACGGCCTAATAAGAGGGTAAGGTTTAGTGGTGTTGGTATTTTATTGTGTCGAAGCTGTTTTTGTTGTAATAATCACAACCATCAACATGTAAAGGGACATCTATCAAATAACAATCGTAATGTATTGTTATTATGAGCAAAAAGTGAATCAACAGCAATTTACTCACTGGTGTCTATGCTTGGAATATAATTTGCAGTTATGTGGATAATGTATTGTAGTGTGGCATTGGGGATTATAAATTCCTATCTGGTAATATTCCGGGTATGAATAACCCTACGTGAAACCACATTCAGGAACTTTCTTAGGAAAACATAACCGCTGCTGTGTCGTGGCAATTTTTTGTATCTATAAATGGTGAAATTTATTTAATCGCCCGAATTTCTATGGGAGATTCAGTAGGTGATAGAGAATACACATGTGAAGTTTCGGATAAGGTAATGGCAGGTCACGTGACATTGAGAATCGTATAAATGTGTGAGTAAAATTTCGATTCTGTTGTGTGTCCACTCACACAACTGAATCAAAATTTTACTGGGTGGCCGACTGGGTTTAACGTCTAAAGTCCACGACCACAACAGAATCAAAGTTTTACTCACATATTAATACGATTTTCGATGTGACGTGACCTGTCTCATCCATCAGCATAGTTCGTCCACTGCTGGACATAAGCCTTTCCAGGACTTTGCCACTCCCGGCGGTCATCCTGGAAGAATTGCCCACACTCACACACGCTGGGCAGGCGGGTTGGTGAGCGCGGTGCCGGAACCTTCGCAGCAGTCTGTTCCATATAAGGCTCGGCTATTAGGGATGGATATACCGCCATCCATCGGTCCCAGGCATGGTGGGCCTCCTGGTTTTTTGCCTGTGAGCTGTCCTCTTACTCTCCCCCAAATTACTTCGAGGGGGTCTCCAAGTAAGACCTGTCTGATCCACCTTAAACTTCACATGTGTAGTCGCTATAACCTACTGAATCTCCCATAGAAATTCGGGCGGTTGAATAAATTTCACCTTTTGTAGATACAACGTGTAACGAGTTATGCGTAACAAGTCCCTATCATTTTTTTGGTTTTTAACGGTCGTCTCTAAAGATAATTTTGAATGTTGACTTTTTGTTCACTGCAAAAAGAACATGGCCACTACGTACAAAACAATACGTATCTAATGTAGAGTTGTCCCCTGACTGTACTGGGTGTCGCTACTAAGTTCGTTTTGAAATAATGGCCATCTTGTTTTTTAATATTTTTTTATTATTTATTTTTAATTCTGCCGGTATGTACTAAAGCTGTGTACTTGGTATGGTGTAATATTATCTCGTTAGATTTTAACATAATTCATTACAATAATCACTCACTCAATCAGTTACAGTGTAAACTTGAATGAAATTAACATTATTAATAAAAACTAAATTGTGCTGAACGCATAAGCTAATAACCCACTGTTTCAACCAGACCTCGGAATTGCGTATAGGCTTAGCCTGCCCTATTGAAAGTATTGCAATTAAAAGCTCTGTAAGTTTACAGAGCTTTTAATTGCAATACTTTCCTTAGTGTTGTAAGTAAGTTATACATACATAGAAATAAATGTGACTTGTATTGTATGTACTCGTATCTAATAGGTATATATGTCCTCGGCAGATCGTAGAATTTGGGTAGATCAGATTTTGCAATATTCATGTAAAGAAAGTTTAAAGCGATTCAAAAATGTCTCTAAACTCAATTTAGCATCTAAAGCTCCTTAACGCCGTGAAATAATTGACTTACTTAAGCCATAATTTGCGTATACCATTTTATGGCACCTGTGACCTAAACTGTGAGAAGACTTTTCTTGGCTGTTATAGAGTGAGTCCATGGTTCACAAATCAAAATATCATCTATGATACCTATTCATTTTTACACGGTGTCAAAATGGACTAATCAAGTCACTGAAAAGCGTTACTTTAGTGCGGGTTTAGGTCGCGCAGTACTATAAATGACATATAAACTTCACAGACACACACATAGAGGCCATTTATTTTAGCGTGCGGCTTTCAATGGAAGTTAGCACTCCAGTCTGGTTATAAACCTCTTGCCAAATACGCATTAAGTAATCTTATTTATCTATTTTTGTTTCGTTCCTATTTTTTTATTGTAATTGATATAATAACTCACTCAGGCGATTTTGGGCCGAGATACGACCCAAAATAAAAATGATTTTTGTATGCAAATTTTAAAATCGAGCGATTGACAGAATAAAAATGCTATAAAACTGTTTGCACCGGTATTTATTATTATAATGTTTTTAAAGGTCTGGTTTGAACTTAATAATAATTAGCACCATAACATTTTCGCACCAATTTTTTGTTTTTTGGAAAAGGCCACGTAATTTCATTTATTTGGTCAAATTGTTTAGATATTTTGTTCTAATAACATTTGCACATATGATAACCACGCTTATGCACATAGACTAGGGTATTGATTTTTTTTCTGGCTTTACACTGGCACCGGCGCAACCTTTAATTTTTTCAACAACATTTACATGATGCCACCACAGTTTTTAAAATTTTATCTCTTTTTAAAATAGGATATAAATTTTAAAAACCACAGCAACCCCCAAACTTTGTAACAAAAAAAAAAGTAATTAGTGTTCAGCTACAGAGAACAATAAGGGTGGTTCCAGGGAGGTTGGCAGGAACCACAGATCTTCATCAGCTGCATTATTAAGGCACCTCTCGCTTCTTCCATATCCATCAATCGAGTCATACAAGCTCTTCTTATTCTAATAACACTTTTAATTATTATTAGAGTGCATTTCAAACTTGAAACCAATCAAAAACAAATTTAAAAGCATAAATTTTGAAACAGGTATTGTAGCGACGACAGCGCCACTTTCATTTTCATTTTTTTCATTTTTCTTTATTCAGGAAACAAACAGTCATTTTACAAAATTAAATTAAATAAAGTTACATACAATGGGACTTGGAGCTCCCTATATAGATCTAAAGATACATACTGTGAGAAACTAAATTACTAAATTGTGTATAATAAATTTTTATAACTTACTACTTAAAAATATGTAAATACTTATTTTTGCAGATAATATATTAATTATTTTGATTATCTACTCCAAAGGAGTAGGCTAATGTGTTTTTTAAATATGGTGTAAGAAAGACAAAAAATATAAATTTCGCTCAAGTTCTTGTTATAAAATTTAGGACTACGCCTTAAAAATGTTCAGCAAAGGCGTGAAATCACATAACTCCCTCATGAGCAGTGGTATATAAGATGTACAAGCTTGTCTAAAAAGTCATGAAATGGAACTAAAATTGTTTTTGCTGGTAACACCTGATTTCCCCTAACAAAAGATCTCAGGTGTTGCCATATTAATTCTGTTTTATAATAATAATAATAATAAAATCGTTTAATTCAGTCAATTATTTACCATAGTTACACAACACACACATTTTACAAATAATATTAAAAATTGTACAATAGAAATAAATTAAGAATAAAATAATAACTTACTCCAGTATTTTACAATTGGTGCATCCCATCTATCTCCTATCACCCTTAGAATGCTGTTGCTACTACCACGAACCATAGATAGCAGAGAAGCGCACTTTTTGCGACGTACTGCATAAAAATCATCTGTGCGTGCATCTGCAAACATGCCAGATGCACTGCATGAACGAGGTAGCCCCAACAGCATCCTAAAAGCATTATTATACTGAACTCGTAGAGCGTTCATGGACTTTTGGGTATAATTGGTCCACAAGCTGCTCGTATACATTGATGTGCAGTAAGCTTTAAATAGAGTTATTTTTACTTGAACTGTACAACGAACAAACCTGCAAAGAAAAAAAAAAGAAGAGAAAGTGGCAAAGAAAGCGGCGCCCCTTAATTATTTCTAGACTTTATTGACAATCTGTATATCAAGTAGTTACAACAAACTCGATGTACAGGGGATCTAAAAAGGCCGACTTGGGTGAATCATAAAATGATTTGAAAGTAGGATGGAGTCAGAGCTTTTTCACGCGTGCAAAAGAGACGGCATTAGAACAGAATCATAATGTGATTCATGCAAAACGGCCTTTTGAGAGGACCAGTTATTGTGGAGAAATTCGTCGTTCCAGATACGAACGTAGCCCGACTATCATGTAAGGAGGAGGTCGCAGGTTCAAATTCTGGCCCAAAGAATTTTTGCATAATATTTATGCTTTTAAATTTGTTTCTAATTGGTTTCAAGTTTGCAATTCACTCTAATAATAATTAGAATATTCAAATGGATTTTGTAATAAAAACATATAAAACTTTAAATGTTCACAGCAAAGGCAAAAGAAACGGCATCGTTACTAATCCAGCTATGCGGCTCGTGGCTAACGTCAGGAATGGACTTGGTGAGTAGCGTGGCGAACTGCAACATATTCTATAAATAAAGAGCCCGTCTCACGATCCGATTTAGTCAGAATTTGTGTCGATTCGGCGCAACACGACTTAACTTTCTGTATCGAAAAGACAAAGACGGTTAAGGTTAGTCCTATCAAATTAGTTAAGTAAAAATCAGCTGTTTAATACATTTTGTGCGAGTAGTTTGTTTAACTTTTCTATGGAACAGCAAGTTTTATTGTTCATGTTAATAAGTAGAATACCCCATTTTAAGGAAAAGGGATATAATATTAACATCCTGACATGACGGTATATAAGGCTAAATAATATTAGTTGGCGAAACTCAAAACATAGGTTGTACTACTCCAAATGAATAACTGTTTGTATGGGAGCTAAGCGAAATTCGTAACTTTTTTTCACTTCCCCCCATACAAATTGTCCCGATCAGCTGACTGGTCCAGTATGGAAAGGTAAAAACAAATTTTAAGAATTTAGCACAATCCTAATAGAAAAAGTTGTTCATATGGACATGGTCTACATATATTTCAAATTTTGCCAACTAATTTAATTTAACCTTGTACGAGTATATAAGGCAAGCGTCCACAGTTCCGTATCGCAAGCAGCGGACGGATCGCATCAAACGGATTAATTTTGCATAGTGCGTCCACTGTATCGGCAGCGATCGGATATGCCAACGCAAGTACCAGCAATCGGATTGCCGATGCCACTTCGTTCGGATTTTCGTAGTGAACGTGCGGAGCGAGCGCGAGGTGCGTCCACTGGGTCGGCATTCCATATGACGTCATCGGCACGCATCGCAAAAGTTGCCTCTCAGAGCAAAGGCGTCGGCATTGCCGATGACGTCATACGGAATGCCGATCCAGTGGACGCTGTTGTATGAGTTTCTATACCAGGCAAACCATAATCCGTTGCGTACTATGCGTCCGATGCGTTTGATGCCAAACTGTGGACGCGTGCCTTGGTATGCTTGTTTTAATGTTTTATTCTCCTTCACCAGATAGCGCAGCTGCTAATATCCGGCGCACGGGCGTCGCTCTGGCGGCGAGCGCTAGCTCCAACAACCCCGCCGTCAAAACCAACGCCTTCCATTGGAGGAGAGAAACGCCACTCTAAACGAGTGCGGCAGAATATTCAGTGACGCCAGTCTTTTTTTTGCAATGACTTTTTTGTTGTTGGCCTTGTGGCCTTCGCAACTTTACCCAACAAAAGGAGTCAGAGATTGTTCACCCCACGCCAGTCTTAAATGTGAGAAGACTCAGATAGTGGGGGTTTTATGCGTGCAGGAAATATGAATCAAATGTGTCATTATTGTTGTCAAAAGTAACGCGTTCAATTGAAGAACAGATACACCGCTCAACGGTGCGACTGAACATCCGCGGTGTATGTGTAAGTGCATACCAACAAAGCATCGCCAAATAGCAATAATAACAAATCTGAACACCGCCTCTAGATTTGATTGAATTGAAAATAAAAGATTTTCTTTATTTATAAAAATAAACAAAGATATACTACCTATCATTTGCACACAGATTTGCATTTAGTGGATTTGCATCCGTTTTGATTGCCTTCACTGATTTAGTTGATGCACAAAATGGAATACAACCTAGAAAATACAACTTTTAGGTGTTAATAGCTGCGGAAACGCTGCCACTCTAGAACTTTTGCTGAAAACGACCGTTTTTAGCATAAGTTTAAATAGCTCGTCGAAGTGTAGTCTGTGAAAACTATGCTAATGTAAAACCAGTTTTATGCTATTTCTAGACATTCTTTGTTACAGTACTCCCAAAGTAATAATGCGCATACAAATCTTCGCCACTGTTCGGCAAAGTTCGTATTCCCTTACACTTTCTATACAATCAATAAGGTCACGTGGTACGTCCGGTCGCTCGGCTATATATTTGTATGCGCATTATTACTTTGGGAGTACTGAACTAATTTTCACAAATGTAAGAAACGTTTTTTTTTTTTCTTATGTGGTAACACCTTCGCAGCTATTAAGGTGCTATCCAATTACCCTGCTCTAGGAGTTTTCCACTTTTTTGGGGCTCAGATCTTTGTTCAAGTTGAATTTTACAGAATTACTTAACAAAACACCAATAAATATCGAGTAAAATATATTTCGGACCCATCATTGTGACTGAAGCCGAACCCAGGGTATGGTCCTAATATTTTTTGTCACTATCTATGTTATGCTATTTTATTAAGTATATCGATGTACAAAACTACAGTTATAGATGATTCAATCATATTTATTTACATTTCTTTTATATTAAAAAAGCAAATAGAAGATACACGAAGTTAATATGTAAGCAAATCAAAGCAACTACATAAGTGAATTCCCTAATCTATGTGAAGACAAAAACGATGGCGTGTTTTATTAGCCCGCCTGAATAAAAACCTTTCGCTTAGCCACGAAAAAAAGTTGGTGAGTACTTTCACCAGTTAATGAGAAAACGGTTTTCAATTATACAGCCTGTATCACAATAGGTGCGTTCCGTTTTGGTTGCACCAACGCGTCTATTACCAACATGTGCCGCATATGACAGTCAAGGGGCTATATTGTTGTAGCCATCTCTCGCGCTATCGCTAGACAGAGCGAGAATGAGATATGGCTAACGAATGAAGTTGTCTGCGGTCGTGATCCTATTCTTTATGTGGAACGCATAGTAGATGCTCTAAAATTGATAGCTGTCTCTTTAACTGTCAAACAATAAACAAATATGGTTACAGAATCGCATTAAAACTGTACCCTTTTGATTGAATGACGCAAAATGGAATATAATTACTTCACCAGTAATCAATATAACTTCATTGGGCCTGAATGATTGACGCTATTTAACAGTATTATGTTTATTAATTTAATCTGGTTCCAAAAAAGAATTCCGCGAAAAATCTAGTATAATAAAAAAAAATAGAGATCTCAAAATGAACAAAGGTAATTTATTTGTTTTTATACTAAAAATAATTGGAACAAACATGCATTTACGTAACATTTCTGTAATATTAAGTTAAAATAACAAACTTTTTATGCACTTATTTTTTTACATTGTAAACATTTTATTGGTATCAAAGTAAAGAACGAAAACCCAGCTTATATAATAGTTAATTTAGTATTAACGATTAAAAACTTAGTAGAAGTTTAAAATTATGTAATGGCAACACCAATATCTTTATTACAACAAACGAAAATATAAAGTGATTATCAGTTTAAAATTATTAGAATTATTACTGAGCTATACTCTCTAGAATACCTACTCGTAAGTATTAATATTATTACATTTAAAATTTTGATGTCGTCTTTTTATTTTGATATTTTTTGTACGACATAATCTTTTCTTTTAATTAATATGAAAGGGCAAAAAACATAAGAACGAAAAGCGTAATTATAGAATTTAAAAAAATTCTTGTCGGTAGTTTGTGGTAGATTTCTCGAAAATATTAGAATTTAAATGGAGTAGGTGAGTAGGTAAATGATATTGAGTGACTGATTTTTAGTTTTTTTTTTGTAGAGCTTTGGGTGTTATATTTGGAGGCTATGTATGGATTTTGAATGTGATTAAAATCAGCTAACGTGATGAAAAAACGAGGTTTTTGTGTATTTGTCTATTTAATTTTAAATTCAATGTTTCATATTTTTGAAAACGTGTAAAAATATTTTGGATTGTCATTGACGTGTATAATGGTCGTTTTTGTTCTATTTTTCCTTAAGGTTAACTATCAGTCGCTCGGTACAAAGTGCGCAACTTAACTTTGTTTTTCTTGTTAGAAAGTTAATTGTGAAAAAGATAGTGGTCCGTGGCAATTCACGCAAATATTTCAGTGTAAGTTAGGTTTTTGCATTAACAGATTGACATTTCGTTCACTATTAGCCATTACTTTGTCGAAACAAACTGAAAACAGCATTTTATGCTTGTCTGGACAAAATCGTGACTAATTTTGCATTTCATTTCAAACTGTTGATTTATAAACCTAACTTACACTGAACTATTCGCGTGAATTACCACAGACCAATAGTTTTTTCACTATGAACTTCGTAACAAGAAAAACAAAGTTAAGTTTTGCACTTTGTACCGAACTATTCACGTTTAACCTTAAGCATTTTTCATATAATTAAAGGCCATAGTAGTTGTATCGTTTGACGCTTATTTTTTGTATAAAAAAGCAATATATTTTTCATTTATTTATAATGATTTTGTACGTTGCGTGAGTTTGGTGATATTCTTGATATTAGGTATTATTTCGTATAGCCAGCTATAACATTATAGTCCAAACAAAGCGAGTGAAAGTATCGAAAATCATGAAATTTGTGGCTGGCTGTACAAACAATGTAGTCGGTGCAGTGTATACATAACATGTTGTGAAGAAGTATGAAAATATTGAAATATATAAATATATATAATTTTCTCTTACTAGATTGGTTTTATTTAATTGAACGAGTGGGCGAACCAAACGAAGTTCTTAGAGGCTACTTGAACAATGCAGCGTTTGTATGTTTGTCCGACGACAACTCGAGTATCGTTGATCGGAACGTCATGAAATTTGGTAGGCGAGTAAATGAGACGAAAATAATTTTTAACTTTGAGCATGAACCAGATCGGTCAAGATCGAATCGCGAGTTCACAGTTCGGGGAGAACTAGTACGAAATCAAATGAGAGGTTTTTTTTTTTAATATAAAAAAAAAATACATATTTTCCAAGAACTCTGTAGATGGCGTTGAACTGACTACGTTACTAGGTGCCAACGATTGGAAAAAAAAACATTGCGTCACGTCACGTCACGTCATATACGCTCGTTGGTTGACTGACATGTTTGCTGAGCATATGTGCGAATGCTTTGTTATGTCCGTCCAGGTTTAAAATGAACGATGGCTTGTACTCATTGCGCTTTACAACTTTCATCTTTAGGAAAATGATGTATGCCTCCATTTTTACACAAATCCACAAGGAACAGACTTCTCTTCTTTTTCTCTTGGGACATTTTCTTTCTGGCGTAGAAAACTCATAAAAAGACTGCTTAATATTTTTTTATTTTTCCTTGTTGTTATTAATTTATTTTCAAAATGTCATTGTGATGTGATGTGACAATGACATTAATTACTTTTTTATGTACGTTTCGTTTTACGATCTCAAAATTACATCCAAGTGAAATAATCAAAAAATTATGTGACGTTCCGTTCCTTGCAGTAACATGAACTTATCAAGTTCAGCGCCATCTATCCAGCGTCTAGGGAAGAGTAAAAAAAAAAAGAAAATCCCTCATTGAAAGTCTTGGGATGATTCTACTCTTTGAAGCAGGGATGTAACGGAAGCAACTTCCAAAACGGAGGCGTAGCCACAAACATTCAATACTAATATTTCGCCCCGAACTGAACTCTTAGCTTTAGCTGCTTAAAATCAGTGAGCAAAAGTCAAATTTGCATCTTGTGTTTTCTCGCTAGTGAGGTCATAAGTTGTATGTGTCACACGAGAGCAAATTTATTTTGTTTCTTGTGCCTTTAACACGCTCAGGATTCGAACTTAGAATCATTTCCTACGCTCGTGATTTAATTATGGAATCGTTCGCTTGTTCGGCACACGACTTATGCAAGGGATTTTTTGATAATTGTCCAAATTAGTACTGGAGGCTTGGTAAGTGATCAGTATCATGGATCAATAACAATCTTAATGAAATTTCAGTTTAAGAATTTCACATAAATAATTATTGATCCGAGATACTGATCACTTACGAAGCCTCCAGTATGAATTTGCACAATGATCGAAAAGTCAACTTGTATACACGGTAGTGCGTTGAAATGGGCCCAAGTGGGGCAGTATGGGAAAAATGTAAAATTTGCTCAATTCGAATACCTTCGCGAGGAATCGAACCTGCACATTTTCCAAATTCCAGAGTTAGAAGCAAACAAAAAACATCAGTGTCAAAAACATTGCTTTAGGCATTAATATAGATATCATCATACATTAAAAGCGGTTAAGAGTATTAATTTAGAACTATAAAAATTGTTAATTGAGAAAATAAGGTATGTAATAAGGTTTTATTTGTGAATTTTGAATTTAAGTGTAAGTTTCGATTAATAAAGAAAAATGCGGGTTTTTCACAATCCGGCTGTGGAACCGCTTTTAAGCAATGCAAGAACTCTTAGGCGACAAAAGGATTTTTTTGAAAAAAAGATGATCACCGATGTAAGTACCGTTTTGGGTACTAGGGTGGTGGCAGAAAACCAACATTGTAGGTTTACCTGTAACATTTTTCTGAGCCAGGGCAGACAGTCGTTTGTACAGTGCATGCGACATACAAAATAATTTTTCTTTTTTATCTTTGTTTGATTAGTTATGATCTTTCTACTGTTTTTTATTGTCGTTTACTGTATATCCATCCATCCATCCATCCATCAGCCTAGTTCGTCCACTGCTGGACATAAGCCACTCCCGGCGGTCATCCTGGAAGAATTGTCCATACTCACACACGCTGGGCAGGCGGGTTGGTGAGCACGGTGCCGGAAACCTCGCACTAGTGACGCCGCTGCCCGTCACCAGTCTGTTCCATATAAGGCCCGGGTATTAGGGATGGATATACCGCCATCCATCGGTCCCAGACATGGTGGGCCTGGTTTTTTGGATGTGAGCTGTCTTGCTCTCCCCCGAATTACTTCGAGGTGGTCTCCAAGTAACACAGGTAGACCACGAGACAAGCAACTGTCTCGAAACGTCGGCGTCGGGTGTCCCCTTTTCGTAAAAAAGGTAAAATTTATTTATACTTATAATTATTATAATATATTTATAATATAAAATTTATAATTTATAGTCGATCGCGGAAGTAACGTACAAGTTCTGAACATGCCTTTCAGAACGATTTGCGAACATAGAAGTATACACTTTTCTACACCACATACATCCATGGGTACTGGTTCTGTTGCCTAAAATTGAAAAATTTCGAGTTAATATACTATAGTATAGTACAAGCACGTACCTACCTACAAACAAGATTGATAATGCAATTATACATAATTATTTAAAGGTTACCAATGTGTCTGTATCCGGTAAATATAACGTCGGTAAGGCATCTGCTTTTAACCGTCTCCATTTAAAATTTTCGTTTGGTCCAAAAAAAACCGGCGTAAAGTGTTTCGGACAAATATGACTACTTTTTTTAATTGCCCAATTGAGTCTAATTATTCGTCTAAGCCATTCACTTTTTAATTCTTCCCTTTTTGGAAATCTGTAACAAAAAAATATAGCGATATTTATTCGGCATTATTTTTCCTTTAACTCACGCTGCAATTAATCTGCGGTATTATCCTTTATGCACGGCTGCCGCGGGAACCAATGTTCGATAGTTTGCCACACGGACTTCAGTACATCACTATGCAAAAAAACATAACCTCTAATAGTCGGCAGAAAATCTATATAAAACAGGCAAATATCGGTGTAGAATTGAACACGAGTATGATTTACAAGAACTACTATTATTGTTACTGAGTTTTAGGTATGATCCTGCAACTTATTAACATAAAAACTATCAGAACTCACCGAAGAAATGATATTGCTTCATTGTTGTTTTCTTTTCTTCCTGTATGCGATTTACAGCCTTCAATCGCACAAGACATTTTATTACAATGTTAAAAAAACAATCAACACAAACAATAATAAATCACACTTTCACGAATTTTGAGAGGAAGAGCACCAAAATATTTAATTTCTCTCGGTGAAGCTGTAAACTTTCGCAAAATGCATTAGACATTTCGATGCCACCAAATTAAGATGTGAAGCACGCAACGAACGATATTACAACACAACGATACAATGATGAGACATATTTTATTTGATGGTATTATAATTTTTAAAATACATCCAAATTACATCCGTCTGACATTTGTTTGGTTCAATCTAGTGACACACCAGGAAAAAATATAAAGTAAGTGCGGTTCGTCGTTTCATTCACTCGTACACAGGAGTAATTTACGTTAGATGAGTACAATGGCTAATGCCCATTTCTTATTTTAGCCAGGCTTCTATTTATATTCCTTATTCTGACACATAACCCGACGGTCAACCCGTTGATTATTGGTTGGAAAAAAGGCGCGAAGATGTGATGGCCTCGTTTTTTTGTTTTATTGAAAAAAATATTGCATTTTGGGTGTTTTGATCAACAATAGTGATAGAATATTGTGAATTAAAATCGCCGTAACCTGTGTAGTGTGTTGTTCAATGGAACAAAAGCGCGGGCTGTGCCTTTTCGTGTTTTTTCTAACCCTGTTGTATTTGCGTTATAAGGCTATCATTATAGCGGAAACGACAGGACAGTGACTTAGACAGGACAGACCTTTCAGATTATCCTCAACAGAAGAGGATAGTGCGTATAAACAGATAATAACTAGAACGTCAGACATGGCTGTATGGGCTAAGATCCCTTTGCCTTTCCACTTAGTGGGAAAATGAAAAAAAAAAAGTTCATTATTATTATTTTATCAATTATATTAATAATAAACATTCGATTTTTATTAATTAACCAAATTGTAAATCAGCTTTAATGAACATGCGGTCATGCGGAACTTGCAAGAATCTGCACAAAGGGTGTATTGGAGCGACGTACCATTCGTAAGTTGATCGAGTTTTTTTGCGAATACAAGCGTTAGGTGGCTTGTGAACTTATGATCATAATCAAGTAGATGTAATCGGGAGACGAGCGGAGCGAGGCAAGTCCTGTTCCTAGAATTTAAGTTAATGGTAATGCCACCAATTTTGCCACAAATTGCCAAAAAGTGTCGTGGATTTTTTTATGACGGTGACGTGAAACTGACGAAAAACTAGTGTGAAAGTGACGAAAATTGGTACTGAAAAATTATAAGTTTGGATTACACTTCATGCAATATCAAAATAAATATGTTACGTATTATTTTGAAATTTGTATTTATTGAAGATTAACGTTTTAAACAACAATATTAAGGCTTATAATAGGTACCTATCAAATCAAATTTACCAATCATTTAACCATTCAATTTAGCCCTCTTTAGGAAAATCTTTCTTTGTTGTTTGTTGAACAGAGAGAAGATCAATAAGACACAACTTAGAAAAAGGTATGTACACAGGTGAGCTTATCTCTAAAATAGATTTCTTCCAGCAATCCTTAGCGGGAAAGAGAAAAAAAATCATACATACGTGTTGTACACTTAAAACAAATTAACACATCAAATCAAAATAAATCCCAATACAAATTTGTCTTCATTGAAAAAAAAGTTTCACAAAATAATAATTTCGACTCTGAACCCCAAAATAATACAATCGATTTTGGGGAACAGTATTTCCGTTTAGAGGGATCTAAAGAACTCCACACGAGAATGGTACACACAAACTAAATTAATTTAATTACAAACAAACATGGTGTAACCGCGAGGTTACAGAAATGCAGAGCAGACGGGATTTGAGGATGTGAGCAGACAGATTGGAAAAGATTGTGAGTGAACTAACCTTTGTTCTGGATGGTTTTGGATGGGCCGGCGAATGCGCTGCGTGGCGTCCCTTCTTGTTGGGCTGATTGAGCTGGCGCCTTGGGCAGGGATGGGCAGGATGTATTGGTTGGAGTAATGTGAACACGACACTGGTATGAGCACAAGGTACGCGAGATTTCGGCGTGTCGGCGGCGCGAGTGTGTGCACACGTGTGTTTCGGGAGACGTCTGCCGCGGAACAGAACGAACAAGCGCCCAGCGCGCGAGTCGATTTGGCGCCAGGTGCTGCGGCGCGAGACTACGCATGCGCATGCGCATCCGTCACGCTTGTGGCGTGAACATCCTGGGGGGGCCGGGGCTGCGACTCCTCTTGAGCTGAATCCAACGGCAGCCTGGCTAGCTTGAACACAGGTCGTCGCAGATTTCCATGGGCTGTGTCCAGATCCACAAGTCGGATCACTCCATCCTTGCCAGGTATCGTGCGGAGAATTCTCCCCAACTTCCATTGGAGCGGAGGCAGGTCATCCTCTTTGATGAGGACCAGTTCACCCACTTGAGGAGGGGAAGAAGGGGAGAGCCATTTGGAGCGGGTTTGCAGGGTATGGAGGTAGGATCTGGACCATAGAGTCCAAAAGCGCTGAGAGAGCGCTTGTATGAGTTGAAAGCGTCTAAGAGCAGATATGGGCCTGTCGTCAAAAGACTGCTCAAGTAGAGCGGTGAGCGGACGACCAATAATGAAATGTCCGGCCGTGAGAGGTTCAAAGTCCGTAGGGTCGGATGAAATTGGGCAGAGGGGTCTTGAGTTGAGTACAGCCTCAATTCGAGCCAAAAGGGTAGAGAATTCCTCAAAAGTGAGGTGCTGTTCACCTATCACGCGATAAAGTAGTTGCTTGGTGGATTTTACGTTTATTTCGTGCAGAGCGCCGAACCACGGCCCTTTAGGCGGGTTCAGTAACCAAGTTATGTGCTGATTCGCGAGCTTGTGAGTGATTGCATCATTGTTTGACCTGAGGAAGTTCTGAACTTCAATGAGCTGATTCCTAGCACCTACATAGTTTGTGCCGCAGTCTGAGCGAATGAGAACTGGAGTACCGCGACGTGAAATAAAACGTTGCAATGCCGCAAAGAACGCTTCCGTTGTGAGTGCAGAGACTGGTTCCAAATGAACCGCCTTTGTTGCGAGGCAAACGAAAATACAAAAATACGCCTTTATGAGTTTCGCGTTCCGCAACGTGCTGGATTTAACGAAGAAGTGGCCAGCAAAGTCCGTCGTGACGTGACTAAAAACTGGCTGAGGAGTAACTCTGTCTACTGGGAGATCAGCCATGAGCGGAGCCTTAGGCTGAGCGCGGCACCGGAAACATCTAATACATTTAAATACGTGGTAGCTAATAATACGACGAGCGGACAGAATCCAGTACTGCTGGCGTAATATGGCGTGTAATGTGTCAGCTCCAGGGTGGCAGTGTATTTTGTGATAATGGTCTATGATGAGATCTACGAGCGGACTTGAGCTGGGTAGAATGAGTGGGTGTTGAGCGTCATACCTAATTGACGCGTGAGAGAGACGACCACCGACTCTCAAGAGGCCGTCCTTTATGAAGGGCGAGAGGCGCTGGAGCCGAACGGGACAAACCTTATCAGTCTGGATACGATTAATGTCTTCAGCAAACTCATTGTGCTGAACAGAGCGGACCCAGTGCAACAGAGCGTCCCTGCGTTCATTAGCTGTCAACGGACCAGAGCGCCGTGCATCTGGGCTGTGCCGACAATTGAATATGAACCTTCGAATACAAGCCGTCACTCCGACGAGCTTGTCAAGTGAGCTGTAGCGAGTGAGCAAGTCCAGATCGATATCTGGGACTGCTATGTGTGCTGGTACTTTTTTGGGCTTAAGGCCTGGGAGAGCATGATAGCCTAGAGCGGGTGGCATCTTGGGCCAAGTGCAGGTAGGTTCTTTGAGCCAACTGGGTGACCACCAAAGGTCATGAAGTGAGAGAGACTGGGCAGACATGCCTCTGCTTGCACAGTCAGCAGGGTTTAGGTTCGTGGGCACATGCCTCCACGTATTGCTAGTTGAAGTAGCTGTGATCTTAGCCACTCGATTGGCCTCGAAAGTCTGTAATCGGTGAGGTGGGGTATTGAGCCATGCCAACACTATTGTGCTATCTGACCAGCATGTGTGTGTTTGAATGGCTATATGAGCTGAAAGTTGGGCTGACACTCGAGTCATGAGCTGAGATAAAAGAGTCGCGGCTGACAACTCCAATTTCGGGATTGAGAGGCGAGTCTTGATGGGTGCGACCTTGGACTTGCCAATGATTAGGTGTACATTGACATGTCCAGTGGTATTGCGCTCATGAAGGTAGATAACGGCACCAAAGCCAGCCTCTGAAGCATCCGCGAACCCGTGAAGTGAGTAAGTAGACGTGGGCTTATACTTACAAATGTGTCGAGGTAAACGGAGGTTTGAGAGCTGAGGAAGATCTTCTGAAATGTGTTGCCACTCTGTGTGGACTTCTTCAGAGATAGGCTCATCCCATCCTATTTTCAGAAGCCAAAGCTTCTGCAGAAGAATCTTTGCGCGGAAGATGACTGGAGTAACCCAGCCATTGGGGTCATAGAGAGACGCTACTGTACTGAGAATGGAGCGCTTTGTGACTTGAGCATGAGTGGGCAGAGAAATGCGATAAGTGAACTCATCAGTTTGAGGAATCCACTGTATTCCCAGAACCTTAATGGAATTAGAGTCGGGACTGAAGTCAAAGTCCTTGGGCATGTCGCACTGGTCATCTGGGAACCGTTCAAGGAGCTGAGGCGAGTTGGAGGTCCATTTACTGAGCTGGAAGCCACCTAGAGCGAGTAACTCGATCAGATCGTTTTGGAGCGACTGAGCAGATTCCACAGAATCTGCACCTGAGAGAATGTCGTCCACAAATATTGATTTGCGGAGGACCTGAGCAGCGTGGGGGTAGCGATGACCTTCGTCATCAGCCAATTGGAGTAAAGTGCGGATGGCATGGTATGGGCTGGACCTTAATCCATATGTGACGGTATTAAGGGCATACGTGAGCAGGGGCTGGTCGGGTGAAGACCGCCAGAGAATGAGTTGAAAAGGTCTTTGCTCTGGGTGAATGAGGATATTTCTGAACATCATTCGGATGTCAGTGCTGAAAACTTGTGAGTGGATCCTGAAGGACATGATAATGTCAACAATATCTTGTTGAAGAGCTGGACCTGTATGAAGACAATCATTTAAATTGACGCCGTTTGAGCTTTTACAACTTCCGTCAAAGACGCAGCGTAACTTTTCTGATCCTGGCTTGAATATGCCATGATGTGGGATATAGAAATGGGATTTATGAGCAAAGCTATTGGGGTGACACGGCGACATATGTCCCAATTTTATGTAATCTGACATGAACTCTACGTATTTCGAGCGGAAGGGCGGGTTCGCTAGCAGCTTCTTCTCTAAATTGAGAAACCTGCGTAGCGCAATAGCATGAGTGGAACCTAATGTCGGCGCGTTGTGCAGAAAGGGCAGTGTAACCATATATTGACCTGATGGTTCACGAGTAGTTGTGGTGCGGAAAATGTCCTCACACTGTTCCTCTAATGGGCTGGTATGCTTGTAAGTTTGGGGTTCCTCGGATTCCCAAAACCTCTCAAGACTTTTGTGAATGTCATGAGTGGAACGCTCTGAGTCCGTGTGAGAGCCGACAATGTGAACTGAATTGACCTGATTCGTGGGTGAGGTATGTAAACTTTCGAAAGGTCCTATTAATGTAAAATCGAATATCGTGCCGAAGGCTATGGGCTTGCCAGGGCCGAGCGAAACCTTGGTTCCGTCTAACACTTGACCAAGAACGTCAGATCCTAGTATTAGATCAACCGGAGCTGGTGTGTGATATTCTCGATCAGCAAGAGGAATCGGTGGGTGACCTGTTAACTGAGCGAGATCTGGAACCTTTTCTAACGGTAGGTACCCAGTTACGTTCTTCAATATATGGGCTGTGGCCGTGATCGTTGGTGTGTCACGGTGTGTAGGTCGGCATACAAATGTGATTGATGCCTTTGAGTTTTGTGTGTGCTGATTTCCAACTCCTGCGATTTTTAGAGATGTATGTTTTAATGGTAAATTTAAAACTCTGGCCATGCGCTGAGAACAAAGAGTGAGCATACTTCCACAGTCTAACAGGGCTCGTGCTGAGTGAAATTGACCATGTACGTCTGCTATTTTAAGTGAGACGGTTGGCAACAAAATTGGTGTGTTAGTGACGTTCACTACACATTGTGCGGAGTTACAGGAATTCTCTGTTGGAGTTGAAGTCATGGAGTGAAAATGAGCTGAGTGTGTGTGAGTGAGATGAGTGTGTGTGTGATGAGTGTGCTGAGTGCTGGTCGTCCTCGCCTTCATAGTGCTCTGTTATTGTAGGTAGTCACGGTTGCCTACCTACCCGAGACCTACTTGGCGATCGCGATTGAGTGGGCGGGTTGGGACGGGACGTGTGTGCCTGTGTAGCATGTGCCGAATGGTGTTGAGGCTCATGCGCTGAGCGCTGTCTGGGCTGCTCACGTAAAGACGGAGGCAGCAAATGAGCAGATGAGCGTGTCGGAGACATGGCCCCATGGCGATGCAATGAAGTGTGGTGGTCAGTACGCCCACACTCCTTGCATGCCCGTGTAGACCTGCACTCGTTCTCATAGTGAGGACCCAAACAGCGTCGGCACCGGTTGCGTGAGTTCACAAAATCCCACCGACCTTGAACCAGTTGGTTATTAAATTGTGGGCAGGCGATGAGCTTATGTCCCCTATTCTTGCAGTATGGGCATGGCATACCACCAGTAGGGGAAGAAGGTTGAGCCGAATAATTTTGTTGGCGAGTGGGTGATGGGGATGTTTGGGCCGAGTAAACTGGCGCTGTCGCAAATGCCAAAAATGGTTGACGAATAGGACGGGGGGAGCGATTGTCCTGCCGAGGAGCCATGGGGCGGAACTCTTGATGAGCCTGGTAGGGCTGACGTGGAGTACCTCGAGTGGGCTGAACCAGCTGATTGAGCTGAGTGAGCCTTTTTGACGGGCCGAGCCGTGCTGAAGAAGGAGCATCCTGTGACGCAAGGGACGAAGACTCATTCTCTTTGCAGCGCGCGTGCTCTTCCAAGAACTCAATGAGGTTAGCCAGAGTGGGCAGAGTTGGCTGAGATCCGTACTTCCGCTCGAAGAGAGTACGGAGCTCACCTTGGAGTTTTCGTACCACTATAGATACGAAGACATAATCTGACTCCTTCATGGGCAGATCTAAATTTAAAAGAGCGCTTTGCGCTGATATGAGCAGTGTTAAAAATAAAGCGCGGATATTTGAACGAGCGTCAATTTGTGGCAGCCCTAGAATTATATCCACAAATCGATCTATGAGAACACGACGGTTCTCATAGCGCCTGGTGAGAATTTCCATCGCCACTGCATAATTCTCATTAGTGGGCTGAAGGTGAGACACCATGCTGAGTGCTTCACCTGTAAGAGAGCCGAGCAGATAATGATGCTTGACGGCATCAGAAACAGTAGCCATTTCTCCGATGAGGCTCCGGAAAATGGCTATGAATGAAGGCCAATCTTCTATTTTGGACGAAAATTTGGGCATTGAGATCTTGGGCAAGACCGTCGACGATAGGCTTGAGGTACTTGGGCTGGATGGAGAGGCTGTGACGGGAAGCGCTGATGCCACACTCAACCGCTGGGATGCTACTACGACCTCCTCGTAGTCATTTATCGCCGTCTGATAACTCACCGTATAAGCGGCCTCAATATCTTTGGCCAGATCCTCGTCCTCGAGAATGTCGTAATACACATCCTCCAGTTTCTTCCGGTACGCCTCTAGTCTAAGATACCGTCCCGTAAAATCTTCGACACAGTACTTAGTTCTGTCGCCCGCCGCGACAGCTAAGCCTATTTCCTTCAAGTTGGCAATAGCCTTAACTGCTTCGCGAAATATGGCCGCTTGCTTCTTTGAAGGCATTTTAATGTTGAAAATGAGTTATTAAAACTTGAGCGTTACTAACTCTAACGTGCGGATAGCTTGTGACTTGCGCGGGCCGAAGTAACAAAGTTAATGTTCAAACGGAACACGGAACTCTTAAATAAACACGACAGAGAAAAGAAAAAAAAAAAAAAATTTTTTTTTTAAACAACCTGTATATGAGCTGATAAACCAACGTGGAACCCCCTATATGTGTACCATAAACAATAAGAGCAGAGATGAGAAAGAAAAAAAAAATGTTTACTATATTTGTGCTATATGCACCCGGTTAAAGAGCAGGCAATAACACGAAAAAACTGTCCGGCAATCTATTACTGCGACACGAGATTACCGTAACACAAAATATCGGAAAGGGCTGATGAACTTGTTCACTTTTATGTTATTTGCCTTGAAATCATGTGCCGACAATACGCGTTAGTTCTTGCTTACACGATAGTACATTTACAACAAAAACATCTACAACCGTTTTAGAGCAGTCGTGATAAGTTCTATTTATAGAACAAAATATCTACCTACTTCTTTGAGTGCGTAAACAAACAAAGAATGTATTTACCTGGCCGAAATCGGTTCTAAATGAGTGGACAATCCAATTTTGCAAACCAAGCTTTGGTAATACGTAACGTAATAACGTATGTATACATACGTATGTAGCACGAAACAAAAGTAAATTTATACTCGCACCAAAAAATATCTCGCAAGATACGAAAACTATCTTTGACAGTGGGTAGATTTACACCTCTCCGCGGGTAAAAATTGGGTAAAAATTGGAAAATTGGGTCGAGAGTCACATATAAACAATGGTACCTAACAGTGTTGAGCAAAAAGCTGACCATGAGTTTAATTAATTTTACGTATGGGGTTTATAAGGGCTGATAATTAATCCCTGGGAGTGACGGAAGTGGGTTTAATAAACAAATATAGTGGACTGTAACAAACAATTGGGCTGAATGGATAACCAATTCCAGAACATAAGATAAGGTGTCAAATTAATACCCGGCACGGGGTCTATAAAATTTTGTTATTTGTTTAAACAGAATGGGTGATCCAAAAGGATATAATTATATTATCTGAGCTGAATAATAATAATAAACGGGATGAAAGTGATTTTATTCTGTGCCGGGGGCGAGAGGGGCCGGTTCTATACAGATAAAATGGAATGTTCTAGGCGGCGCGGGCGCGGTAAGTACCTACCCGAAATAAGTACTCGAGACCACAAAATATTTTTTGCCGGAAAAAGGGCCGGGGAGGGGGCCAAAATATGTAACCGGGTGAAAATGGACTGTAGTAAATCGAGGGGGGCTGGTTCAAACGAAGTTACGGGCCGGCGGGGGGGAGGCGGGGGGTGGTTCAAAGGCCCGAAGAGCCAAAAAATGTTCGAAAACGGACTCGAAGGACCAGAAATTTTCGAAATTTTCGATAACGGACTCGAAGGACCAAAAATTTTCCGCTCGAAGGACCAGAAATGTAACCGCGAGGTTACAGAAATGCAGAGCAGACGGGATTTGAGGATGTGAGCAGACAGATTGGAAAAGATTGTGAGTGAACTAACCTTTGTTCTGGATGGTTTTGGATGGGCCGGCGAATGCACTGCGTGGCGTCCCTTCTTGTTGGGCTGATTGAGCTGGCGCCTTGGGCAGGGATGAGCAGGATGTATTGGTTGGAGTAATGTGAACATGACACTGGTATGAGCACAAGGTACGCGAGATTTCGGCGTGTCGGCGGCGCGAGTGTGTGCACACGTGTGTTTCGGGAGACGTCTGCCGCGGAACAGAACGAACAAGCGCCCAGCGCGCGAGTCGATTTGGCGCCAGGTGCTGCGGCGCGAGACTACGCATGCGCATGCGCATCCGTCACGCTTGTGGCGTGAACACATGGCTCAATACATAAAAAAATAGATATTAAATTTAAAAATATAATGTAATTAAACTACTTACAAATATTACATAAGTATATCATACATGAGATAAACATGATTTCTTTAGGGCTTTGGTGGTGTGGGCTTTTACGTAAAGTGCGCACTATACCTCACCCTCCCTGTAAAGTCGAACAGATGTGGTTGTCTTTATCAATTAAGGCTACAACACTTATAGTCTGTACAGCGTACAGGACTGAACGGGTTAAGATTGATAACTTTTTTGACGCGTTGACTAACTCTATAGCGTCATTCGGTGTCTTTGATCGATTAATATTACTAGGGGACTTCAATATAAATCTTCTAAAGAATGACGGTAAAACCACCCGGTCAAAGACAATATAACCACTTCGTCGCGTAAACGTCTTCACTCGCCCAGATGAACGCAGTCTAAATCTGCTGAAACTGGTCGGCTTTCCCGATCATAACACGTATTGAGGTGAGCCGTTTTTATATAAATCAATTATAAAGTCATTGAAATTCGCGAAATAACCGCTGGTTTATTGTTATTATTGTTGTAACAGGAACACCAAATTACTCCACAAATGATGATGCACCCGGTTATATGAATTTCTCCATTACACTAACTTAAGTAACGTAATTAATGAACCTACACATTTTAAAGGTGATAGCAGAACTCTCATTGATCTGGTGTGCACGGATGCCACGGTTTTAAATGTTACTGTTAACCACGTGCCGCAGTTAGAAGGACATGCTATGATCATGACAGAATTTAAAATTAAAAAGCAACGTGAGTCTCCTACAACAATTACTTACAAACCGATCAAAGACATTAACAAGGAAAAGTTTATGAGTGACCTCGCTGCTATTGACTGGAACCCAGTTTTACAAACCGAAAGCGTTAATGATATGGTAGCTTTGTTTAACGAAATAGTATTGCAACTTTTTGACTATCATGCGCCATTGAAAACAACAGTTATACGTGATAAGTTAAAACCATGGTTAACTAGTAATGTTCGCTATATGATGCTATTACGTGATTTGGCACACATAAAATACCGTAAATCTAACCCGAGATGCGATAACTTGTTCTATATATACATTGTTATATATATACATATATGAAGAATTAACTTTAAGAAAACAAGAGGTAATACTATTTTTGTTTTTTTTTTTGACAAAGCTGATAGTGGTACAGTCGCAAACACAGTGTGGTAACGAGTGACATTATAACAGTAGTTTATGCTACAAGGGCGCAAAGGAATAAATTACGAGGACGAAACGTAACCGAGTAATTTATTGCTCTTACGCCCGTGTATCATACTAATTTTTTCAATGCAGTGTGAGAAAATAAAACAAATATAATCTTGTGAACTTTAAATTATAATTGGCTCAAAAGGACTGTATCTAGAACCGTTAAACAGTGGAAAAAAAAGTATAACATTTATGGTTCACAGGAAAGGTTGCAGCTTAGCCAACCATTGTGAATAAATTAAAAAAAATAAATAATAATAAAGCCCTAGGGCAAAATAATCGACTTTCTGTTCGGTTTTGATGCATAAAAAGTGGGCCTTTACGAGCACTTGCATTGAAAAATATGTTATTAGAACGTAACGGAGTTTATAACTTTTGGAACATACTTTTGTGTTCATTAATGTCCGCGGCGAGAGTGGGTATAAAATAAAAGAGGGGACGTTCTCACATGTGTTGTCCGATATGGTAGTGACGTAGACACGGTAACGACTGCTTACTTTGGGATCGGGGAAGCGACTGCCGGGGCCGTGCTAGTTTTCCAACATGTGCGCTTCTGACTAATTGAATGGGTGCCTCGTATAAAGGTCCATACCATACATTGAGTGATTTTTTTAGTTTTTAGATGAATAAGGGTCTATATCGCATTTGAAACCATTGTGGATTGGAAAATATAATTTTGCTGGCAACACAAAGTACCTAGAAAAAAAAACTTTGACATTTCACTTTTGAAATTTGACCTAAATAATCACCACAAAGATAATTTTCACATAGACCCTTATACGAGGCACCCATTCAATTGTTAACTAAGCATTAAGGTTAAACTTTAGTAGCTTAGCGCAAAGTGCATAACTTTACGTTGTTTTTCTTGTTCAGAAATTTAAAATTGAAAAGCATTTTGGTCTGTGTCATTTGACGCTAATAGTTCAGTGTGAGGTTTAAAATTGCAAGAGTTTAAAATTGTATGCACAATTAATCATGATTCTTTCAAAGCCAATATAAAATGCTGTTTTAACTTTGTTTGGACCAAATCATGACTAATTGTGCATTAAATTTCAGACTCATGCTTTTTAATACTGAACTATTGGCGTCAATTGCCACTACCAAAATGTTTTTTAATTTTTAACTGCATAACAAGAAATACAAAGTTAAGTTATGCACTTTGCGCTAAGTGACTGCCGTTTAACCTTAATGATCAGCCCCTACATAACAAAGATATGCTATTAGAAGGTAACAGCTTATCTCGACGATATAATAATTGGAAACGATCACGTAAATAAGAAGGAGAAAGTAGGTTCTTAATAATAATAGTGTTTATAGGTAGATGATAAAGGACATGACAATTCCAACGAAGACGTACAGGTAGCCTTTTTAATTCTGAGCGAGAGTGGGACACGCATCCCTATAATACTATTGTTCCAATACACAAGATATGTTGTGGGTTTTAAACGCCGCCGGCGCGCCGTCAAAAATTCCGTACCCATTCGAATTTTACCATAGACAATACAGAGACACAAAAAAACATAATAAAAAAAGTAGAAGATTGACACTATGGAGTTTTCATGGCGATGTTTGTTTACATAACCCGACGGTCAACCCGTGGATTATTGGTTGGAAAAAAGGCGAGAAGATATGATGGCCTCGTTTTTTTGTTTTATTGAAAAAATATTGCATTTTGGGTGTTTTGATCAACAATTGTGATAGAATATTGTGAATTAAAATCACCGTAACCTGTGTAGTGTGTTGTTCAATGGAACAAAAGTGCGGGCTGTGCCTTTTCGTGTGTTTTTTTCTAACCCTGTTGTATTTGCGTTATAAGGCTATCATTATAGCGGAAACGACAGGACAGTGACTTAGACAGGACAGACCTTTCAGATTATCCTCAACAGAAGAGGATAGTGCGTATAAACAGATAATAACTAGACCGTCAGACATGGCTGTATGGGCTAAGATCCCTTTGCCTTTCCACTTAGTGGGAAAAAGAAGAAAAAAAAACATTGATTATTATTATTTTATCAATTATATTAATAATAAATACTCGACTTTTATTAATTAACCAAATTGTAAATCAGCTTTAATGAACATGCGGTCATGCGGAACTAGCAAGAATCTGCACAAAGGGTGTATTGGAGCGACGTACCATTCGTAAGTTGATCGAGTTTTTTTGCGAATACAAGCTTCTAAACGAATAAATGATGTAAACAAAGACCAATAAATACCCAGATTTCTTTAACAAACGATTCATGATGAATGTTTTAGTTCGAATTTAGTGAATGATTGATTTAGTACGAATGTAGCTATAAATCCAAAAATTGGTTTCTCATACCTACGTCTTATATACTACATAACATATGTCTGTTTATTAGGGTTCCGTACTTAAAGGGTAACCATCAGGACCCTATTACTGAGAGACCGCTGTCTATCTGTCTGTCTGTCTGTCACCAGGCTGTATCTCATGAACCGTGATAGTTAGAAAGTTGAAATTCTCAAAGATGATGTATTTCTGTTGCCGCTATAATAACAAATAAAAAACAGAATAAAATAAACATTTAAGGGGGCTCTTTTTGCCGTTTTTATAGATAATGGTACAGAACCTTTCGTGCGCGAGTCCGACTCGCACTTGGCCGGTTTTTTTTATCAAACGACATCGATTTTGCAAAGTTCAATTCAAAATCCTTTATTGCACACAATAAGAAAACGTAAAAAAATAATTAATATTATAACAAATCAATATAATTATGAATAGCATAAATATAAATACATATGTATACTAATATTAGTATGAGGAAATTATTACAAAAAATTCTCTTTTGATTTTCTTCTTGGAAACGCCAATAGTTGGACTGTTACGAATTGTGAGTGATATAATAGTTAGTTACAGAGCCTGATCCACATTACTGTGAAAGAGCTGCCGAAGGCACCGCATTGTGCGACGGGGTCCTCAGAAGTGAGACAGTGAGATCTGGGTTGCTTGTCACTCGAAAAGAGGTACTCGAAGCGGTAACGCAAATACAGAGTTGTAGAAAGGCTCGTGAGAATATTGAAAAGAGCGCAATGTGTGGACGTTCTGACGTTGCCGAATCAGGAGCCATTCTTGTTCCTTTCTAAATTGGGACACGTGGCCATATTTGCGCAGTCCAAAAATAAACCGGATGGCCAAGTAACTCTTCATCTGCATCCAGAAAGCGAACATCAGCATAGTCAATGAGAGGCAGGAGTAGTGTTTGCGCAAGAGTTACCTTATTTCGGAACGAAAGGAATCGCTGAAGACGCTTAAGGGAATAATAGGAAGCAAAGACTCTTCTACTGACTGCAGTGACGTGAGCACACAAAAAAGGCAAATAATTCTACGAGTTAAATAACACAAGAGATGAAGAAGAGTTACAGGCGGTTTAACATTCGCGAGCAAAATTAGCGGGACCATGCGCAGAATTTCGAAAGGTATGTATTTAGTTAGATTGTAATAGATTCACCTCGAATCCTTAAAATAATTCTGCGAATTATTTTGGGAAATGGGAATTGGGAATCGTGGGAATCTTCATTCATCTGGTCGCTTGGTGCCCAATTTGGACCAGGCCTTAACAAACAACATTAACACACCTGAAATTAAGCACACCTCTCAACCATAATCTAAAAAAACACTAAAATACATATAGCGCCATATATTTCAATATAGACACACCACATGAACAGCTGCTAAACCATGGCGCTCCTTAGCATATCTGCCAAAAACATTTTGCCTCAAAAAGTCAATTAAAGGGCGCCACACTTTAGGCAGAGACATAGCTAAAAATATAAAAAAAATATACTTTGTTTGTCTTTTATAATTATAATGTCATAATTTCTATTATCAACGAATGCAACTGATGCAGAGTCCAAGAGGACTCGAAATATATCTTGCTTTCATTAATTAATGTGTATAATAAAAAAAAAAACAATATACAACGTGTAACAGAAAGGTGTAACCATATTTGAAGAGCTTATTCAGTCAATGGTATAGAACAACTTTTACTATGGAACAAACACTGTATCTCGAAAAAAATATTTAACTGCTTCATAGAAAAATGCAATGCCGCTCGGCCGAAATGTATGGAAGGGCAGATTTTTTTTTTGAGATTTCAGGGTTGGCTCGATAGTAAAAGTTGTTCTATATCATTGACTGAATAAGCTCTTCAAATATGGTTACACCTTTCTGTTACACGTTGTATATATATATCAATATTTATAAAAGTTACACTAAATTCTATATAAATGTTAAAATAACAATAAACAATCATCAAATATTTATAAAAATAATTCTGTAAATACATAATTATTGTACAAATAAAATTCACTTATGAATCGTTAGTTTGTACGATACTCTAAGTTTTATTTGGATTATACAGATGAGATACAAATTGATTTATGCAAATAGTAAAGCCAATTCTATGGGCTTTAATTTTAGTTTTAGTACAGTCAAAAGTTTAATATTTCCAAAGTAGTTTAGCTTGTGTGCCTTACAATTAAAGACTATTTTTCAAACAAGAAAATTTAGTTTTGACTACACTAAAACTAAAATTAAAAGCAATCAAAATCGGCTTTAATGTAAACTTATTTAAAATTTTGTTTCATCTTACGTTTTAAATAAAATTAAGTAAAAACAATAAAGTGTATTTGTAAAATAATTTAATCTGTTCAAACAATCATCAAAATATTGCGTCCTAAAACGTTTTTCTTAATTAGGGTATAATTACGACGATAACTCATATCAAGTGTTAAAATATAAAATATGTAAAATGATAATATTTTTGCTAGAATAAAACAAAGTATTTTTATATTGATCTTTTATTGACTATTAGAATTATTATTAATACAAGTTACTTGCAAACAAACATCAATAATCACAGACCATTTCAAAGGAAAAACACAGTTTTAAATATTGATTCATAAAATTTTCCGTTGTGTCAAGTATGTCGTTTATTGGCTCTAACACAACATATTGATTGAGCACCTACTAAAACACCTTTACTATCTTGTGTTATGACATTAACTCTATTTTTTCAATCGTATATAGATATTATTAACACAGATTATTTTCACACCTACATCACAATAAAACAGATATCTACTCGTAGTATTCCAATTGTAGAATCGGATGCATGACACTGTGACGTCCTCGGCTTAAGGATGCATATAAGGTCAGATTGAGCACCTCACTTTGCATCAATCAGAACTGATCTCTATGACGTTTCCTTTTAGTTTAATATAGCGCGTTTTGAGCCTCTGTTGCGACCAACAAAAAAAAAACAAGAGTTTTTATTTAATAACTCGGCTTCTAGATGAAATTATTAAAATATTCTAAGACTGAGCCAAGAGGTCATTTGTTTACTTATTTTTTATCCTCTTCAGTCCCGAGGTATCATGTATGACACTTTCGGGTTTTATTTTTTTATGCGCAGCACGCGAGTTAACTTTAGCAAGACACTGATGTACTTTTTAAAAAAAGAGAAGACTTTATTTAATATTACATAAGTTCTTCTTATGGACTATAGGATTATACTGCGCTGACTCTATACACTTCAAGAGCTTTTATACTAGAGATGGCGTCGGTTGCCATTGAGCTTTCTGGGGAAAGCTATTTTTATGAAAATGCATTTAAACAATTAAGATTTTGGGGGAAGTGCATTTGGTAATAGAATGCATCTAAATGTATATTTAAAGTATCATATATTACTAACGTCCATTATCTTAAGTACACTATCTTGTCGTCCTGGTAATGGTGTGGGTGGTCGCTATCATTAACTCCTCCCTCCTAGAACTGGAAATATCCCTTCAGGTTGATGGGATGTTGAAGATGTTGTCATCGGTCTTCGTTCAGCCATCTCGACGTCAGGTGCAGGTGAATACTGTTGCTTTCCTTGTCGTATGACTTGTAGTTTTGCATAACATTTTCTCCATAGAATTGCAGTGATGATTATTATAATGAGGATCCATATAATCATATTTGTGGTAAGCATGAAACTTGGATCGTTCTTGACTTCTTGTAAGTCTCGTAGTCGTTGAATTTGTTGCTTCATATGTTCCTCGTCTTATTTCTCGTAGTATTTCTTCAGGTGTCTCGATTGCTTCGATAACGTGTTCTTTGAATTTGATGCGACAATTTTCGTTGCGAATTAACACAGACCCTTTGATTGTGATTTGTCTTAATCCTGTCTTGCATTGTACTTCTATTTTTTCAGTTTCAGAAGTGTAGGCTAAGTTGATATTGTTGCTTATCTTTGCCCATTGTTCTGCGGGACAGTGTATAGTTGTCAGGTTACAAGTTTGTTCTTCAAATTTTATAATATTTTCTTCACAAGGTGACAGTTTGGTTGCTTGTTTGGTGCATATGTAGTCGTCGATCTTCATGCAGTCGGTCGCTTCATATACCTTATCCTGTCGCAGAAACTGTCTATGTTGGGATACTGGATAGGTACATAGGGTATCTTGGAACGGTTGGATTATTGGGGTAATATCCAAATATTCGTACTTGATTTCTTCTACTAAAGGTAGTGAGATTATAAAATAATATTCGTTATCTAACTTATGTAATATAACTTTTAAATAAGAACTTAGCATTAAAAGATTGTCAGTGATCAATTGACTTTTGGGTACATATTTTATAGAGTCTATCAAAACATTATGTTTTATAATAGAGTAGTGATACATTCCATGTTGAGCAAAAGTTATTGCTGTAGATAATCTTTCTAGTAAATTATTTAACGTCTCCACATGATAAGCTAAATTAGCATACAAGAAATAAGTACCAGTTGTATCCATTACTTTTTGTATATCTTTAAACAGCTCTTCTTGATTATTTGTTAAATTTATCAATTGATTATGGAAGTCATCTAAGATATGAGAGGTTAGGGAAATTTGTTCCTTAAGTGCATGTCGATTGTGTTCAATTTCCGTTGTTAATCGATCTAAATCTTCGTTATCGGGGTTGCCTGTGATGGCCTTTATTATGGTCCCTAAACCATTAATTAGTCCTCGTTTAAAGCGGGTATTTAAGTTAACATGATCAATTATCTCATCATTTTGTTCCAATAGATAAGTTATTCTGTTTATTATAGCTTGTGTTGTTGCGTTGTCTTTAGATTTTTCGTTAAGGTTTTTAAAGTTTTCCTTGGCTTGGTTTTGTTGTAATGTTATTTGTTCTATATTTAGTTTGTGGATAATTTTCCATTCTCCTGATCTTACTTTAGTGCTTCCCAGGTTCGTGATTGCGAAGTGTTGATTCGGTTTTAGTTGTTCGAAGTTGACGGTTGCGGTTGCGATTCCGATTCCGCACCTGCAATTTTTATCTCGTTAATATGTATTTTTAGTTTCGCGTTTCCTCGCTGATATATAATAGTTTTATGTGGGCCTAAGCCGATAACTTTAAATGGGCCAATAAATTTATTTTAATTTTTTCCGCGTTCTGTATTGCGAATAAATATCATTTGACCTACGTCAGGCATTTTTACGTTGGTCTTTTTATTTCGTTTTTGAATTTGGTTTTTTATGTCATCAATATTTTGATAGATTTCGTTATATACTTTTGTCATTAAGTCTCTATGTTTATTTACGTATTCCGAAGTGATAATATGTTCTGATGGTTCATATTCAAATGGTATTTTTGTTCCAAAGTGAACCTCGTAAGGTGTATATTTAGTTGTGCTGTGAATAGTGTTATTATATGCTAACACAGCAAGGGAGATTATTTGTTCCGGCTGTTAAGTCTGGATTGCTTTCGTTTTGAATCCTTAATATTTCGATTAGAGTCGAGTGAAATCGTTCTATATAAGCCTTTGAAGTAGAGTGTTTTGGTGTCGTAATGTGACATTTAACTTTATATTGTTTAAGTAGTTCTTGAGTCGTTAAGGACGAAATTCCTTTTTCTCCGTCCGCAATAATAAGTTTCGGTGTACCTAATATACTAAATATTTCTATCAATATGTTGCTTATATCTATCGCATTACTAGTTTTTAATTCTCTACATAGTGCATACTTAGAAAACTTATCAATAATCGTTAAGTATTTACGATTTTTAAAAAAGAATATGTCTATCATCCACTCTGCCATGGGTGTGGTTGGAGTCTCGGTCCTTTCAAACGGGGCGATCGTAGGGTGTCGTTCATATTTTGCACGATTGCATATTTCGCAATTCTCTACGAACCTACGGACCATCTTTTTCATTTGTGCCCAATGGTATTTCCTTTTGATCTCTTCGATCATTACTATAATGCCTTTGTGTCTATTATTTTTGTTGTGCGCGTAGTTAATTATTTGCAATTGTTGTTCGGCAGTTTCGGGCTCTTCGAGTAATTTAGTATATCTAATTAAATTAAGAGATTTCTTATCTAATTTCTTACGATATATTTCCGATATAACCAGGAAAAGGTCTTCATCGGGGCATATAATAGCGTATTTATCTTTATCTAAATACAAACGTACGAACTCTAAAAATTCCTCACCAATGTCAGTATCGCTCAAAACGACATGGTGATCTTTGTCTTTTTTTTTGTGGGATGACTCTATTCCTAACTTAATAAAAACCCTATTCATTCGTGAGCTTGGGTGCTCGTTTTTTATTGGGATACCCCCTTCATTGTCATCCGCGTTACTATGCACGGTTGCGTCGTCCGAGTCACTACCTGCTTCTACTATCTCGCTACCATTGTTGTGTAACTCGACGAGTTCGTGGAAGTTGAGTTCGATGCGAGACAAGGCATCGGCTACGTAATTTTGGCATCCCTTTCTATGTCTAAAGAGAAAGTCGCATTCCATTAATTTTAATCGCCAACGGCTTAATTTTGCGTTTGGTTCTTTGAGTTTACTTAACCATACCAGTGGTTGATGGTCGGTTTCTACTATAAACCTTCGACCATATATATAAGGTCGAAATTGCTGTAGCGCCCATAGGACACCTAGCAGTTCCTTTTCGGTAGTATTATATTTTTGCTCAGTCTCTGAAAGAGTACGTGAAATGTAAGCTACTGGGTGGTCTTCTTGACTCAACACAGCGCCGAGAGCTTTATTACTCGCGTCTGTTGTTACAGTAAAAGTTTTTTCGAAATCGGGGTATCGTAGTATGGGTGCGTTCATAAGTAATTCCTTACATTTTTCGAAAGCTTGAATAAATTCAGGTGTGTGTTTTATAATTGCGTTTTTCTTTGTACATTCGGTCATGGGTTTCGTTATCTTACTAAGGTCCTTAATAAATTTGCGGTAATAACCTATCATATATATCATATATAACATATCATATATAAGTTATCTGAATGTCTGTACTTGTTAATTATTAGACGTTACATGTAATAAATATAAAGATACCATAGTATTATAATTAAACATTAATGTAAATAACCAATCATACGTATTTTTATTTTCAAGTACCAAAATTTCTTAGTCACGCTTTAGTTACATACAGATTGCACCGACGCGTGCCAATTTGAAGTGCTCCAAATTAGATAACAAAAGGCAAACATTATGAGCCCCATTGTTAAGTTTCAAGTGCAACAGGGCCATGGTATTTGAAATGTTCTATACCTAGAAAGGCTTTTATTTATTTAAGAGTTTTTGGCAAGGGAAAACCTTTAATAGCTTTAATGTTTTTTGGGTCAGGTTTAATGCCTTCTTGATTCAATACGTGTCCTAAAAACTCGACTTCTTCCTGAAAAAAGTCACTTTTGCATAAAGAAACCTTTAGATTTGCTGATTTTAACGTTTCAAAAATAGTTTTTATATGTTTTAAATGCTCTTCTTTTGTTTTAGAGTACAGAATAATGTCATCTAAATAAACCAGACATATCTTACCTAAGTGCTCCCTAAGGACATTATTAATCAGACGTTGAAATGTACTCGGTGCGTTCTTTAATCCGAACGGGAGACGCAAAAATTCATAATGTCCGTCTAATGTAGTGAAGGCTGTGCACTCAATACTATTCGGGTGCATTAAGACTTGATGGTACCCGCTAGTTAAATCAAGCGTCGTAAAGTACTTATTACCATGTAATTGTGAAAAAATGTCCCCTATATTAGGTAAAGGAAATTTATCGCTGCGAGTCTGTTCATTCAAATTTCGATAGTCAATGACCATTCTCCATTTCTGAATGCCGTCCTTATCAATTTTTTTTGGGACAACATGAACGGGGCTCGACCACGGGGAGTCGCTGTGTCTAATGATTCCATTATCTAACATTTCGTCTACCTGCCTTTTTATCTCTTCTTTTTGTGTTTGAGGTAGGCGGTAAGACCTTTGGTAAATCGGTTCGTTTTTTAATAGTTTGATTTCATGTTGTATGTTTGGCGTGTGACTGCTTGATACGTCGTTAGAAAATATATCTTTATATTCATTTAATAATTTAAATTTAAATTTAATAATTTAAATTCATCCAAGGGTTCTTGTTTTTCCGTATAGTTTAGATGAATGGTTTTATGAGGTGTTTTTAATTTATTTTCGTGCATCATTATGTCTGCCTTCATAAGTTTTAACAAGTCTGTACCTATGCGTACATCGTATTTTTTACTGAAATTGAAAATGTAGAACGTCATTTTACTTTCATTTGGGCCAAATAATTTTTGCCAAAAGGGTGTTCTAACTAATCCCTTATGGGTTGAAGCATTATGGGCCGTTTTAACCGTAAATGTTTCAGGTATATATTCTTGATCCCTAAATAATTTTTTGTATGTATCGTTAGTCATAAACGATTTTCCGGAATCCGTATCGATTAACATTTTTAAACCATATGACGACTCTACTACGTATGGTAGGTCGGAAAATGTAACATTATTTAATTGTATTACGTTTCTTCTAATGGAGGGTTTTCCTCACGAAAATTTTCGTTCAAATTTTCGTGTTCGATCTCTTCGTGTTCCTGGTTGAACAACTCTTGCGCTACCATTCCTCTGCCTAAATCTACCGTGGGACCGCGATGACTTCTATTTGGGTTTGGTGCTGTCCGCATACTAACATCTTGGTTATTTTGATAATTGCGTTGATAGTTATTATTACGCGGTTGTTGATGTTGTTGTTGTTGTTGGCGCATTAGCGATTGCGGTCGCGGCGGGTATGTGTGACGTTGCGGATTTTGATAATAATAATTATTATTATAATGATTTTGTGCTGGGTGATGGTGCCCATTACGCATTAAATTATTTTGCGGAGCGCGATAGTTGTTAGGGTGATTATTATTAATCACGTTATTTGGTTTGTTAGGTTTAGGACTATCGTGATGATTTCTTTTGTTTTGCAACATTTCGGGCGAGCATAATTGTCGTACATGATTGCATAGCGACGAGTAATCCAATGATATACATTGTGTTTGGATTTGAAACGGGAGTTGGCGTAATAATGCGGTTTTCGCATCTTGTTTGTAAATTTGTAACGCGAATCTTGCTTGTTCGATACCGTGTAGGTCGATTAACACTGATTCCATCGCGAATAATTTTGAATCTAGTCGAAAAATCATATCTCCGAAACTTCCATTCCCTGCATTTGTATTTAAAATTTCATGTTTATACAAATCGATGGTTTTTCCACCACCGCATCGATCTATAAGTGCAGTTTTTATCACTGGCCAATTATAGTTATGGGTTACCATGCAAACTGCATGGGCAGCTTTGCCTCTTAACCTAGACAATACCTGCTCAATTATTCGCGGATTGTTACCATGCGTTTCAATGGACTGTTTTGATGCATTTAGAAATCCGTATAAACTATCGGAATCTCCATCAAAAGTAGGTATCGCATGTAAGCTCTGGCCTATATCTACATAGACATTATCGTGAGCCATTTTTTAAAATTTAAATTATATTAAATTTAATAAATCAATTAAGAATATCAAATCCCGATTATCTGGATATAATGGGGTTTAAGGATAAGGATGGGACGGTGTATTCCTATATGGGAAACACAGACAGTATAAAAGCGAACACTTACAGTATGAGCGTTGCCGTATACATCAGGCCGTTGCTGGGTTCTTGATTGATGGGCGTCACCTTCGATCTTGAAAGATCAACGAAGAAATTTTCAACGATGTTGGGTCGACTGGACTGCAGATTTTTCGCGATGATGCCCCACGTTGGGCGCCAGTTAACTTTAGCAAGACACTGATGTACTTTTTAAAAAAAGAGAAGACTTTATTTAATATTACATAAGTTCTTCTTATGGACTATAGGATTATACTGCGCTGACTCTATACACTTCAAGAGCTTTTATACTAGAGATGGCGTCGGTTGCCATCGAGCTTTCCGGGGGAAAGCTATTTTTATGAAAATGCATTTAAACAATTAAGATTTTGGGGGAAGTGCATTTGGTAATAGAATGCATCTAAATGTATATTTAAAGTATCATATATTACTAACGTCCATTATCTTAAGTACACTATCTTGTCGTCCTGGTAATGGTGTGGGTGGTCGCTATCATTAACTCGCGCGTACAAAACTATGTATCGTAAAACATACGAAATGGTCACCTTAAAAATATATACATTTTTTCGCATGTTAACCTGAGTGATAGATATCTTTTAAAAGGTGCAAATATCGAGTAGCGATGGCGAAAAAGAAAATTGGTAAAAATGTGTATGCTCACTTGTAAAGAACTAAACTATGTCGATTTTTTGCAATATGAACTATGTTTACAGCTTGAAAATATACTTTATCTTTCTGAGAACCTCGGTTTCGGTAATGCTTGTACGGTCCATGAATAGATCTGACTGCACCCGATTTGTAAGTAGATTACAAGGACTGATTGCAAAAACTGACGAAAAATGGTCAGTAAAGAGATTGGCAACTT